>CM072815.1:8067708-8667708 GCA_036937905.1 Salvia rosmarinus
AGGATGCTCATGCTCTGCTCCTTCACTGAAGTTAATTGCTCGAAATCAGGCCCTTGCTTGCCTCACCGGAATGTGTCTCTGAACCAAGGTGAAGGGTGAATTTAACCCGCGCTGTGTAAGAGTCGGCATTTAGAAGCTGAGCTTCCATTGAGCAAGCCTTACTACTCCTGCAGCAAACAAAAACTTTACTCAATTTACAGATAGATTGAAGCATGCTTTGAAACCCCACTACTTTCTTTCATTCTTCCTCTTCTTCAGAAAATCTCAAGTCTACAAATATTTTACCACGACACAATCAAAAATAGGCGAACTATGAGCAATCTACATCGAGCAGCCAAAAATGGGAAAGGTTCGAGACATCACAATTCTAGCGACAATGACCTGGTCTTACCCTTCTGCTTTGCTACTGTGATCACCGGGAAATTGCTTATTACAACTAATGGACATAGTAAGGATCATCCAAAGACAATTATTACATGATTCACGGCTATGAATTATTTGATGCCATCAAAACCACCTATGCTTACCAAAAGTGTGAGCACTTACCAACCAGGATGGGATGAGTAAATGTAAGGAACAACACATGCCTCACATTCGGTATAGCAAATTATACTTTTTAACAAATCTTGATAGCTCAGTCTGGAGATTTTTGTAGCTAGCAAACAAAATTCGACCAAGAAGAAAATGTTTTCACAAGTTAATATTGTGAGACAACTCTACATAGCAAGAAGAGTATTTTTCACAAAGATAATAATTCCCCTGCGTTTCAGTTTTAATCAGCCAGGAAAAAAAATGAAAATCAGATATGCAATTGCTGAAAGTAACAAAGAAGAAGACACAATAAACTGATAACAGTTAAACAAAACATTTAACAAAAATAAACAACTTCAATCTGTTACTATATTAAAATAAAGTTTTTTGAAGCAGTTATATTTCGGCATCCAAAATCAGCTTTTAGTTATTATTTCTTTCGAAGTTGGAAAAAAACCGACTATAGGAAATATAAAATCAGCATTCATGTTGTTAAATTTTCCACTTCCCAGAAACGTTTACGGTTATTCCAATAACAAGAGCAAATTTTCACACACGAAATGCAGAGAATAACCATGAGATTGCGTTCCGTGTGCGGCTTCTCTTCATCGAAGAAGGAAACTACATTGATTTAGAGGCAAGCATCAAGTTTGTGAACCATTGTAACGGGAAACATCAAATTTTTCAAAATTATGCCTCAGTATAAAACCAAATTAAAGATATTCAAAACCACACAGCAAAGTCGATGTAACTATGTTTTACGATTCATACTTACACGCTGAATATGGAAGTGACTCTGTCGTTGGTGGCCTTCGAGATCGAAGGATGAATTGTGGTAGCGCCGGCGGCGTCTGTAATTGTGAGTTGTATTGGTTCTGATACGTCTGCTCAGCGTGCAGAGTTTGGTTTCAGTAGGGTTTAGTTATTTTTATTTTTTATTTTTTATTTTGAGTTGTGTAGGGTTTGAATTATTCGTGGATAGTAAATAAATCTCCAAATTGAGCTAGAAAATAAATAAAAATAAGCAATGCGTAAAAAATTAATACAATTTTTGTATGTTCTCTATTTAGTACTATGTAATAATTATGCAACTGTATTTTTTTAGTAAAAGACAAACGAATAGTTTATTTGCTCGATCACTGATTGGTTGTTCTAATAATTTTTGTGACAAAACATTTCTGAGGTAATCTTATGTATAGACGTCTTGCGTGCAATGATATTTTTTTTAAGATAAATGATACTTTCAAATTATAGTGTAAAAAAATTAAAAGATATTTTTCTTCAATATACATAAATGATACTTCTATTAAGAATATATGGTATTTTTGTCTGTCCGCATGATACAAACGGATATATAAGAGTTTTTGTGAACATTTCTTACTTGTATGTATTCTGACAAAATTATAACTATTTTATAAATAAGAAATTAACAGTTTTGGCTTCACCTAGAATCATAAAATGAGTTGCCGTTAAACGATTTTGTGAGTGAAGGTAATTTATCAATACGACTAATTGCTTTGCTAATTCTGCCAAAATATTAGTGTGTGCGAGTTTTAATTTTCAAATATTTGAAAAAAGGCCAATTGAGATCTTTTAAGATCTTCTATTACCTTCTAGTATGTTACGATACAATGCATGCAAGTAAAGAACGACGTCGAGAAAGAGGAAGCACGAGACGCAGAGGAGGAGCAAGTACAAGAAGCAGTTGAAGAAGAGATAACTAATCCTAAACTGAATCCTAACAACTCTAACAGCTCAACGGACGATCAACCCACAAGGCAGGAGAGAGCTACACGTGGAACAACAGTTGGGAAGTTACAACAAGAAGCGGATAAGGGAGTTACAACGCTGAAGCAGGGGAGAGGAGGGATCAACACATGCATGCAAGAGATCTATAAAAGGGAAATGAGTTAGTTGTTAGAAGTATCGAAAATATTATCGTTGTATCAGTTTGGTTAATGAATTCATAATATACTCATTCCAGTCTTTTGTCTCAACCTTCTTTTACGTACATTTACTTTGTTACGTAGTAAGGGACGATCGATATAGATAGGAATTGTCCTGTAACACTACATTTGGTATCAGAGCTACCTCACACCTCGCCGTATGCCACGGACAACAAAGATGGAAAGCCGAGTCACGAACGTGGAAGCTCAATTAACGCATCTACAATAGCAACAAATCCAGCGCAAGCACAAGTGGAACAATCAATCGATGATAGCGACCGTGCAAGTGCGGTTTGAGGAATTGAGAAAGGAAATGAAGGAAGAAAGGTAGACCGCGAGAAGAATGAGATCACTATGAAAGATCCAACAGATCTAGTGATAAAGGTAAATCGCTGTATTAGTAACTTGAGTTCGAGAATGCTAGATTGAATTTTCAAAATTCTCGGAGATAATCCAATGCAATGGATTAGGAAATGTGGAAATTTTTTGTGGTAAATCCATGGAAGACACGAGAAAATCTTCGGTACCATGCATATAGAGGGAAGGGCCGACTTATGGTACTTAGAATATATTGAGGAATTGGGAGACATTTCATGGCAGGAATTCGGGAAGCTCCAACTTCGACAAACTAGTGATGTGTCGTCATACACTAGTAAATTCGAGGAACTCAAAGAGTACATGGCTGTAGAAAACATGAGCTTAAAGGAAAGTTATTTCGTGCAATGTTACATCGGTGGACTCAAGGAAGAGATATCAAGTGCAGTGGAGATGTTCAATCCACAAACCATGAGCCAAGTTATCAAATTAGCTAAGAAGCAAGAGCTCCAGATATTGGCACTGGGGAGGGGGCCAAGACAGTTCAGCATAACAGTTGAAGGGATGAACAAGAGAATGGGAGATGATCAACGAAATATAGCCATACCCAGCGCAACACCGAAACCAATAGGATTCAAGAAACTAACACCAGCGGAAATCGAAGAAAGAAGGAAAAAGAAGTTATGTTTCAATTGTGACGAGCCGTATCAACTAGGCCACCGATGCAAGAAGCTATTTACAATCATATGCGAAGAAGGAGAGGAAGAAACCAAACTGGTATTCCAAGAGGTAGAAAGCGAATGAGAAGAATTTCAAATATCACTAAGTGCGCTAGCTGGACAAATGGTTTCAGATACCATTAGACTTGAAGGAAAAGCAAATAAAAATGTTATCATAATGCTGTTGGATACGGGGAGTACGCACAGCTTCCTCGACGAAGGAGTGGCACGAAAGCTCGGATGTGAAGTGGAATGCACAAACCCATTACTAGTGACGGTGGCAGACGGAGGAAAATTGGAATGTAACACCAAATGTCCAAAGATAGAATGGGAAATGGGCAGTTGTAAGTTCAGCACGTCCATGAGGTTGTTACAATTGGGAGGATGCGACATGGTAGTTGGGGTCGATTTACTCAAGCAATTGGGTCCAGTCACGTTTGACTTCAATAAACAATGCAAAAGCTTCAACAAGGAAGGAAAAACAGTGGTGCTGCAAGGGATCAAGCCAGGAGTTACATTAAAAATGATTACGGGAAAAAATTTCAGACAAGCTATGCGGAAAGAAAAAGGTACGCTATTTGGTTGCTTGTGCATGGTGTCAGCCGAGAAAATCATGCAAGAGTGTGATCCAAATCCTCTATTTCAACCAATACTCAGTAAATACTTGCAGTGTTTTGATACACCTTGTCAATTACCTCCGAAAAAAGAGCCCACAATCATGAGATACCCATTAAACCAGATGCCACACCCTTCAAACAAAATCCTTACCGTTACCCGTATATACAACGAAGAGAGATTGAAAAGCTGGTACAAGAAATGTTGAACACGGGGGTTATACGTCCCAGCTCCAGTCCCTTTTCATCTCCGGTACTATTAGTGAAGAAGAAGGATGGAAGCTAGAGGTTTTTTATAGATTACAGAAAGCTCAACTCAATCACGGTGAAGGACAGCTTTCCCATTCCACTAATCGATGACTTACTGGACGAGTTAGGGGAAGCAATGATATTTTCAAAGATTGATTTACGGGCTGGCTACCACCAAATAAGGATGAAGGAAAGCGATATTCACAAGACGGCTTTTGCGACATCCAGCGGCCTATACGAATTCAAGGTGATGCCATTTGGACTCACCAATGCACCACCCACCTTTCAAGCCTTGATGAACTCGATTTTGGGCCTTACCTTAGTCGATTCGTCTTGGTTTCTTTGATGATATATTGGTGTCTGATTGCGAATATTGAGGACCACACAGTACATTTGGAAATGGTACTTCAAGTCCTACAATCACAACATTTATATGCTAAAGCGTCGAAATGTGTATTTGGACAATCCCAAGTTGAATACTTGGGTCATGTTATTAGTAATGGAGGAGTAGAGGCAGATGCAAGCAAGTTACAAGCCATGGTGGAATGGGTTCAACCACGAACTCTTAAAAGTCCGAGGGGGTTCTTGGGTTTAACCGGCTATTACAGAAAGTTCATTAGAAATTATGGGACAATTGCGTGGCCACTAAATGATCTCACGAAGAAAGGTAACTTTAAATGGAATGAGGCAGCAACTTCGGCATTCGAAACACTTAAGCAGGCGATGGTATTAGCTCCAGTCCTCAAATTACCTAACTTCAAGCTCCCTTTCATATTGGAAACTGGCGCTAGTTATGGATATGTTGGGGCCGTGTTAATGCAAGAAGATCACCCCATCGCCTTTCTCAGCAAAGCATTAGCCCCCAAGAACAAGGGGCTGTCGACGTACAAAAAAGAGTTCCTTGCCATTATTATGGCTATCGAAAAATGGCGATCCTATCTACTTCACAATCAGTTTGTCATTAAAACTGACCATCAGAGTCTCAAATATTTACTGGAGCAGAAAGTTTCGATGCCTACACAACACAAGTATCTCACTAAATTACTTGGGTTTGATTATCGGATTGAGTATAAGAAGGGGAAAGAAAATCGAGTTGCCGATGCTCTATCTAGAAGGGAGCATATTGAGAGTACCGGAGAATTATGTGCACTGTCCATTTGTGTTCCAGAATGGATGACATAATTAATGAAGAGCTATATCAATTATGAGGAGGCACAAACTGCAATAGCTGAGTGTAGTACCACTCCCTACAATCTGTCATTTTTTTCGTATAACGCGGGGTTGCTACGTTACAAAGGGAAATTATTTGTCGGCAGCGGTGAAGGGCTGTGAGGCAAGATCTTAGAGTATATGCACAGCTCTAGTTATGGTGGACATTCTGGTGTCAATGCTACATACCAGAGGATCAAAGCCACATTCTTGTGGCCTGGCTTAAGGATTGAAGTACAACAACTTATCCAGCAATGTCATCAATGCCAAACGTGTAAGCATGAGAACACACGTCCTGCAGGCCTTCTGCAACAGCCATTGCCAATACCCACTAATGCTTGGCAGCATATTACTATGGATTTTATTGAGGGTCTTCCTTTGTCCAACAACAAAAATACAATATGGGTTGTGGTGGATCGATTCACCAAGTACGCGCACTTTCAGCCTTTGAAACATCCATTCACCGCGTCGGATTGTGGCATATTTTCCTGGATGTAATCTATAAACTACGGACTTATCTCGATGATTGTGGTGATCGTGATAGAATTTTAACGAGTCATTTTTGGAGGGAATTATTTCAGATAATAGGTGTCGCGCAACACCTTAGTTCGGCGTATCACCCACAATCCGATGGCCAAAGCGAGCGTGTCAATCAATGCCTTGAAACGTACCTGCGATGTATGTGTAGCCATAGTCCGAAGAAGTGGGCGCAATGGCTTCCCTTAGCGGAATTCTGGTACAACACATCGCATCACTCCGCCATCAATACGACTCATTTCGAAGCTTTATATGGCTATAAACCTACCCCTTTGGCCCTTGATTCATATGCTCAGCCAAAGGTGATAGGAGTCGAAACAACTTTAAATGAAAGGAAGAAAATCCAAATGCACATGAATAAGGCCCTACAACAAGCGCAAGACCGAATGAAAATTACGGCAGACCGAATGCGATGCCACAGGGAGTTTAAAGTGCATGATTGGGTTTTTCTTAAGCTCAAACCATACAAATTACATTCTCTCCGACTACATAAGGTATGGAAACTTAGTCCGAGATACGCCGGACCGTTTCAAGTCATCAGACGTATTGGCCCCGTCGACATGAACTACAACTTCCTCCTACTTCCAAAATCCACCCAGTATTCCATGTCGATGTGCTTAAGCGCGGTGTGAAGGCTGACGATCTTGTAACTCCCACACTACCGGACTTGATGATAATGGTCGATCGTTACAACAACCAATGCAGATTTTGCACGAGACTTGAGAAGAAAAACAATTCTCCACGTCGGAGATTACGGTGCCTTGGGCGCGTTGCAGGGGTGAAGCAACATGGGAGGATTATTCGATTATAGCAGAAAAATACTGTCACTCTTTGACTTGGGGACAAGTCAATGGCAAGGAGGGGGCAATGTTACGATACAATGCATGCAAGTAAAGACGGCGTCGAGAAAGAGGAAGCACGAGACACAGAGGAGGAGCAAGTACAAGAAGCAGTTGAAGAAGAGAATAACTAATCCTAAACTGAATCCTAACAACTCTAATAGCTCAACGGACGATCAACCCACAAGGCAGGAGAGAGATACACGTGGAACAACAGTTGGGAAGTTACAACAAGAAGCGGTTAAGGGAGTTACAACGCTGAAGCAGAGGAGATGAGGGATCAACACATGCATGCAAGAGATCTATAAAAGGGAAAGGAGTTAGTTGTTAGAAGTATCGAAAATATTATCTTTGTATCAGTTTGGTTAATGAATTCATAATATACTCATTCCAGTCTTTTGTCTCAACCTTCTTTTACGTACATTTACTTTGTTACGTAGTGAGGGGCGATCGATATAGATAGGAATTGTCCCGTAACAATACATAGTATAACATATACTTCCTCCGTCTCATTATTGTTGGCTCGTTTTTCTTTTTTGTGGTGTCCCGCTATTGTTGGCTCATTCTAAAAAAGAAAACAATTTTACATTAAAAAGTGCTTCGAATTTCATGTCACACACTACTTTACACACAAAACATAACTCTCGCAAAAAAAAAAGAGCCAACAATATCGGGACAAAGGGAGTATTATTTTATTACATTTGTAGATGAATCGATATGTGACAATTCTAAAATTTATAAATATTAAGGTGTATATTTACGTTGTATAAACCATAAATCCTATGTATACTCTTTAAATATTGTCACACTAAAAGGCAAGAGGATCCGAATTAATTGAGACGGGCTTAAGCTATATGTCGATTGATAAATCTAGTGTATGTTAATATATGAGATTTGTGTAAAGCAGTAAAGAACACCAAGGCTTTTATGTGGTTCGATCGAGAATAAGATCTACGTCCACGGAGGAGTGATTCCTCAATACTTTCACTATGATTTGATTACAGTGAGCGTAGCTAAAAGCTCTTAGTATCCAATAAGTTGCCAACCCTTCCACCTTCGATCTAACTCCTATTTATACATATCTCGGGACCCCTAAGTAGGATCGATCCTCCCATGTAGGGACTCTTCCTCCGCATGTAGGACCCTTCTCTCGCATGTAGGGACTCTTCGCCTACATGTGGGGTAGCGGTGATTAGGGTTTAGGGTGGGCCCCTCGCTTAACCGCATGGGCCGTTATTAAGTCAGGCCCGACTCGTTTGGGCCTGTCAGTGGGCCTGAGAGGTTGGGCCATATCCCATCATAGCCCCGAATAGTCGAGTACCAACCATGCCGAGGTGAAGTGAAGAATGCGCTTTGCCGAGGTGGGATGTTGCTCGGCTGAGGTTGTAGTCGAAGGTTTTTCGATCTCTTTGATGTCCGGGTTTAACTTGGCGATCTCGGTTCGAATCGAGTTAGGCGGTGTCGTTGGGCATGCATGCGACGTCAAGACCGAATCGAGTCACTGTCGTTGGACAAAGATGTCCGACAGAAGGATGTCGAAGTCCGACCTGGATAGCGATACCCGCATAGGTAATGCCGAGGTCCGATCTGGATAGAGATATCCTTTTGGATGATACCGTGGTCCGACTTGAGACGTCTGATTGTTTTCCGAAGGTCTGAACTGGGCGAGGCCACCGCTTTCTGGAGGGAACACATGGATGGAGCTAACCGTTCTTTGTCAGAATGTCCGTTGGAAGGATCTGGGGTCGGACCAGATTCTCGATGGTGAGGCGATGTCCGTTGGTAGGACGCCGAGGTCCGACTGAGTGGCACCGCCATCCACAGAGGTCGGCGCCATCGAAGGATGCCGAGTCGACACGAGTGGCGCCGCTACGGAGGGCGCCGAGGTCCACCGAGTGGCGCGCCTTCGGAGATCCAGGCCCGAGTGATGATTGCTTTTGTCGGTCGGGCGGTCTGTCTTATCTAGAGTACGTCATCGCGCGGACGGTAGTTGGGCGCTCAAATCAGTCTTGTGCGTCAACTCCACATCAAATCGTGGATGAACACGTGTGTGGTTGAAACGGCGGTTTTAAGCGCCATTTGTTCAATAAATAGTCCCATTTGAGGAAGCTGTTCACCTTCTCTTTCTCGCTTGTTTTGAGATAGTACTTTCGAAATTTCCCAATTTCTTTCCAAACTTGTTGAAGAAGAAGATACCTCGCCGAAAAGTAAGTATTTATTTTTCATCTTCTCCTTCGTCTTCTCGCTCGAACATTACGAGTCCGCTTGGGCTCCGCCGTCCGTCTTCCTCTCGTCCGTCTTCCTTCCCCCGATAGTGCCACCGATATTAAGGATTATATGTGCTATAATATTTTGGGTAGGTCGATAGGAATTAGTCTAGGGTCCCACCGTATCATCGATTATAGGATGGATACGGGGTGGGTTTAAGCGAGGTCGAGTTTGACGACGGAGGACCTTTTTGAAATGGCGAAGAATATCGGATCCGGAGGAGGCGTGGTGGTGCTGCCATGATCGATGATAGGTATGGCCTCCGAGGATTTTATTACCGTATATGTAGATGCCTTGAGAGTGGCCTTAGGTTTCCCTTGGCCCCAATTTTATTAGTATCGAAGAATATTTCAGTTCCCATATGTCACCGACCTCGAATTCCATTAGGTCGGTGGTGGGCTGGGACTCTCTGCCGTGGCGTGGCGTTCTTAGGGAGTTCTCCTTCGAGGTCTTGATGTGTTTTTTTAGCGTCGAGACTATGGGAGGAGTGTATTATCCGTCTCCTCGGCATAAATTTAAAGCGTGACCCTCTAAGGTGTCCCATTGGCAAAATAGGTATTTCTTCTTGGTGATGGGCATCCGGGGTATGAGTGGGGCCTTGGTAAGATGATGGGCGTGAAGGTCAAGCCCCAGGCTACATGGAGAAAGAGCTCAATAACCTCGGTGAGATATTATCTATTAATTTCACCGAGGATGACTAATTTCAATCTTAATTTGGCGTTTATAGGTCGAGGCGTCGGGAGCGAGGTCCGATCGGGTGAGGCATCCCCATATATATATTTTTATTGCTCGCATGTCCGACCTCGTTGTCTTTGAACAAATTTTTTTCTCTTTGTTGCAGTGAAGCTCGATCATGAGAAGAAGACCAGTAGCCGGCCTCGTCATCCATCGCCATCTCGGGCTAGGCGCCACCAAAAGAAGGCGAGGACCAGAGCACCTCTGCCACCAGGTCGGTCGTGGACGACTGAACCAGGTGGTGGTGTCCACCGCCGACCTCGAGTCCGGTAGTGGGGAGGGACTCGCACCGTGTCGTTCGAGGTGCCGACCTCGACTCTCCTATATCCTTCCCCAAGGTATAAGCCCCGCCATATTCCTTGTACTTTTGTGTTATGTGATCTTGTTGTTGGGTATGCGGGATGTGGCGTCGGTTGCGGGTGAGCTGCACGCGTGGCCGAGTTCGTGGTGGAGCGCGCCTCCGGTCTGGCTGGAGGCGGCCGCCGCCCGTTCTGCATTGGCCGCCGAGGCGGAAGGGAAGGCTGCGAGGGGCATTGCCGAGGCCGCCATCAGAAGAAGAGCAGGGCCTGCGGTGGCCCGTGCCGAGAAGTGGAGGTGCCGCGAGGAGGCGGCCGGGCGGAGAAAAACTTCGCCGACCAGGCAGGTGCGCTGTTGGCGGAGCGATGGCCGTCTTGAAGGCCTTCGCATAAGCTCATTGAGTCAGAGACCTTACCTTCTCCTTCATCTCCGATCGCGCGATGCTGGGGCCTCGGTGGTATCCTCCTACACGGAGGGTTGGCGGCCTCGATGCAGGCTTTGACAAGGTCGGGCATGGGCTGGGTTGGTCGCGCCTCGGGCGGTGCAAAGGACTACGCTTGAAATCGCCTTGGCGGCCCCTTCCACGTGGTGGAGGCTCTGTCTTCTCGCCTCTCTTACGTGGTGAGGCCATGGCTCGGTCTGAGGAGGACGAGGCGTGGAGCCAGGGAACTCCTCGGCGAGGTGCGAGCCGAGTGGGGAGGTGGGGCGGCGGAGGCCGGGAGGCAGCGGTGGTCGGCGACTCGACAGGCGGGCCGAGGTCACGATCTAATGTAATAGGTTGAATATTCTTTGGGATCATTAGGATCCCGAGCCTTGTGTACTCACTTTATTATAAATAAAAGCGCACTTTTGAATGTGTTTGTCCTCTTTTTTATATTTAGCATTCCGCTTTTCAATATCTCGGGCTCGATCATGATCCGTTGACCAAGCGAAAGAGGCCCGGTTGCCTTAAGCGAGAAGAGCGAGGAGGTCTTTGTTTTGGAGGAGCCGCTCGGCGAATTGACTCGAGTTTTGGTCGGTTTGGATGTCGGCTCGGCATCGCTTACCGGTGAGGAGAAGTTGTATGAGGCCGATCGTGGGGTGGCTCGCCTCTGGCCGAGAACGAGACTCTCAAGCTAAGGATTGCGCGTCTCGAAGTCCGGGGCTGATCCGTGCGCGGCGTGAATCGAGGCGCTTAATGCGGTCTGAGAGGCGGCTCGAGTTGGCTCGGGAGAAGGCTGGAGCAAATCTCGGGAGGAGCACGCGAGTATGAAAAGGTAATCCACCGATCCGGTGGAGTTACCATATCGAAGCCGATGATCGAGTTGAGCTTGCTACAGGGGCATGGTCTTTGAGGGATGAGGAGGGCCCAACGGTAAAAAGTTTAAAGGCGCCTCGGCGCATCGTGGGTACATTCGGATGTCGAGCTCGTCCTGGCGGCGCGTGCCCGGCCCGTCGGCGTATCCGCGGCCGGCCCTAGTGACGTGAGAATCGAAGAATCGAGGTGGGGGCGGCTATGCCGATCACGCCCGGTACTCGGTTCTTTGGGCCCGCCAAGAGATGAGGCGCTGGGGGCGGTCATCGGCGGTGGAAGCACCCAGGACTTGGTCGGCGAGGAAGGCGGCGGTCGGGCGAGTCGTGATCTGGCGGCGTCGAGTTCGAGGGCGAGTGTGACCTCGGTGCGATCTCATTCCGGGCCGCCTTCGCCGGTCGGAACCCATCTGTGCGGCTCAAAGTGTGCCGGAGCGGGCCGTGGTGGTGCCGACCTCGTTGATTGGGTTGAGGGCACAGAGTTCATTCCGGTATTCATCGTCGGCCGGAGATTTTGTTCGAAGCTGTGCGGTTCGGTGAGTCCGGCGGTGGAGTTGAGCTTGAATGAGTTGTATATAGCTTAGGACTTTGTATTTAGTCGTAAATGTATTTAGACTTTGTACAAAGTGTATATTTTTCCCTCGAGAGGTACAAATATAGCTTAGGACTTGGGTTTTAGTCGTAAATGTATTTAGGCGCATCTGAGTGTATATCTTCCCAAATAAAGGGTGTAATTTGGCGAGATCCGATCCGGATGTCGTTTGCATGTAAACGTTCAAATTAATGAGTAATCTCTGTATGCTTTGCATGGAGGCGTTCAAATTAATGAGTAGTCTGTATGCTTTACATGTAGACGTTCAAATTAATGAGTAGTCTGTATGTACCATCTTCGCAAGGGCGTCCCCTTTTGAAGGTAAATTGTGGTTTATCCGAATGGATGTTCACATAGATATAAGATGAGGCAGTGAAATACTCATTAGAAAACAAATGTTTTATTGAACAAGTAAACAACGTCGCACCGACAAAGCGATAAGAGGTTAACATGTTGCCGATCGAAATCAAAGCTATGTAAAATACCTCCTTAAATGAGTGATATGCGGTTCGGGAATAAGTGCACGGATAGGTGAAAGCGAGCTTGTAGGCCCTTTGCCGAGGTCCTCGTGAGCGCGGTATGGACCTTCCCATGTCGGATCTAGCTTGTTAAGGCGCTCGCTCTGCTGGCTTCATTATTTCGTGGGGCGAGGTCGCCTACTTGGAGTGTGGAGCTTTTACCCTTTTGTTGTAATGCATGCGACGACACTTGTTTGGCTTCGTTAATGAAGCGAGCTCGCGTTTTTCCTCGAGTATCAAGGTTGTGCGTGGGTCTTCCTCGTTCCCACTGGTCGAAGTGAAGAGTCTGCGGGCTCGGTGCGTCGATCTCGGCCGGTATGGCGACCTCGGTCCGTAGACCCAGTGAAGGGTTTTCTCGTGCGAAGTCAGGGTGTTGTCTGTGGGACCAGGAGGACTTGAGGAGATTTTCAACCCAATCACCCTTAGCTCGGTCTAGCCTCTTTTCAATCCTTGTATGATCGTGCGGTTCGTCACCTCGGTCGACCATTTGCCTTGGTGTGCGGCCAGGGTGAAGCGTTGCTCGATCTGGAGCTCTTCACACCATTCTTTGAAAGTTTTGTCGACGAGCGGGTGCCGTTGTCCGAGACAAAAATATGCGGTATGCAAGCGGCAAACTATGTTTTTCCACGAAGGTCAGAATCCTCACGCATGAGGCTCGAAAGTGGCTCGGCTTGACCCGTTTGTGAAGTAGTCTCGGCTACGACTAAGTATCGAAGCGACACGGTGCTCGGTCAAGCGGACCAGCGATGTCGATCCCCACGCATGAAGGCCACGGACTCGTAGGCTGCTTAGATCGGTGCAGGGTAGCTTTTGACTATGGGTGAAGGCGGCGCCGGACACTTTTGTGAGCTCGGCCGAATCTTGGGCGGTGGGCGATAATATCCCGACCTCGGCGTCTTCTTTGAGAGAGCTCGCGACCCGATGTGACTTCCACAAGACCCTCGTGAATCTCATTGAGTGCGTGGTCGGCTTTACGGCCCGAGGTACCTCGGGAGGGTTGAAGATAAGACTTCATAAAGCATACCATGTGTGAGGTACTTTTGGGATTTCACCATCATCTTTTTGGCCGAGCCGATCTTGAGGCGATCGCCATCTTCGAGATAGGCCTTTATGGGAGACATCGGTTCGGCTCTATCTCGGTGATGATGCCGATGTGGGACTCGCGATCTTACGGAATGAACTTATCCACCGTGGGTTTGTTGATGTGTGACTAACTTCGAGGATGTCATTTCATTGTTTTCCCGTGGGATCGATGAATACTAAAGTACACGAATGAGGTCGACATCTCCTTTGCCTTCTCAAGGTATTGCTTCATTCGATCCTCCTGGCCTCGAATTTGCCTAGGCCACGGTTTACCACGACACAGGAATCTCAGAAGATCGGATTTTGTCCACCTTTAATTCCTGCGGCGGAGTCTGAGATTAACGCCGTACTCCACCTCGTTGTTTGTGGTCGGGAAGGTAAACCGGTGCATAGGTCATTTCTTGTTTGTCTGGGCGAGGAGGAGGGCGCTTTGCTCATTGCCGTTTGCATGAAGCTCAGGTCACGTCATCGCCGCAACCATCGGTGGGTTAAGAATGATTTCTCCGCGATGGGGCGGGAGTTGGAGTGACCTCGCTGGTAGGATCGACCTCGGTGAATTTGGCCTCCACCAGGAAGTCAGCGAGAGCTTGCCCTTTTATGGCCGGCCTGGGGGAGTATGAAATGTCGTGCTCGCCGAGCTCCAGTGCCCACTTGGCTATACGTCCGGATGACTCTGGCTTTGACAAGACTTGTCTCAAGGGTAAGTCAGTCAGTACCTGGACGGAATGGGCTTGGAAGTAAGGTCGGAGGCATCGCTTGGCGTTCACTAGAGCCAGTGCTACCTTTTCGAGGCTGGTGTACCTCGTCTTCGGTCCTTTGAGAGCCCTGCTAATAAAGTAGATGGGGAGTTGGCGTCCCGTCTCATCTCGTACTAATATCGCTTGATTGCCTCGTCCGGCGGCGGATATAAAGAAAGGAGCTCGCTTCTTTCGGGCGGACGGTCGGCGGTCGGCGAGATACTCTTTCGGTTCTTGTGAAGACGACTGGTGTTCCTCCCGCGGCGAAGTGCAGAGCTCTCCTCAAGATCTTGAAGAGGAAGGCTGCTTCTCGGCGGCCCAAGATAAGAATCTGCTGAGGCGGCTAGGCACCCGGTGAGTTTGTGGATCTCACGGATGGTCTTTGGCACCTGCATGTCGAGCACTGTTTTCACCTTAGTGGGATTTGCCTTCAGGCCTTCTTGAGAAACCCAGCATCCTAGGAATTTACCCGTCTTCACCATGAATGTGCACTTACGGGGTTGAGCTTAGGTTGGCCGACACGAGGCTGGAGGATAGTTAGGGTCGTCGGTAGACTCTTCGTTTTGACTTTTGACTACGATGTCGTCGACGTAGACCTCGACAATCTTCCCTATGTGGTCTTTGAATATTGCGTCCACCATCCTCTGGTAGGTAGCTCCGGCGTTCTTCAGGCGGAAAGGCATCTTTCGGTATGCAAAGACGCCGAAGTCGATGATGAACGCCTGTCTTTAGGGCGTCCTCAAGCTTATCGAGATTTGGTGGTACCCTTTTACGATCTAGGAAGGCGAAGACTTCGTGGCCTACCAGTGCCTCCACCTTCTTGTCAATGTCGGGGAGGGGGTAACAATCTTTTGGGCAGTGTTTGTTGAGGTCGGTGTAGTCGACACATGCGCCAATTCTTCGGCTTTGGACCACGGTTGGATTAGCCATCCGGTCGGTGTAACCTCGAACAAGATCCGGGCCTTACGGGTTGAGTCACTTAGTCTCTTATGACTGGGCCGCGCTCATCGCAAACACTCTTTTCTTCCGAGGCGGCTTAGTAGCAGGGTCGATGTTGAGGCGATGAGTTATGAGCTCGGTGACACCCGGTCATTTCGGCGGGGACCATGCGAACACGTCCTGTGTTTCCTCGAGCTGCATGACATCTTTGCGAATATCAGTGGGCCACGGCGCCGACCCTTGACCACTTTGGAGGGTCGTCGTCGTATAGCTGGAGGTTCCGATCGGTCGTCTGAGGTGGCGGCTTCGGGATTCTAATTGCTATGCACGAGGCGAGGCTACATCACAGGTTGAGACTCGTAGGCATTCTTTGGTGCCGTTTGGTCACCCCGGATGCTTAGCACTTGCCGGGGTGGGTATCTTATTGTGGTGGTACATCGAGCGGGCGGCCTTGGTGGCGTATAGTCAATCTCGCCCGGGATGATGTTGTGCGGAGGGAGCTTGTACAGGAAAAATTGAATGGACTTTGTGACCGGCACAGGGAGCACGTCTGATGTAGCCGGAAGGGTAATGACACCCGGGTTGAGCCGCCTCTGAGTGAAGCTCATGGCCCAGGATGGTGCGGGGCGTATTTGAATCCTCCGACCTCAAGTTTATCCGGACAGCTCTACGGAAGATAATCTTGACGGAGGCACCGATGTCGATGTGGACCGGTGGGCGTTCTTGTTGCCCACCACGGCTTGTATCGTGATGGCGTCTTGGTGGGGCATGATTTTGGGCACGGGTCGTCTTTGGAGAACACGATGTTCTCACCATCCGGAGTCGCTTGTTTTTCGCTCCTCGGGGCGACCTCGAGCTTCGTTCTTTAACGACGACCTCGTCGTTCCTATAAGCGATCTGGTAATGGTACATTGGATTTGTATATTGAAGCGGTTTGGTTGAGCTTGTATACAATGTTTCACTGTTACCACTATTACAATCTCTATCGGTTTGAATACATGATTGCATATATTTGAGTCCCTTATCTCGTATATAAGTTAGATCATACAGTGTGTAGAAGATCATAGAAGTGTATGATTGGTCGAGCTTAATGAGATATAAAAGTTTCACGGTGAGACAACTTAAGGACGAGTTGTCGGTTTAGTGCGATATAGATAAGTGACTTGACTTGGTTGCTTGTCTGTCTTTGATGCGTCTCACGTATTGAAGGATCACGGTGAGATGTGTTCTTCTTCGACCGTCGTGAAGAACCAAGATCTCGGTGACTTACGATGATCTAAACCTCGATAAGGTATTAGGTGAGTATGAGTTCTTGACCATCACTTTGACTTGTTATGAGTGAGGGTTATATGTTCTAACCAATTCTCCGCATCTTGGGTGGTGGCGATCTTGTATGTCACGCTAGTTATCATGTCGAGTCACCGTATCCGTTTAGGATGATGGCGTCCCTTAGGAGCTCAAAGGTTTATTGTACTAAACCCTGCAGTTGAGTTAGCTCAAGTACAATAATAAGGTTAAGTGGTACTACTTAAGAAATGAAGTTATTAATCGTTTTAAGCGATCGATTGCTATAAATGATTAATGGGCATTCGATATCTTAAATACGGGATTCGTAATGTCTAAGTGCAAGCCCGACTCATCTTCGGTAATAAAGGGGTAAGTCAGCATTTATTCTCTAGTGGCATGAATAAATGTTTATAAATTAATTTATGTTACAGGCTAAACATAAGATAATTAATTTATTTGAGGCCCATCTTTATTCCTTGCATTTGATCCTGGTGGCCCATCCAGGCCCGTGTGAGAGGAAAATCGGCGTCCCTATTGCTCCTATGGCAAGATTTTATTCTCTTTATCCCACAAGGATAATATTATATTTATGGTATATCATAGATCCTTTCCATATAAGATTATGGTAATAATCACGAGTATGGAAATAATCATGAGAGTATGGAAATAATCCTAAGATTATGGTATTTTTCCATATAGGATTATGGTAATTTCCATATAGGATTATGGTAATTTCCATATGGGATTAAGGTAGTGCATTATAAATATAAGGTATGAGATAAAGTCTAGGTTAATGCTCACATAATCCACACAAGAATTTTCGGCCCCCTCATAGTGTTGAGAGAAAATTTCGAAAGTTGTGAAGAGAGCATTGGGTGATTTTCGAAGCATTCTCCATAGATCGTCCTCACTCGGCGTTGGAGATTGGGCAACCGGGATCTGATCCGAAGGTCAAAGCACGAGTCCGATCCGTTCGATCCTTTCATCTCGTTCCATCGACCTCTTGGATCGAAAGGTAAACACGTGAAAACCCTACGTGTTGCGATTAATTATATAGGCGCATGCTAGGTTTATAATCAATGTATGGTGAATTAAATATCCAAGATAGATCCTCGGGCGAGGTTAACATATATTTTCCTACAATGGCATAGACACTGCTCCATAGCGTTGGGACCTTCGTCCTCGTCATCTTGAGGTTGGAGTGCCGTCGAGGTCGGCCCGCGATTATTACCACCATTATTCTTTCCTCTGCGTTTCTTGTTCCCCGCCCGGCTCGGCGAGATATTTCTTGAGGCTCATCCTTTGGCGAGCTCGTCAATCTGAGCCTAGGTTTACGCAATCTTGATATCGTGACCATACCCTTGGTGATAGTCACAATACTTCTCCGTTGACCTCTTCTTAGATCCTCCTTTCATAGGAGGGTTTGAGGAAGAGCTCGGTGGAGCTCGAATATCTCCGCCCTCGATTTGAGCGGGGCAGGCGCGTTACCGCTGAGGTTTGGCGAGGTCTAGTCACGGACTCAATGGCCTCTCTTGATTACATCAAAGGCACTTGCGATCGGCGCCTCGACTTGATCATCCGCTTCTTTCGTTCAACCTACTGCTCGTCCCGGATCTCTCTTTCTTCCGATCGACTCGTCCCCTTTGACATAGTTGTCCACAGGCTCTCAAAGTTTACTCGCCGTCTTTGGTTTCTCCTGGTGATTTCTTTATTCGATCGCCGGGTTGGATCCGTTTTGAGCGCATTGATGATGTCTGGATCGTTACTCTCATCAATTTTGAGAGACTCCTTGATGAACCTCGAGGCGAAGTTCGATATCGTCTCGTCCGCCCTTGGCGGATTGTGAGCGGTCGGACGAAGGCTGGCGAGGTGGCATCTTACGATAAGCGCCATTAAAGCGATCCATGAGATCACAGGCGGTGTTCTTGTTTTGGCGGGCGAGGTGAACCAGCGTCGGGCGTTGGAGATCGGCACCTCGGGAAGATTTTGCACATGTGAAAATCTTCCATTCCTTGATCGCCATGTTGGTAGTGTGGCGAAAAGGAAGTCGGAGGGTCCCCAGGCCATCGTGGCGATGTTGGGTGCCACTGTGTCGGCCAGGCGGGCGTGTCTAGAATCTCTCGGAGAAAGGAGATGATTCTTCCGTGCAGTCGAACCCGGGAGATCGTTGCCATCTCTCTGGAGGGTGGGAGACCGGTGGCGGCGTCGTCGTCTCTTGAGGGAGTTCGGCTCGCCTCTCCTCTCTGTTTTGCTCGGCTCTGGGCGGCATGCCGAGGTGGAGAGCGACTTGGCGGGCGGCGTGGTGGTGAAGGTTGCGACCATCTCGGTGAGGTGATTGACTTACGGCGGGTTGATGTCGCATTCTCGGCTATTGTCTTTGAGTGGCGTTGGCCGCCTCGGTGGGCGGCGACCTCGGGCGCCCGTATTCGCCGATTCGGGCACTCGAGAGTGCCGCTCCATTCGTCCTCGGTGAAGAAATTTTGGAATTGGCGAGGTTGGCATTGAGGAACTCGAACCGGCTCGGCCAGGACTCGTGAGATCGGTGAACCGCTGTTCACCTGCGTTGAGGTCGGCGTCTTAACCTCGTCGGGCGGCGATCACGAGGTGTATGGAATGTTTTCCATGTAGCCCTCGGGCGTGTGACGCTGTGGCGTCTACAATCTCCTTCTGCGGTGGTGACCACCGTTGTCTTGGTAGCGGTTGTTCTTGCCGACATCGGCGGCGGTGCTAAGCGTTTGCGTGTTCTTGCCATTAAATTAGAAAAGCGAAGCTTTTGTTGATTTTCCCAGAGGGCGCCAATGATAAATCTAGTGTATGTTATAAATATACGAGATTTGTGTAAGCGATAAAGAACACGAGGCTTTTACGTGGTTCGATCGAGAATAAGATCTCGTCCACGGAGGTGATTCCTCAATACTTTCACTATGATTTGATTACAGTGAGCGTAGCTAAAAGCTCTTAGTATCCAATAAGTTGTCAACCCTTCCACATTCGATCTAACTCCTATTTATACATATCTCAGGACCCCTAAGGCGGGATCTGATCCCCTCCCATGTAGGGACTCTTCCTCTCGCATGTAGGGACCCTTCCTCTCGCATGTAGGGACTTTTCGCCTTCTGTGTAGGGTAGCGGCTGATTAGGGTTTAGGGGCTGGGCCCTTGGCTTAACCGCGTGGGCCGTTATTAAGTCAGGACCGACTCGTTTGGGCCTGTCAGTGAGCCTGAGCGGTTGGGCCATATCCCATCATCGATTTATAAAGAAAAATCAGCCAAGTCTGGGTCTCGTTCTAATGGTTTCGCCAATTAAAAACTAACGGTGGTTAAAACCAAGCAAAGGTATCTTTTGTGGATTATCTATAGTATGAGTTATTTTGGTCTGCATGCAAATAGTTCTAATTATGATATTATCAAATATATATATGTGATTTGGGTTCTAATTTTTTAATTTTTAACTTTTAATTAGAAGATGTGAGAATTGAGATTCGTATTCAGATAATTCACCTTTACTAATTTACATACATACTTAATAAGCAATTAATACATCACTACGAAGTGATAAAATTAAATTGGAGCATTATATACATGTATAGATCAAACCCATGACCTCCTTACTCATCCTAAGCGGAACAATCCTAATAACCAAACAAACAAGTGTGGTCGCCACAACTTGATTTGGAGCCCCATCTGCCGCAGCCCTGCACAGCGTAGGCGAGTCCGACGTATTTCTCCCAGTCGGCCACGTTGTAGAAGAGGCGGCAGAGCTTCGGCACCGCGAACACGCCCGAGCGCTCCGGCCACCGCGTGAGTGTGGAAGATGGCGAACGTGTCGTCGACGTGGCAGAGGAGAGCGACCCTGTTGACGGTGTAGCCCAATCAGGATGGGCGCCAGGCGGGGTACTGATGAATACGAGGCCGCTGATGACACCATTTACGGCTCCCAAGGCTGAAGGCTTCCCGCAGAGGTGATGTCGAGCACCAGCCACGTCACCAGGCTGATGGCAGCGCAAACGTGGGTGTTGATCACCGCCAGCGATGCTACTGTGCTGGAGGCGTACGGGGCTCCGCCGTTGAACCCCGTCCAACCCATCCACAGCAGCCCGCGCCGGCCAGCATCATTATTACGTTGTTCGAGGAAATCTTTTTCTGTCGCTCTCGCTCCTCGGGCCCACCTACATATAAACAAGCAATGATAATCAAAAGTTTATGACGATTATATTTCTTTGGGCGTTTATTATCGATGATTAATTTAAAAAGATGAATCTCTCAAAAAATTGTTTAGATGGATCAAAAAATATAATAAATTAATCCATTGTTCATCAATATGAAATAAAAGCTTGAGATATTTCTTGATAATTTTCATAATTTAATTTAAATAACTCAAGCACTAGAATTATCGAAATTATTGTAATAAAAAAAATGAGTTAATTGCAAATCAAATCACCAATTTGGACTCCAATTGTAATTACAGCATCACTTTCAATAGAGTTGCAAATTAACATATACACAATATTTTGATATTTTGCCATTAGAATCATCCCAAATTTTTCATCCATCAAGAATTTCGAACAATTCACTAAAAATTCTGTTTCAAATAATTTATCGTGGTTTAAGCGCTTGATTTGAAAAATTAGAAGATGGACTTTGATCGACTCAAAGAGTGGAACATTTTGACATATTTGCCAACATACAATACTTGTTTACTTTGCAGTAAAGCAAGTATTGCTTGTTGTCATTGCTCCAATAAAGCGTTGTGATTTGTTAGTATTGGACGTTGACTCATGTCAAAAAGTTCCTCTCATCGAGATCATATAAGCTTGACCTTTAATTTCTCGAATCAAGATAACACGCCGACTATACAATTCAAAATTTTAGTCAACTTAATGGCAGGAAAGTTTTGGGTGATTCTAATTGCACTAAATCAAAAATTTGGATATCAATTTGCAAAACTTCAAAATTAATGTTATAATTGAAGTTTAGGTCTAAGATAATAATTTGATCCCTCGTCAATCATATATATTATCAATCCTAAATATTCAATCCAAAGAAAGAAGAATAATTTAGGTAGCTAGGGTACCCAATAGGCAACAATAAATCCAGCAACACCGGAGGAGAGTCGGCGAAGTCGATGACCCCATCTTCGCCAGCTATCCTCAGGATTCCACATGTTGTAGGCCCTTACCGTGGACGAAAACGTGTACCAGGGCAGCACGAACGCCATCCACATCACGAAATTCATCCGGCCCAGTAGCGCACCGATGAGCATGGGCGTGATGACCACGAACATGAACTGGAACTATTAATATGGGTACGTAGAAATGCAGTGATAAAGAAACAATGTAGGATAAAACCGAGACAAGAGTTAGACTATTTCTCCGCAAGACAAAATTGCTTCCGTATAGTGCGGGCGGTTGCACGACATCTATCTAATATACTAAAGGAAAGTTGTTGCATGAAAATTCCCTCCAAAAAAAAATCAGTTTTTCAGCCCGTAGGCAAAATACTCATGCAAAGTTTTTGTTCTCCAAGTTTCATGCAAAATCATTATAAATTTATGCATGCATCAATTGTCATAATTACTTATTACTTTTTCTTTTTTTATAGCACCTTTTAAATGAGTAGCCACAATCCAGCGACCCAATGCAACGTTTGAAATGCCCTAGAAAAGGCAATTCATTTTCAAATTTTAAATTTTATTTGTATTTTTCAGTGTCTTTTAAAATTTCAAAAAATATTTTTTCCACTTTCAGCCTTTGAGTGCAGTTCTATATAACACATCTTGTTTATTGGTTAATTCTCCACTACATCATATTTTCTGCATTCGTTCCAGTTTGATTCCAGAATTCTATACTTGGTAAGCATATTTCTACACTATGTAAATGCTTCTATTTGTAATATTGTTAGGATAAGAATATGTAATGTGTAAATTTGTATTTTTATATTACTTAAATAAATGCTGCTAGCTATCTCCAATGGTTGAGATTAATGTTTACAGAGTCATGACTCAAGCTATCTTCAATTATCAGGATGTGGTCATTGTTCAATGAGTTTCGCTCCTTAATAGTGTTACATGCAGTTAAAGCGAGGTTACTAAGAAGTTGTGGCATGCCTTCAACCAAAAATGATGATCTAAACAACTTTGTATGAATATTTTGTGATATAGAAGTATGTATTAAACACATTTCTTTAAGTTGTTATGGGCAAATGAAAGCATGAATATATGTAAGTATGATAAATATTTAGTAAATATTTAAATATCACAAAATTAAAGTCTTTGACAAAACAAGACTGATACCAAGATTACCTCTAAATAAAAATATAGAATCAACCCATTCTCTTTTCTTAGCAGCCTTAGAATAAAATAATGAAACATCACTTTGAGAATTTAAGTGTTACGTGTGCAATAGAAACACTCACATTATCATGTTTAACATACTACCTTCCAACTCTATCAAAGATTTCACTGTAAGGATTTGTCGTAGATCTTTAACTACTTGCTCTGAAGGATTTCACTATATAGATCTTAAATGTGTACATCGTGCATCGCACGGGCACAACACTAGTTTGTATGAAGTAGTATTATTATCTTCGAATAGGTGTTTTTAAATATCTTCCAAACGAGTCTATTTATAGAGAATAATGTGTCTTTTTTAGAAGAGGTATGTGCCCTAGGTACGAAGAAACTACATCTAACTACTTTTAATCACCTCTAAACAATTTTATTAAATATATTCATATGGATAATCATAATTTTCCAATAGGAACCACACCATCGTCGCCGTCTCTCAGAAAGGCCTGGCCCAGGAGGAATCTGTCGTCGAGCGCCGGCGCCAGTTTCCCAAGGAAGTCGAGCAGCTTGTCGCCGAAGGACATGCGGTAGCCCCAGCCGATCCAGCAGATGAGTTTGGCCGCGAAGGCGTAGAGCGCCATGAGGGAGGAGTTGACGGCCCACTTCTTCTTCGTGAAGCCGCTGTAGAGCAAGACGAGCCCCGACATGGACTGCAGGGCTACTAGGGTGGCGGCGGTGAGCTGCCACGAGTTGTCGCCTTTGTTCAGCCAGTTGGGGCTCGACTCGTCAGGGAGGATCGAGAGGTAGCTCAGGCATTGATGAGTGAGAGGGGGTAGTTTGGGGATGGATGCAAAAGGCGATATATGGAGATGAATAACATAGTGTCTTTTCTGGTGGGATGTATTTCACGTCATTGGCCGGCTCTACTCTCCTGCTTCTCTTCTTCAAGCGCAGGACATCCAATATCTTTCATCTCCTGCACCATTAATTTATATATACGTTTTGTTTAGTATGAATTGATGTTTTAGTCATTTTTATAATAAAATTAATTTAACCACTCGTTTGAGAGAAAAAAACAGTGTCCACAGTTTTTTTGTGTGTCATCGTGTCTTACTATTATATTTATTATTTTATTAATATTTATATAAAATAAAAATTATTATAATATTATATATCATACTTAACTCTATTTCAAAAAAATAAATATAAAAAATTATATAAAACTTTGGATTTGTCAACACTAATGAATTATTAACTAATAAAAGTGAATCAAATGATAAAAATTATTTATATACCCTAATTGAATGGAATAAACCTTAATTAATAATTACAAAATTAATCCAAACATATAAAATTATAATTGAAGAAAAAAATATGGAATTTAAAAAAAATGAAAATGAGACACAAAGTCAGACACCAATTATGGAATAGTCGGACACCATGGAATAGTGGATCTCATGCCCTCGTTTGATAGCATAATGTTTTATTTTTTCTAATTTCAAAGTTTAAAAATATCTTCCCTTACTACTTGTAGCAAATAAGACTCTTCACTTTTTTTCTCAAATTAAGAAGCTAAGGTTTAAACATTAATTTGAAATCGAAACTCAAAATTAATTGAGAACTTGGAAATCTAATTGAGGATGAAAGCTTTCTCAAAAGAGATTGAGGGTTGAGACCTTTTGAAACCAAATTGAGGAAGAGGACCTTGTTTAAACATTCCATTTTGCATTCCAAATTATTGGGAGCTCTAGTTTCACCGCGCAACTCATGACTCGATTACTCAACCACAGACATTCGACAACAAAAAAGTTGTTCAATAGGTGGAACAACCCAGACAACAGTATGAGTCATGAAAGGGTCCATATCAAAGTGATGATTAAAAATAATGTTATAATGACTGCCAAAAGTACAAACCTATCAGACAAATATGTAAATGAATGTGGATCTTGAGAGGCGGAGAACACAACACCTGCTCAAGCAGTGATGCATAAATCTACACTTTACACGCCATGGCTGTCATGCATAAATACCAAAGATACCATTTCATGGCCTGCTCAAGTAACCCTACACAGCTTGGATCAATCACATTCACAACACTTTCCCAACTGTGTAAAGAGAGGACAATCCAAATCATAGCTAACGTTTCCAGCAACAAAGATAGAAATAATCATCTCAATTGGATCAATAATAACAAAGTCGAAAAGAGAAAATTTGCAAATTGTCTATGGACAGTTGTGCGGACATGAAAACAAAGCCCTACCAAATTCGTCAGTTACATGTTGAGAGATGTAGAGGGGTGATAAATTTTGATCACACGATTTTTTCTTATAACCAAGTATGGGACGAGAGTTTACAACATGTGAAAGGCTTTTCAACCAACTCCCCTTCCTCTATTTAAATAAGTTGCTGAAAATACTTCCAGGCTCAGTGATCCTCGATCTTCTTCAAACCTTTCATATCCGTCGTTTCCACCCTGCATCATCCAAACAGAAATGAAGTTTAAGGCAGATCATTCCACTGACAAGCAAAGTACACATATTTAAGCTACCTTGACATTATTCAGTCAGACATACATAATGCAAATAAGCAGGTGTTATAGATTTTTACTTCTTGCTTCTTTCAATTTAGAAAACATTGTCTCAGTCAAGAACAATCTAGAGTTAAGGTCAATGCTTAGCAAACTTGATTTTCTTGTAGCTCTATAAAGATTTTATAGCACAAGCTAAAATACAGGTGTCAGGATGTTCTCGCAATTACTCTATATTGCATCCAATCCACATAATTCAACTAAGCATAAATATTTCAACTGAAATCCACATTTTTTTAAGGGAGAAGATTTTCCATCTTGAGAAATGTGCTAATTTAGAGAATGCAGAAGATTTTTTTGAAGAAAGAAGACGTCTAACCATCTTTGATGCCTTCCACGAAGCATTTTGTGACACTTGGATAATTTAATATGTACACGATAAACAAATGCTTATAGACGTCATCAATCAAAGCAAAATAGGTTATTTGTTTCCCCTAAATATCCTGCAATTGCTAGTCTGTAAAATAGAATAAAGCTAGAAACAGCATTTCTTTTGCATCATACACATCAAGGAGATAAGGCATAGTCGCCTATTAATAATTGGTATTGAGAAACTTGGCAGCTGAATCATCAACGTCAATTCTGCAACGGTAAATTGATAGATGTTCAAAGGAGAAGTGCAGTGAAAACTTACGTTGTTCCTATTAGAGCAATCTTTTGAACTTTCGAAATTTCAGAACCAGATTGATTATCCTCAATGAAGATTGTCAAGCTGATTAAGAACAATAAGTGAGGTCAATCACAATTTTTTTTTTTTTTTGCAGTACAATGTCATTGAGTCTGAAGGCATAGAGATAGAAACACACCTGCGAACATTCTGAAACTTGACGTACTTCAATATAACCGGTTTTCCCTACAAAGGTTTAAGCATATTCGGCATCATATTAAATCCGTAAAGCTTATTTTCAAGCAAACAAGATGGAAATGAGACGAACTGAAGTTTACCTTAAGGTTATCCTCAGATAAAACAGCGGTATCACTTGGGGGGAAATCATTGGCGTTACTGTGGACTCATAGTAATCAGAACGAGTTCAAAAATAGCAAGAGAGAAATTCATCAACATCAAAGATTAATCCTCAGATAATACCTAAATCCCATGTGCTCCCTGTTAGCAAAGTTTCACAGTTTTTGGACCTGGAATTTCCAAAATAGCATTAATAAGAGGAAATACTTAATCAATCGGTTTGTCCTAGATCTAACAGGTAGGAGAAAAGAACAACTCTTGTAATATTACTAATGCCAAGCATTTAATATTCTTGGGGCTAACAGAGCGGGACCTACTTTTGGGGGAATATGAAAGGAAAAAATAACAACCGGGCACAACACTATAGTAAGAGAATCCACTAAGGTCATTGAAGACGTGAGCTCCATGATTTCAAAGACACGAGTCAAACAACTACCACTAAGGCATAAAAAAGAGATTTACTGCATCAGTATGAAATGAGATTTAAGAGCTAGTTACCGTCCTCTTCTGGCCCTTTAACTACAATAGAATGAATTTTAACAACTTGATTGAAGGGAATGTAAATTAAGAGCTGCTCGTCTGCATCACTTTCCAAGTTCAAACCTTCGTCTTCCCTGTACCCCTGATACGAAACAAACTATATAATCTAGAACGGCAAAGGATGCAGTATCAAAGCAACATCAACATATATTAATTTAACCCACCAGCACACCTTACACGAAGTTCCATAAATCAGTATTTATCTTAAATAAATTATTTTATTCAACTAGATTATTTTCTATATTGCTGGCATTATGTCTGCACGAGCACTAAGCACCCAATGAATGTTTCTCGAAAAGTGCTTCACCAGAGCCTTATTTTGTTGTTTTTAGTCATCTGTATTGATGAGGGCTGATAAATCCACATCCACACTACAATCAACTCGGGCATTCAATCCTATTGGGAAATCTTCTCCGCCGTTTTAGGAATTGTCTAGAAGAAATACTTAATTTGCTTCATGGAGGTTTTGAGAGATTTGCAACCTGCAATATTAATCAAATTGCAAAATTTTGGAGGCCTCTAGATATTTTGAGAAAGGCCTCGACAAGTTGCATCGTGCAACTTAGCAGTTTTTCAATGTAATAAGCTAAAATGGGCAACTAACTGAATATTCTAGGTTGATGAGGTCAGTCATCCCATTGTCTATAAATAGGCTTTTAGGCTTTAGATTAAAAGAGATGATGAGAGAAGTGGTGTCGCATAGAAGTAAGATGTGTAAGTGGGTGTCTTGTAAGTGAAGAGAAGTAAGTCTAAGTGAGAGATGTGTCCTCAAAAAACATGATATGACAGAAGAAAGAGCTGTCAGATTCAAAAGAGATCGAGGTTAAGATTCACAAGAAACTTGTAAAACTCCTGAAAAGACAAAGAGATAATGAGGAAACAGAACGAGTAAAAGATTCATATGTTGAAGAAGATGGTCCAATTGCAACACAAAGTAATTGGAAAATATAAGTACATTAGACAACGCCAGAACTGGTAAGAATGATAAGGAGATCGAGGGATCACAAGAAGAGCTTGAGAATCTCCAAGCCTACAACCTCAAAAAAACAGCAAAGTACGAAACCCAAATCTCAAATATGCCAATGCCACAGTAAGGACAAAGGAAGAAGACAGATTTAGAGAAGTAGACTCAAATGAAGAACTGTCACGGGATATGTTCCCCAAAGAGCTCAACTTTGAAAGATTCCACAAGCTAAAAGAGCAACTAAATATAAGAAGAAAGTAGGTGCCGGGAGGAATTTTATCGGCCAACTTAGGAATTGCGAATCGAGAAAATTGTTTCATGGAGGTTTCGAGATTTGCAACTTACAATATTAATTGAAATGAAAAATTTTGGAGGCCTCTAAATACTTCGAGAAAGACTTTGACAAGTTACATTAGGCAACTTAGCATTACTTCAATGTAATAAGCTAACATAGGCAACCAGCTAGAATATTCTAGGTTGATGAAGTCCGTAATTCCATTGTCTATAAATAGGCTTAGATTTAGAAAGAGATGATGAAAGAAGTAGTCTTGCAGCGAAATAAGGACAAGTAAGTTCTAGTGAGAATTGTGTCCTCAAATATTGTTTGTGCGCGTGCGCTGGCGTGTATAAATATATATTGAGATTTTGTGTTCTCAAGTGTTGTGTACACATTATCTAGTTTAATAAAATTGTGCAAGGTGTGCTCCGACCCAACAAATCCAAATTGGATAGTTCTAAGAACTTAGTCGAAAACATCATATTCCACCAGAATCGTGAAGCCCACAAAAAAAATTTGCAGAACAAGAAAAGCTCCAATTCATAAATGCTCGAATCCATTAACTTGAGAAAACAGTAAAGAATCCTAAGAGAGAGAACCTCAATCCCAAGCGAAATCTGATAAATAATTTACCTGTTTGAGAGCGTTAGGAAGAGAGTGGCTGCTGTTTTGATTCAGACATTCCACACCAGACCAATCGATAAACTCGAGTAGATCAACCTGATTATCAATCAAACTTTCGATCAAACAACCCACGTTTTAAAAAAATAAAAAAATCGAGCATACATGAAATTGAGACAACATAAACAAAGTAATAATATTACTTGGTTTCGTTGAAGAGAGGAGGCTGCTTCGGCGGACATGGCTGCTGGTGAAGGTGATGCTCAACTCAAAATTGGGACGAACTAAAAAGGCGATTCCCTCTCTAATCGATTCAGATTTGTCGACTTTAAAACCTATCGCACTTTAAAATCGCTTTCAAAATTTGAGGCGCTTTTATTAAATATGGGAAGTCGCGTTTACTTCGAGTTTAATTAGTTTTAGGCAAAATTGATATGGACGCCTTAAATTTTTTCAGTTTTGCACTTGCACCATCTTAATTTTACTTTTCTCAATTTCGCTAGTTCGACTTACTTCGTTTTATGTTGTGCACCTCAACTCAATTGTTATGTTCTACTTTGTTTTTCATTTTTTTCTCCAATTGTATAATCCATACCAAACAATAAGCAATCTTGTTTCTTGGCATCACTATTTTTTAGGAACTCCACCTTCGTCAAACGCGGACAGCCAGGGAAATTATGAGCTCCAGCCCTTACGAAACCACCTGTGGCACTACGAATGATAATACCATTTCCAACATCCATCTGAGGGGGAGATCATGCCAAGCCTTGTACTCCTCCTCGGACGGACTTTGCCCGCAACGGGCAAGAGCATATGGGTCAACAGTTAGCCACCAACCAAGTTTCCCATGCATGACTAAATTAAAGAGTTGCAGACTTCGAAAAACCATGCCAACATTCTCCTTCTGCACACACAACTTTTCCCATCCTAGCCAATTCTGCACCTATTATCATCCCTCTTATTACCTCACCAAAAAGAATTCAGCATACGTTCGAGCTCATGGCTCAAACAGAGGCAACGAAAACGTAGTCATGCAATAAGAACCTCTTTGAAAGATGTGTACTCCTCCAACTCAAGAAACCAAAAACTGCTTTTTTATCTCTCCCTGTCAAAGAAGGCTGAGTGGAGCCTCCTCAAGTCTCCTCGACTGGCCATGATCAACATTAATAGCTTGGCCAGACACAGCTTCCAAATTATCTTTGAGCTTAAGGCACTCCACCCCCTTCTGCTCTCAAAATTCAACATCGCTGACAATCTTCTTATCTGCACACAGAATGAACAAGTATGGATAGATAGGACCAACCAAATCATGCATGGTTCACTAAAATATATATTGCCCATTTATCACAAAAATCCAAATTTATAAAGGATAGCCTCTAACTAATTCAGTTAACGCGCTCATAAGCTGATGGGATATGGCCTAACCGCTCAAGCCCAATAGCAGGCCCACGTTAACTGGGCCTGGCCTAGCTACTTCGGCATATACGGTTTGGCCCAAAGCCCAACACCTAAACCCTATTCGAGATCAACTATATCCTATCAGATATGGAATGAGATATTTGAGGAGATATTCAAGGATCGAATCTATCTTCAGAGATCGGATCACATAGTAATCTGTAGTGATCCACAACATGTATAAATAAGGGTTAGATTGAAGGTAGAAGGGTTAGCTACTATTGAATACTCGAGCTTTTAGATACATTCAATGTAATCGCATATAGTGAAAGTATTGAGGAATCATACCTCCGTGGATGTAGATCTTTTCCTTGATCGAACCACGTAAAAGCCTCTTGTGTTCTTTATCGTTTTCACAAACTCACACACAAGATTTATCATTGGCGCCGTCTGTGGGAAATCCTACAAAAAGCTTCGTTTTTCTACACAAAATCAATGGCAAGAACTCGTGCAAATGTTAGCGCCGCTGGTGGTGCTGGCAACGGACGATCTGAAGACCCCGAACAAGCTGTTACGCAGCGCCGAAGAAAAGAGATCGCGGCTGCCGATAGCAACAACACGCCTGAGGGTTACATAGAGGATCTACCTATACACCCTCAGGACCGCCGCCCTACCGAAGAGGGAGATGTCGACCTCAATACCGGTGAACAAGCAATTCACCAATCTCACGAGGTCCTCGGCGAGCCAGTCATCGAATTCCTCAATGCCAACATCGGCCAATTTCAAAACTTTACGAGCGGAGGACGAGCGGAGGGAACCTCAAGAACGCCCGGACCGGCGGTCACGGGCGCCCGAGGTCGCTCACCTCTCCGAAATAACCAAGGACGCTCACCTCGGTGAGATAGACGAGAAAGATCACCTCGGCACGTTGTCCGAAGTCGATCACCTCGATGGGTCGCCCATAATCATTCACCCCGGCACCACCCGCGGAGTCGATCACCTCAGTACAACTGCCGAAGTCGCTCACCTCGGCACAACATCCACGTGGCTGGAGGAAAGGCGGAGTCTATCTCCTCATCGAAGAGACGATAGACGTCGCTATCGGTCTCCCACCCCTCCTGAGAGAGATGGCAACGAGCTACCGGATTTGGCCGGCATGGACGAATCATCTCTCTTTCTCTGGGAAATCTGGATACACCCGCCGCGCCGATATCGGCACCCAACATCGCCGCCATGACGGTCTCGAAGATTCCTCGATTTCCTTTTGCTATACTACTAACATGGCAAATCAAGGAATGGAAGATTTTCACATGTGCAAGATCTTCCCCGAGGTGCTGGTCTCCAACGTCCGTCGTTGGTTCACCTCACTTCGCCAGAATAGCATACATAGCTTCAAAGATCTCATGGATCAATTCAAGTGGTGTTTCTATCAAAAGATGCCACCTCAGCAATCTTCATCCGACCTGCTCACCATCCGCCAAGGACGAGGCGAGGCGATGTCGAACTTCGTCTCAAGGTTCATCAAGGAATCCCTCAAAATTGATGAGAGCAACGATCTCTACATCATTAACGCATTCAAGAATGAGATCCGACCTGACGCACTAAATAAAGAAATCACTGGGGAAAACCGAGAGGCGAGTAGCCTCTGGACCTTGGTGGATAACTACGTCTAAGGGGACGAGTCGGATCGTAAAAAGAGAGACATGGGACGAGCGAAAGCCGAGAAGAAGAGGCCGGATGATCGGGAAGAGGCACCGATCGCGAAGTGCCTCGATAGAATCAAAAAGGCCCAATGGGTCAGTTGGGACCTCGGCCAAATCACGGCAATAATCGCTCAAGTCAAGGCGGAGATATTCGAGCTCCACACCGAGCTCTTCCCAAAACCACCTCCTATGAAAGGAGGATCCAAGAAAAGTCGAAGGACATGTATTGCGACTACCACCGGGTATGGTCACAATACAGAGACTACTGTGCAGGCTCGAAAATAGACGAGCTCGTTAAAAGGCGCTTAAGAAGTACCTCGACCGCACCACCTAACGAGGTGGGAAACAAGCGCAGAGAAAAGAGCGGAGGTGGCAACAATTGTGGGCCGACCTCAAGGCGACGCACCGAAGATGGCGAGGACGACGGTCCCAGCGCAATGGAGCAAGTCTACGCCATCACCGGACTCCCTATAGAGTGCGACGAGTCGTCATTAAAACCGAAGCTCGGAGACCGATCCCGAGGAGCCAAAAACAAGCGACTTCGGGCGGTGAGAGCATCGTGTTTTCCAACGACGACCCCATCAAGATGCTATTACCATACAAGCAGTGGTGGGTAATAAGAACGTCCATAGGGTCTACATCGACATCGGTGCCTCTGTCGAGATCATTTTTCAAAGTTGCTTAGACAAACTCGAGGTCAGAGGGATCCAAATTCATCCAGCACCGTCTAAACTACGGAGCTTCACTCAGGAGGCGATACAACCAGAAGGCATCATCACCCTTCCGGTCACCGTATGACGTGCTCCTAGGTCGGTTACCAAAGCCATAATATTCTTCCCGGTCAAGCTCCTCTCCGTATAACATCATCCCGGAAGAGATTGGCTCTATGCCACCAAGGCCATCCGCCGGTCTACCACCTCACCATCAAGTTACCCACCCTACCGAGTATGAATATCGAGGTGATCAGCGTGCGAAAGAATGCTGAGGATCTCGGCCAAGATGAGGCCTTACCTCGAACCTAGCAATTCTGAACCCTCCTCGGTTGTCACCCCGGATGATCCGATCGTCGACCTCCAATTATATGACGACGATTCCTCCAAGGTCGTCAAGGTCGGCACCTGTGGTCCCACCGACGTTCGACAACATGTTATGCAACTTCGAGGAATACATGGACATGACGAGAGTGTCACCCGAGCTCATCACTCATCGACTCAACATCGATCCGGCTACCAAACCGGTTCGACAAAAGAAAGGGCATTTGCGGCGAGCTGACAAGGTGATAAGGACGAGTGACCCAACTCTGAGAAGCCAAGATCTGTTCGAGGTCAAGTACCCAACACGGATGGCTAATCCTGTCATAGTTCGAAAGCCGGGAGGGGTGGCGCGTGTGTGTCGACTATACCGACCGAATAAACACCGCCCAAAGGATTTACCCTCCCGATATTGATAAAAAGGTGGAGGCATTGGTGGGCCATGAGATCTTCAATTTCTTGGATCTATATAGGGATACCACCAAGTCTTGATGAGCGAGGAAGATGCTCAAAAACGGCATTCATCAACGACTTGTGTCTTCCATATCGAAAAATGCCTTTGGATTGAAAATGCCGAGCTACCTACCAACGAATGGTGGGCCTTAATATTCAAAGATCATATAGGAAAGATCGTCGAGGTCACGTGGGCGACAAAAGCAAAAGATGGAAAGTTGTGCCGGGATCTCGTAACTATCCTCCAGCTCCTCGTCGGTCAACCTCAAGCTTAATCCTCAAAGTGCACATTCATGGTAAAACCGGGGAAATTCTTGGGATGCTGGGTTTCTCAAGAAGGGTTGAAGGCTAACCCACTAAGGTGAAGACGATACTTGACATGCAAGTACCAAAAGCAGTTCGAGAAATCCACAAACTCACGGCCGCTAGCCGCCTCGATGAGTTCCTATCACGGGCTGCGGAGAAACAACTCCCTTCTTCAAAATCTTGAGGAAAGCCCCGACTCGCACAGGAGGAAGAACACCATACCGCCTTCACACAACTAAAGGAGTACCTCACCCCGCACACTTGCTTATCGCCCCAAAAGAGAGCGAACTCATTTCCTTATATCTAGCCGCCTCGGATGAGGCCATCATCGCGGTACTTGTGCGAGATGAGTTCGGACGACAACTTCCTATTTACTTCATCAGTCGAGCTCTCAAAGGACCGAGACTAGGTACACGAGTTCGAAAAATAGCGTTAGACCGGTGAGCGCCATGCGACGTCTCCGACCTTATTTTCAAGCCCATTCCATCCAGGTATTAACTGACTTACCTCTGAGACAAGTCTTGTCAAAACCTGAGTCGTCAGGACGTATCGCTAAGTGGGCACTGGAGCTCGGCGAGCATGATATCTTATACTCCCCTCGACCGGCCATAAAGGGCAAGCTCTGGCTGATTTCCTGGTAGAAGCCAAGTTTACCGAGGTCGATCCTACCGGTGAGGTCACTCCGACCTCCGCTCTTTGGGAGGAACACCGCCTCAACCTACCTAATGACCGTTGGCAAATATCGTGGGCTGAGCCTCATGCAAAAGCAGTAATCGGGCATGCATCTTGCTTCTCGGCCGGAAAAACAAGAAGTAACCTATGCACTTGGTTCTCCTTCCCACCACAAACAACGAGGTGGAATATGAAGCACTAATCTCGGGACTTAGTCTCATAAAAGAACGAAAGTGGAAAAAATCCAGATCTTTGGAGATTCCCGGGTAGTGGTAAACCGTGTCTTAGGAAATCGAGGCCAAGAGGATAGGATGAAGCAATACCTTGACGCAAAAGAAATCTTGACTGTTTGGTATTTCACAATTCACGAATCCCACAAGGTGAGAATAGCGGTGGCGTCCTCGGCAAATTAGCCTCGTCATCAACAAATCCACCAGGTGGAGGAAGTTCAATCCAGTATCGAAGAGCCCCACATCGGCATCATCACGAGACCGAACCGAATCGGATAACTCCTATAAGGGCATACCTGGAAGAGGGCGTGCTACCGCAGGATCGGCTCGAAGCTAAAAAACTGATGATCAAGTCCCAAAAATATCTTGTTCATGAAGGTACTCTCTATAGGAAATCCTACCTCCAACCCCTCCTGAGATGTCTGGGGCTAGAAGAGGCGGACTATATGCTTAAAGAAATTCACATGGGGTCTTGTGGAAGCCACATTGGATCACGAGCTCTCTCAAAGAAAACGTTGAGGTCGGGATATTATTGGCCCACCCTCATCCTAGATTCGGCCGAGCTCGTCAAGAAGTGTCCAAAGTGCCAACTTCACGCTACAGTCAAAAAGCTACCTCAAACCGACCTCAGTAGCCTACAAAGTCCATAGCCTTTTATGCAGTGGGGAATCGACATCGTTGGTCCCTTCGACCGAGCACCGGGACAGCATCGGTATTTGGTTGTAGCCATTGACTACTTCACAAAATGGGTCGAAGCTGAGCCACTTTCAAACCTCACAAGCAAAAGGATTCAGAACTTTGTTTGGAAAAATATAGTTTGCCGCTTCGGGATACCACATGTCTTGATCTCGGACAACGGCTGAAGGGAAAACTATGTTTAGCCCTCGCCCCGAGGATCTATCTTGGATGTTTAATTCACCATACATTGATTATATTCCTAGCATCGTCTATATAATTAATTGCAACACGTAGGGTTTTCTCGTGTTTACCTTTTGATCCGTCGAGGTGGATCGAACGGGATGAACGGATCGAACGGTCGAGACTCGTGCTTTGACCTTCTGGACTGTATCCCGGATGCCCAATCTCCAACGTTGAGTGAGGACGATCTATGGAGAATACTACAAGAAATCACCCTTAAACCCTAGGCAATTTTCGAGATCCTCTCTATGGAGTGGACGAAAATGATGCTCTCAATTCTTAAGCATTAACCTTGATTCTATCTCTTACCTTATATTTATAATGCACTACCTTAATCCCATATGGAAATTACCATAATCCTATATGGAAATTACCATAATCCCATATGGAAAATACCATAATACTTTATGGAAATTACCATACTTCCAGGATTATTTCCATACTTCCAGGATTATTACCATAATCTCATATGGAAAGGATCTATGCATATACCATAAATATAATAATATCCTTGTAGGATAAAGAGAATCAAATCCTTGCCTTAGAGGGATAGGGGGCGCCGATTTCATCAGGAGCTACGGGCCTGGATGGGCCAGCCCAGGGATCAAATGCAAGGAATAAAGATGGGCCTCAAATAAATTAATTATCTTATGTTCAGCCCAGAACATAAATTAATTTATAAACATTCATTCATGCCACTAGAGAATAAATCTGACTTACCCTTTATTACCGGTTGAGTCGGGCTTGCACTTAGACATTACGAATCCCGTATTTAAGATATCGAACGTCCATTAATTATTTATAGCAATCATTGCTTAAAATAATTAATATCTTTAATTTCATTAAGTAGTACCACTCAACCTTATTATTGTACTTGAGCTAACTCAACCTGCGGGGTTTAGTACAATAAACCTTTGAGCTCCTTAAGGGGCGTTATCATCCTAAACGGATACGGTGACTCGTCTGAGATAACTAGCGTGACATACAAGCACCGCCACCACCCAAAATGCGAGAATCTTGGGTTAGAACATATAACCCTCACCCATAACAAGTCAAAGTGATGGTCAAGAACTCATACTCACCTAATACCTTATCGAGGTTTAGATCATCGTAAGTCACCGAGATCTTGGTTCTTCACGACGGTCGAAAAGAAGAACACATCTCACCGTGATCCTTCATACGCTCGGGACGCATCAAAGATAGACAAGCAACTAAGTCAAGTCACTTCTTATCTATCTGCAGCCTAAACCGACAACTCGTCCTTAAGTTGTCTCACCGTGAAACTTTTATATCTCATTAAGCTTGACCAATCATACGGACTTACGTGATCTTCACACAATGTATGATCTAACTTATATATGAATAGAGAGGAAACATAGCATGTCACAAGAGCGGGCGAGGTTTGGAACCCTACATCATGGAGGACGCCTCATGAGCCGGCTTTTAGAGATGAGGCCTTTTGGCAAAGCCAAGTCAATTTGGGCCACCAAACCACAGAATCGATGAAAGGCCCTATGGAAGCGTGTGCGTTGTCACACTCCTGCCTTCCAAAGGTGCCTAGAGGGGCGGGCAGACGCAGCAGCGAGCGACGACACAGGAGCGGATTCCCAATAAGGGACACAGATATATGCAATCAAGTACTCAAATCGATAGGAGATTGTAATAGTGGTAACAGAAACATTGTATACAAGCTCAACCAAACCGCTTTCAAGATACAAATCCAACAACGGCACCGGTTCATCGACAAAATTTCAAAGAATGGTGTGAACGACTCCAGTTAAGCGGCGCTCACCTCGGTCGCACACCCACGGCAAATGGTCGACCGGTGACGAATCGTACGATCGTACAAGGATTGAAAAAAAGGCTAGATCGAGCTAAAGGGAATTGGGTTGAAAACCTTCCTCAAGTCCTCTGGTCATACAGAACGACACCTCGGACTTCCCACGGAGAAACACCCTTGATCGGTCTATGGTACCGAGGTCATTATACCACCGAGATTGGTGCCATGAGCCCAAGAACTCTTAACTTTGCCGAGCATGGCAACGGCGAGAACCTCTGAGCCAATCTCGATGCTCTGGAGGAAAGGCGCGAACTCGCTTTCATCAATGAAGCCAAGTACAAATGCCAAGTAGCAAAGTACTACAACAAGAGGTGAAAGCCTCCATACTCCATGTGGGCGACCTCGTCCTACGGAACAATGAAGCTAGTAAAGCCGAGCGCCTTAATAAGTTGGATCCACATGGGAAGGCCCATACCGCGTCCACGAGGACCTCGGCAAGGGGCCTATAAGCTTTCTCACCTATCCGGTACACTTATCCCGAACACGGCATATTACTCACCGAGGAGTACTTTACATAGTCATTATTTCACGTCGGCATTATGTTAACCCTCTTTTATTTTTCCAAGGCACGATGTCATTTACTTATCAATAAAACATCTTTTTTATTATGAGTGGATTACTTGTCCTATCTTATATCTATGTGAAAACGTTTCACCTCGGGTGAAACACCTTACCTTCAAAAGGGCGCCTTGCGAAGAGCGAACCTACAAAGTAGGGTGCTCAACTAAGCGGCGCCAGGGCCCACCCCAAAGACATCTGATTACTCATTAATTTGAAACATCTACGTGCAAGCACATACAGATTACTCATTAATTTGAAACATCTACGTGCCAGCGACGTCCAAATCGGATCCGGGGACCACTCCTATCGATATTTCTCGACAAACAAGGCAAGCACAGTTACTCATTAATTTGAACATCTACGTGCAAGGCGTACATATTACTCATTAATTTGAACATCTACATGCAAACGGCGTCCAAATCGGATCTCGTGCAATTTACACCTCTTTATTGGGAAGATTTACACTTGATTACACGTCCACATACATTTATGACTAAAACTAAGTTCTAAGCTATATATATATCACTCGGGTTTCCGAGCTGCACCTCGTCAAGAATCACTAAAGCTACACCAGTTCGAAACAAAATCTCCTGTCGACGATGAATACCCGGATGAACTCGATGCCTTCCACCCACCAACGAGGTCGGCGTCACCACGGCCTACTCGGGGGCTCTTTGAGCAGCACAGAGGTGCCCCAGGCCAGTGGATACTCCTCGGGCGAGGTCGAACTCCCGCCTCTCGACCTCGCCATCCTGCCAGGGTTACGACCTCGTCCCCGACCTGACGTCCTTCCCCGCCGAGCTCCTATCAAGGCGGACCGACCACGGGATGACATTCCCGTCACATCTGAACCCATCAGTCGGAGCACCTCAGCATGGTCCATATAACCGCCACCCGCCTCAACTTCTTCGATTCTCACGTCGGCTGGAGCATGGCTGCGGGGCTCGGGCATCGTCGCTTGAGGACGATCTCATAAAGCTGGAGGCATTTGACCGCCTTGAAGGCAATCTTTAAAACTCTTCTTTGTTGGGCCCTTCCCGTTCCTTAGCACCATGCCCTCGGCTAGCGGTAGTTGAGCTCGATCATCGGCCTCGGATATGGTAATACCACCGATCGGTGGATCACCTCCTCGTATTCGGTTCTTCTTGAGATCCGTGCCAACTTCTCTGCGCCACCAGCTCGTTTCTTCACATTGTATCAGCGCCCTTGAAGGCCGTCGGCGTGAGACATCCACCTCCGGACCTCGAGATGAATGATTCTCGGTTTAAGGCCGTTCTCCGCCCGGGCGGGTTACCTCGCGTTTAGCCACTGTCGCTTTTTCACCCGATGGCGATCTTGTGCTACTGACCCCAGTGACTTGACTATCCATGCTATGCAAGGTCCGAGTCGTCGTGAGCGGCTCCTCCGAATATCACCTCTTCATCCTTTCGGCAAGGCGGCTCGACCTCTTTCAACTTAGTCAAAAGATCGTGATCTCAGCCCAATATATTGAGAAGGCGAGTGCTAAAGCAAGAAAACAACACATTCATTTCGTGAAAGATGCATTTATCATTTATAAAGAGGAGTTTGTACAAAGCTCGGGATCCTAATGATCCCGACGATCAAACTTATTACAAAGGTCCACCGACACGAGCCTCTTGGCGGGGCTCATTAGAACCTTCCCGCAGCCCCCATCGGAGGGAAGACTGAGCTCGGCCCAACGGCTTCACCAGACTTCCGCAAGGAGTTCCTCAAGCTCGCATCTTCATCCTCCTCAGACTTTGGGAGGCGGCCTCGGCCGTCGGGAGAAAGTGGAGGCCGCCAGGTCTCGGCCTGAGAAGGACCTCGCCTCGGCAATTACGCCAACAGTAGTCCCTGCTGCGCCTGGGATCGACCTCGACCCGGCCATGTTTGACCTTGTCGAACTCGGGCATCTCGGCCGCCAACTCTCCGGATGGTCTGATACCACCGTGTCCCGAGCACGGCCCGGTCCGAGGAAGGCGGAGAAGGTCTCGATTCGATCGACCGTTGGCGAAAGGCCCTCAACATTGGATCTTGCCCGCCGGTGAGGCACTCTTCTCTTCGGCGAACTTCTTCTCCGCCTCGCCCACGGCCGACGCCACAGCCCTCGCTCCTCACCTGCCCTCCTCACCTCACTGGGCCTCCTCCAAAGCCCGGGCCTTCTCCTTCAGGCTCACCTCGCCTCGGGACTCAAGAATGGCCTCGCGATCTCAATCTCGCACCCGCCCCCTCTCCACCATCTCATATCGAGGCGCCCGACAATGTATCCGCTATCCTGCGGATCCCCGCCACCAAGTCGCGTCCTCGAAAATCACACCATTAGACACACATCGCGGAGGAAATAACGGTAATCGAAATAGACCTATGCCTGTGGAAATGATATAAGGGAGCTTGAATCGGCACCTCGTGCGTAATCCGAGTACGGCGTCTCCCCGCCGGTCGGACGACCTCGGTGAGGTGCCGTCACCAATCCCAGCTGGGTCGGCCACCACCCGGGTGCCTTTATAACAGCCCCTAAATCCTAAGTACGATTTAGCGGGATTATTACTCTAAACAGGATGAATAAGCAGGAGACCATTTAACATTAAACCTGTAATACATATGTCAGTATGTTTTGGACTTTACTACATAACTTATGTTCTTGCAGCGGAAAACATGTGATATGTACATATGACGATGTACTATCAAGGTATAAACTTTTCAGCGACAACATTCCTATTGCTCAACACTGCTCCATCGCATCACCAGCTCAATCTGCACATTTAAAAACAAATATGCAGGGCTGAGTACAAGAATGCACTCAGTGGACTCATGCCCAAAACATTTTATCATCTTTAAATTACATCGCCCATCATGATAAGACACTGCGGTTTTATTTAAAGGCCTTGTGCTTACTAAACATTTTCATCATTTTCATAAACATTAAATGCGGCGGACATTTTCCTTGTATGTATGATCCATATCCTTCATCTCATCATAACATTATCATTTAACGCCATAGAAGAAGGCCTCCTTCTACGTCATTTGTGACCGCCGTGAATTGTCCTTACAAACACGATCGCCATTAAGTGTACACGTTAATCCTAGCCGGTATAAGCCTTGGCATAGGATCCGATATCGATTTCATTCATAAGTTGGGAGCGACCCAACAACATTCATCATTCATTCATTCATGGATATGATACATCGTAAAATATAAACATTTTGGGCGGGTAATTTCATCATCATTTCATAATCATTTCTCAAAAGAGAACATCATAAATAATTACTTTTCATTTCAAGAAAGCGTCATAAATAGAGCATTTTATCCTCGAGGATAAGAAAAGAAGCCCACCGCACGTAAGCTTTCTTAATTAGTTTTCTTTTACGCCAACGATCGCATCCGCATCTCACCTTTACGTAAAATGATTTGATCGTGCACGCGTTTTGAGATTTTCAAAGTTTAAATAAACTTTGATAACTTATACTAAAATAATTCAATTCCTTAACGAATCTAATCGTCGTCCCATCACAGATCTTAACTAAACATTTCTCGTACTTGATGGAGACGAGATATGTTCAACTATTTCATTTAACCTTTTAGGTTAAGCGTTCAACGATATTCTCGCGTTTTCGATATAAAGATTTCAATTATGAAATCTTTTCTCACCAACTAGATTTCCTTATATAATTAATCGTTTTACGTATTAGCGTATTTATCGAGCGTATTTCATACGTTAATTTCAAAAGTCAACAATTTTGACTTTTTAATAAATTCTTTAATAATTCATATTTTAAATATCTAATTTCCATATAAATCGATTTTCAATCGATTTCTTTCATAAACCCTAATTCTCGATTTTTACGCAAATCGATAAACTTTATTAATATTTTCTTAAATATTAATTAACTTATTCATTAAACATTATTTTTCATTTCTAACGTTATTTAATATAACGTTTAGACATAAACATAGTATTCTATGTTTATAAAATTTCATAAATTCTTAATATGTCTAAAATAATTTCTAGACATATAATGTATTATTTTTCTTGATATTAATGAATTAAAATCCTTAATATATATTTATTCAAGCTTACGGTTTTAACCTTAAAACTTCAAACATCTTCCAAAAATTCTTCTAAATTCATATATTGTACTATTTCATCATAGGATCACTAATATGTATTAACATTAACTATAGAAAAATTTGGGCATCACCTATTTTATTTCATAGGTCACGGCTTTTATCTTAAAAATTGTCCAATAATTTTCTAAAATTCTAATTAATTTATACAAGGCCCCAAAATTAATCTATATCATAATTATAACCTATAGTCCCACATTTTCAATTTCTACACCAAGGAATTATTGTTCATAGCCTCGGTTCCATCCTCAGTATACACTAAACATTTTATAAAATTCGACAAAATTACACAATGCTTATACATTATAGTATAGCAACATTACACCATAATATTTACTAAAATCAACTTAATCATCATGTATTCAAGCTTGAAAGCTCACGGCCATAATGTAAAAATTGAGCAATCAATCTTCAAAATTCTAGTAAAATCATGTAGTACATAATTAATGTCCTAGATCATCAATATCTTATAACATTTCTTAAATTAAATTTGTACATCAATTTAACATTTTCTCATGATTTTGGTCATCATCAAACATATAGTATAAGATTTTAAAAATTCCCAATAAATCACTATGAACTCTTACAACGTCCTATATCGATAATCCATCCCTAAATCCTTGAGAAATTTTCTGTACTCATGGTATAAATTTCATAGCATGTTTAATTTCAATTTAAACATGATACATGCTTCTATAATATCATACTACACATTATTAATGAACAAGCTATCATCTAGGCGTTATTTCATAATTAATAACACATGCTTAACATATTAATCAAACCATTGAAAAATTAAAAACTTAGTGTACAATCGAAGCTCGTTCGATTTCTAACCTTTTTAACGGTATTGATTTTATGTGCTATGATTTAATATCGAGCTTTGGTGATTGAAAGAGATGAACACACAAGGTTTTCTCTTCTTAGAGCTCTCGGCACTCTTTCTTGTTTTGAGAGAAATGTAACTTTGTTTGCTTTATTAAAATGTTTAAATACATAAAGCAATTGAATTTAAGACTTACAAAATCCTACAATGCTCACATCTCTCTCTCACTCTCGATTATTCTCACAAATTTGGAAGCTTATTCAATAAAGCTTTATGACTCACCAACATATTATGTCATGATAGTTAGTATTCCTTACACAATTCTTGAACCATTCAAAAGTGATTCCTTTACTTTTGTGTAATATTGTCGTCGGTCATTCCTCATTACCTGAGGAGAAGCTTTAACAAATTGTCTTATACTAAAATATAATATATAAGGCATTTATTACTTGAAGCCAAGTCGAAAGAAGAGTTTTATATTTTCTTCTCACTTGATTTGATCCCCAAACCTACGGCTATCACAAGCCTCACACATACACAACAAAAGCAAGACAAATAAATTTTCACTTTGTGACTCACCAATCTTATGTCATTACTAAAGTAAAATATCTCTTACACAAATTAAAGTCCTTACACCATTTTGAACAAAACAAAATGATTCTACCCTTAGCTTACCAAGCCGTCGGTTATCACAAGAAAAGGAGGAAATTTTATTTCATTTGTCTCATACAAGATACTTAAAGCCTACACATTGCCAAATGCATGACTACATCATCAAAAGAGTTGTATCCATTCTTCTAACCTCAATTGTCAACATATATATACACGGTTCTAATACATTGCTCAAGCCTTTCATTTGTTTCACTTTTAATCTACTTGGGTAATGTGTAGATTATATCACACTTGATTCATTAAAACACATCATAGCAAATCTAACATGAAAACTCACGTAAATAATTGTTGCTCCAACATAAGTCACGGCACTTCCATTGTGCAATTGGTACACATTTTATTTTCATGTTATTTATAGATATATATCATAATATATGTCTTATATGATAAATTATATCATAGGAAAATTATTAGTATCATTTCATGTGTGAAAACCACAATTTTCAAATTAGGGTTTTCAAAATACTACTTTGTTCAATAATTAATCCTTAATGCTCTAGCATTATTTTAATGCTAAATAATACTCTAATTACATATAATAATCATAGGAATTTAAATATTATAATTCCTTGATCATTAAACTCATTTTCTATTCATCTCTAGCGTTGGCGTTTGAAAGCGTCTCAAAACGTTCATTATCGACCTATCTCAAAAGGTCTTTGTTTTGCATGTTTTGTTGTGTTTTCTTTGTTTGTTTGTTACGTTTTGGTTCCTATATGCTTAAGTTTGAATATCTTTTATTGGAATCATGCTTGTTTTGTTTTGTGTAGGGAAAGTCGCGTTTTGCACATTTGGAGCTTAAAACGCACCCAAGCGCCGGACTCGGCGTGGCCGGCGCCGGGTGAGTCAGCAAGGTGAAGCGCCAGCGTGAAGGCCCGCGTCCGTATGTGTGTCGCGTCCGCGCTGGGCACGGAGTTGAGATCGTCCGACATTCAGCGTCCGTGGCTGGAATCGTCCGTACCGGGTGTCTCGGGTTGAAGTTGTCAAAAGGCGTCGCGTCCGTGCCGCATCGCGTCCGGTCTTTGGCGTCAATCGGAATCCATCGAGACAGCCAGCGTCCGTGCCGCCATGCGTCCGTATTGGGCTGAAGTTGAAGCCGTCGAGGAGAAGGGCGCGTCCGTGACATCTTCGTCCGTGATTGGACTCGTTCCACAGCGTGCCAGCGTCGGTCTTGAGTCCACGTCCGTGGCGGGTGCTCGATAATTGCACGGTTTTGAAGACCTCGCGTCCGTGGCTGGGTCTCCGTCCGTGTTGGGCGTGAATTTCAGCGAATATATATAAGTGTAGCGTGAAACCCTAGAGACATATTCTTACACATTCGGTTTTATTCCGTCGGTTTGAATTCTCTCCACGATCGTTTCTACATTATTTTCCTTGTAATTCTCTTTGCATTTGGGATTGATTCAAGACATTTGATTGGAGAAATCCATCAACGACATTCTGATTGTAAGAACTTGTTATTCGATTTTCTTCATTTGATTGTTGGATAATGATTTCTATCGATTTTAATTGTTTGAATCGTGAGACGAGCATGAACTAATTCCTTTCTAGGTTTGGGTTATTCAAATTGATTGATTGATGATTTGTTTGATTGAGAATACCAATTGAAACCTAGGGTTTATTGTTGAGTGATTGATCTCTATTGAATTATTTATGTTTCGTGTATTATCGAGAGATGGATACGTGCATGATATGAATTTGGTAATTGATTAATCACTATTTTAATTGTTTATGTTTCGTGTATTATCGAGAGATAGATACGTTGCATCATAGGAATAGATTGGATTAGAGGTTACCAAAACGGGACTCTAATAGTTTATATATTTGTGAAATTTGATAACCTAGATTTAATCCACGGAACGAAAGTCGAGTGCTTGGATGGAGGTTTGAATATTGCATGAATAGGTAAATTTCTTGATCAAGCAATAAATCGATTAATCAGGCGAAGAACCTAATGCCTAGTTTATCTCACATTCTTGAAGAATTCGCTATTGCGATTGAGCTGCTTGACGCTATCGTTGAATCATTTGCATGTTTAATTTTCATGTTAATCTTAGTTAATCATCACCCCAAATCAAGTTTAGGATTTAGATTTATTGCTTTTATCGTAACACATCATAAGCCATTAAGTCTTCCCGAGAGATTCGACTTGGGTCGACCTTACCACGTTATAGGGACCTCGTGCTATTACGGCGACTAAGTAGAACAATTTGGTGGAACAAATTTTGGCGCTGTTCTTGGGAAGGCTTTAAACTTTTGGTTTTGTGTCGTTTTGTTTTTCTGTTTCTTCCCCGTCTTCTTCTTTTATTTCTTTCTTTTCTTTTCTTTGTTACTTTTTCTCCAAAAGTGCGTGTGATCTTGTTTTTGTAGTTGGTTTACATTAATGCGAGGGCTACGGCGATATGAATATGGTCAGACAGGCCTGGAGGAGGAAAGCTCGTCGTATTGGGCAAATTCTTCTTACGAAGAAGGAGCCCAATTCGACTATTTTGAGGGATAGCATCAAGCCTATGATCCATACTGGAGGCATCCTCAGAGTTCTTCATATAGTCAGGACCTAGTATTCCGACAGAAGTAGGTGAAAGCGGACATTGGAGAAATCATTGCAGGCCTTCATTCAGGCGAGTCAGTCGGTGAAGCCGGTGAAGCCGACATTGGAGGAGTCATTGCAGGCCTTCATTCAGGCGAGTCAGCCGGTGAAATCGACATTGGAGGAGTCATTGCAAGCTTTCATTCGAAGTCGGCCGGTGAAGCCGACTTTGAAAGACAAACTAACGTCTTTCATACGCACGAGTCAACAAAGGTTCGAGATGTTGGAAACATCTATGGACCGTTAGAGACTCAAGTCGATCGTTTAAAGACTCGAAGTCGATCGATTAGCGGGAAAGTGGAAGAATGGTCCACAACCAAAGTGTGGAGGAGATGCCGAGCCAGCTGGAGCGACTTCTTCTTCATATTCCTTGAAGAGGATGAAGTCGAAGGAGAATCGAGAGAAGTTGATGAAAGTGAAGAGTCGAGGTTTCATCAAGCGAGACTAAGTATGAACAACTGATATCTTCCCAATCCGGTTAGAGGAGGAGAGGACAAAAGTTGAGGTAGCATCGTAATTTTCAACATCTAATTCTCCAAAGTATTGTGCTTTTGGAGTTGAATTGATTTATTTTCTTTGGAAAATAGGATGTTTGATTTGATTTTAATTGATTTATTATATGCTACCTTAAGCATCCTTTGTCTTACATTGTTACTCACCGATGCTACGGTTGAGATGATATTCCTGCGGTGAAGGACTATGGATAGTCCATTTTTTTTTATTGGTGGAGCTCGTGCCATTGAAACGGCGCGCGTGGGAGCAACCCACAAGTTTATTTATTTTTCATTTTCTGTTTCTTTTCGGGTTTTAATAAGTGAGATGAGAATTGTGGTGAGTTGCATAGTATGAACACTCGAGCCATCGACGACGTCACCGCCGTACCTCGTTGACATGCTTTTCCAATTCGAAGTTAACTTCACATTTTACCTTTATGGCTTTTATCTAAAGTGTGGGCGTGCTTGCCGTCTTTGTGTGTTTGCATGTGACTTGTGTTTGTTTGGGTGTATCGTCCTCCATGTTATACCTTTTGTTTGGATTTGGTATGCTTTATCGTCTAGTATTCGAGTAGAGTTGAGTGAGCATGATTTGATTGGGTATGCACGTCCGAACCGATTTCTAGTAATTCTTATCGATCGTGACTTGTCTTGATAATTATTGATGATTGATCTAGCCGTGGGACGTCGAGTAAATTGTGATGAAGTGAAATGTGTAGTTGATTGTCGTTGCTATTTATATGGTCCCTTGCGTGTCTTATCTCGAAAAAAAAAAGAGAATTATTATGAAAAGATGAAAAAGTTTGTGATTTATAAAAAAAAAAGAGGTTGGAATAAGTTGTTGATGGTTGAATAAGTGAGCTTAAGGTTGGAATAAGGGCTCTACTCTCTCGCTCTATGTCTTCTCGAATGGAAGCTCAAAAGTGATGAGTATGGAAAACCACATTAGGATACTCGGGTTTACAGCTCGAAGGTTTGACTTAATGAATATTGTCCTATAATCCTCCTTGAGTCATCACATCTTGTCTTGGAAGTTATGTGTTATGTTGAAAATGAGATGTGTTGTGCAAGGATCTATATGAGTTAGCTATTCGATTATTAAATGCATATAGATCAGAATTACGATTTGCTTGGATTAAGCCGCATGTTAAATTAATTGTTGATTCATTACCATGATGAGAAGTGTATTGGTTTAGAAATTCTAGGAAGACGTGAAGTCGTGTTTTATCCTTTTGAATTTATGTTTTCTCGATTTCTTTTCTCGTGTCGTGGTGATAAAGTTTGCTTGAGGACAAGCAAAGGTTTAAGTGTGGAGGAGTTGTTTAGTATGATTTTGTGCGTATTTTTCATATGTTTATGCATACCGTTTCCCGTGATTTGTCTTATTAATGTCGTTGGTTTGATTAGTATTTATCGAATTGGACTTATTTGGTTTGTTTCGATGTTTTATAGAAAAATGACATTTAATAGGATGAAATGGAGCTTCCAAGATCTATCATATATTGAATAGCATCTCGATAGGAGTCCGTAGGCGCAAACGGATCGCAATTCGGAGTTCGGACGAGAGAGAACGGAGCAAAACGGCGAAGTCGCGCACGCGCATGCGCATGCGCGTCCGGCGCTGCGCGCGAGTCCGGCGCTGCGCACGCCCAAACGCACGTTTCAGCCTCTTCCTACCAGCACAACCGGCGCTGGGCATCACCAGCGCCCTTCACGTCAACCAACAGACGTTTCCGACTTATGTTGCCTCCCGGCAAGACGTTTCATCAACCTGGCCACCTTGCCCTTGCGTCCGGCGTTTCGCTTCCGTCCGGCAGCGGGGATGTCTCTCTGCCCATTCGAGTAGCACCTTGCGTCCGGCGCTCCACCTCCGTCCGACGCTGGGTTCCTATCTCGACCTCTCCAGAGTCCTCGCGTCCGTATTGGACTCTATTTTTCATTGCTATAAATACTAATTAAAACGCACGGAACCACAGGCATAAACATATTGATTTTTCTCACTCTACACGCGATATTTCTTTCGCTTTTCCTTTCTTTTCCTTTTCTTTCCTTTTAATTATTTTGTGCTTGGATTAACAAGTGAATTATACGATTCGGATATTGGGAAGGCAATTTATTTATGAATGGTTGTAAGTTTTCCCGATTTTGATTATGTACATGTAATTGGGATTTGATTAATTTATGCCATGAGATGAATTATGATTTGTAGAGAAATATATGTTAGGGTGTTCTCGTCTTGAATCGTGATTGATGGGTTGATGATTTGTGATTTTCCTATTCGTATTAATTGATTATTTCATGATCTTCATGCATGGTGTTTGAGAGAATAGTGTAGGATGATTGTGTGCTTATATTTGATTATAAAGATATGCGAGAGCAGATTTATATTAAATATGAGTTTGACAACAAAGTGATCGAGATTGGTTTGTTGTTGAATAATTGATATATGTGGATAGGGTTTTGCTATTGTGTGCATTTGTTGTGAAATATCCTTCGTAGTTGATGGTGGGGTGGTTGAGAGATCTCCTGTCATTAAGTTCGAGTCTAGCATTGACGTAATCGAGAGATTAGTTAGTGTTGACCGTTGGGTGAGAAGCGTGGGTGTTTTATGCATTGTGTACCGGTCTTTGATTTATTAATTGTGAGGATAGATTCGAACTCTAGAACACCGTCTCCAATTCCGTGTATCGTCAATTCCTCTTGTTGTCCAAGTGCATTCCGTTTTATCTGCTTTATTTTATTTCCTGCTTTCGTCCTTTCCGTGACAGCCCCCCTTTATGTTAGGACGTTAGTTTTTCTTTTCTGTTTTCGTGTTTAACATAAAACCGTAGCCCTGTTAAGCCTTCCTCGAGAGATTCGACTAGGGTCGACCTTACCATTCTATAAGGACCTCGTACTATTATGAGCGATGAAAAAGAACAATTTGGTCGGATCTTAGTTTTGTGTGTGTCGTTTTGTTTTTGTTCTTTGTTCGTTTTGTTTTGTGGTTTGTCTTGTAGGTTTGTTTGGTTTTGATGCCCATGCTCTGTTTCGTCAATTTCGGAAAGTCGCCTACTATACTTTTATATTCATATCTGATGAGGACCTTTTGTTTTAAGTGTGGGGGGTATCGTTTGGTTTGTGTCGTTTTGTTTTGTCGTTTGTCGTTTCCCGTTTTGTTGCGTCTTGTCGTGTGTTTCATCGTTTCTTAACTCTTTGTTTGGATTAGAGACGAATTTATTCTCTTGAAACCAATGGTGTATGAAGAATTATGCTTTAAGTTGAATTGATTGCGTTTTGATCTGAATTTCTTTGCATCTTGGTATATGGTTTTAGTTTGATAATTCTTAGGCGTCAATTTGAATCTGTGAGGCATAATTAGGAAGTGTGTTTAGACAAAGTGTGTGATCGGATGTCATATGCTTCAAATGGAACCTCGCTTGTATGATTTTCGAGAAAAGTGGGAAAAAAAAAATGTATGAAATAAGTGGGCTTAAAATTGAATAAGGGCTCTACCCTCTTGCATGTTGTCTCTCGAATGGAGTATTTGCTATGGGTATAGATATCTACGTTAGGATACTCGAGTGTATAACTTGAAGTTTCCACCTAACGATCATTGTCCTATAATCGGTTTAAGTTCCACAAATTCTTATTTGATTTTGTCATTGGGATATCTTACATGAAAAGGGAACCATATAAGTCGCATATTGATTTTTGAGATCATATTGAGTCGAAGCACAGCTATTCTATGATTAGTCACATGTTTTGATTGATGAATGAGGATCATTATATTGAGAACTATATTATTAAGATGCATTGAATGGATGTGAATATGAGATTGATTCTATTTGAAGTATTGATTCTATGTGTACCACTCTTTTCAAGAAACTAAATTTGCTCGAGGACAAGCAAAGAGTTAAGTGTGGGGGAGTTGTTTTGCATGTTTTTGTTGTGTTTTTCTTTGTTTGTTTGTTACGTTTTGGTTCCTATATGCTTAAGTTTGAATATCTTTTTATTGGAATCATGCTTGTTTTGTTTTGTGTAGGGAAAGTCGCGTTTTGCACATTTGGAGCTTAAAAACGCACCCAAGCGCCGGACTCGGCGTAGCTGTTGGTGCGTCTGGCAAGTGAAGCGCCGCTGAAGGCCCCGTCCGTGCCAGTGTCGCGTCTGGCTGGGCGCGGAGTTGAATCGTCCGGACATTCCGCGTCCGTGCCGGAATCGTCCGTACTGGGTGTCTCAAGTTGAAGTTGTCCAGAAGAGGCGTCGCGTCCGTGACGCATCGCATCCGTGGCAAGGCCAATCGCGAAATCCATCTAGAGACAGCCCGCGTCCGTGCGCCATGCGTCCGTATTGGGCTAGGAGTTAAGCCGTCCAGAGAAGGGCGCGTCCCGCGCTGTTTCAAGCGTCCGGCTGGACTCCGTTCCACGCGGCCCCGTGGCCGAGTCCACGTCCGTGCTGGGTGCTCGATAATTTGCTCGGTTTGAAGACCTCGCGTCCGGTATGGGTCTCCGTCCGTGGGGCGTGAATTTCGCGAATATATATAAGTGTAACGCGTGAAACCCTAGAGACATATTCTTACACATTCAGTTTTTATTCCGTCAGTTTCAGAATTCTCTCCACACGACTGTTCTACATTATTTTCCTTGTAATTCTCTTTGCATTTGGGATTGATTCAAGACATTTGATTGGAGAAATCCATCAACGACATTCTGATTGTAAGGCTTGTTATTCGATTTTCTTCATTTGATTGTTGGATAATGATTTCTATCGATTTTAATTGTTTGAATCGTGAGACGAGCATGAGCTAATTCCTTTCTAGGTTTGGATTATTCAAATTGATTGATTGATGATTTGTTTGATTGAGAATACCAATTGAAACCTAGGGTTTATTGTTGAGTGATTGATCTCTATTGAATTATTTATGTTTCGTGTATTATCGAGAGATGGATACGTGCATGATATGAATTTGGTAATTGATTAATCACTATTTTAATTGTTTATGTTTCGTGTATTATCGAGAGATAGATACGTTGCATCATAGGAATAGATTGGATTAGAGGTTACCAGAAACGGGACTCTAATAGTTTATATATTTGTGAAATTTGATAACCTAGATTTAATCCACGAAACGAAAGTCGAGTGTTTGGATGGAGGTTTGAATATTGCATGAATAGGTAAATTTCTTGATCAAGCAATAAATCGATTAATCAAGGCGAAGAACCCTAATGCCCTAGTTTATCTCACATTCTTGAAGAATTCCTATTGCGATTGAACTGCTTGAACGCTATCGTTGAATCGTTTGCATGTTTAATTTTCATGTTAATCTTAGTTAATCATCACCCCAAATCAAGTTTAGGATTTAGATTTATTGCTTTTATCGTAACACATCATAAGCCCCGTTAAGTCTTCCCGAGAGATTCGACTTGGGTTCGACTTTACCACGCTTATAGGGACCTCGTGCTATTCGGAACTAAAAGTAGAACAATTTGGTGAACAGTTCTTAATAAAGTCGTAATCACTTTATTAAATTATTCCATTAATAATGGAATTTAATTCTAAGCTTAGTTCCTTAGAAAAATTTACGAAATTTTAACTATCGATACTCAATCGACGTTAAAATAATCTTGCGACACTTTATAAAATTCTATTCCTTAATTCACAATTCTTAGTGAATATAAAATAGGAATTCATTATCTCGTAATTAATCGAAATCATTATTCGATATATTACTAATTCAATTATTTCGGCGAAACCCTAATTTACGAATTAAAATATCGTAATTAGGCATTTAATTCTTCGGGATATTACAGCCTTGCTCGGCTCAGTCAACCTCGCCTTCTTTTTTGGCCTCAGGCTCGGCGACCGTGCTGGAGGCGACGAAGCCGCCACCATTGCCTTTTTACGTGCGTCGAGCTTCACTGCACAATAAGAAGAGAAGTTGATTAGCACAAAGACATCAGAAATATAAGGAAATAAAGAAAAATGGGATGCCTCACCCGATCGACCCGATCCCAAGCTTTGATTTATAAGTGCTCACCGCATCGCCGGTGTCGTCCTCGATATAATCACAGGATATTTCACCCAACGAGTTCGCTCATCCTCTATAACGCCTGTGGCCTCGCACTTTACATCCCTAATTTTACCAGCCCCACTGCACCTCGGTTGCCCTCGTCCCGCAAAAAGAAGAACTTTGTTTGCCAACGGGACACCTTCGAGGCGGTCACCTCAACGCTTGCCGGTGGATGTAGTAAACACCTCCTATACCCTTGATGCTAAAAACGCATCAACACTTCAAAGGAAAGCTTTTCACCGATGCCATAGCGAGCGAGTCCTAGCCCCACCACCGACCTAATGGAGTTCGAGGTCAACCGGCGTATAGAATTTGATAATATTCTTGGATGTTCAAAAAATAGGAGCTAAAGGAAACCTAAGTTCGACTTTCAAAGCATCTATATATACGGTTGTAAATCCCTCCGGAGGGGCCATCACCCTATCCCCAGATTGCGGCAAGCACCACCATGCCTCCTCCGGAATGTGAAATTTCGATCCTATTGAACACACATCAGCGACGATCAGAGACGAACTAGCGTCCCTGATCTTATAACTATCCCACACAGATGGTATCACCGGAACCCTAGCACTAATGCCCTGGATCTACCCGGCGGTATAGCGGATATAATCCCTAATCTCAACATCACTATCAACAGATGAAGATGATCGGGCAGATCCAAAAATTTCTACCGGAGAAGACGTAGAAGAAGATGAGGAAGACATACTTACTTTTTCAATGAGGGATTTTGCTTCTTCGACGAAGTTCTGAAAGAAGTTCTGAAAGGAGTTCTGAAAATTTCTCTCGGAGCAAAATGGATGAGAAGAAATGAATGCTTTTCTCATCTCCGCCTATTTAAAGTACAACAGCCCCCAAAAAAACGCCTATTCAACTTCCCACGTGTTTACCCATGACTTGACGTAAGGTAGACGCTCGCGCGTGATTCAAGCGTCAACTAACCGTCTGACACACGTGGGTAATATCCTACGACGCCGTATCGTACTAGTCTGATGGAGCAATCATCACATCGACTCGGTCGGTCAATCATCTCGCATCCTCTTATTTTATGAGGACTTTCCGCCTGTGTCGTTCAATCACCTCGGCATCCTCTTATTTAATGAGGACGTTCGCCTGAGTCTGCCAACCACCTCGGCATTCTCCTAACGAAGACAACGCCGTCGAACTTGACCCTAAGTTACCCACCTCGCACGTCGCCCAAGTCAATCCGGACTTGACAAATCACCCAAGTCGATTCGGACCTCGACATTCTCCTGACGAAGGATATCGTCATCCACTTTGACAACCTAGTTCGACCTCAACAAATTGTCCAAAGCCCGTCGAGCGGCGAAACATCCAACTCGATTCGGACCTCGCCAATCATCGATTCCAACTCCGACATCAAAAGGTGGAAAATCCTCGACAATGACCTCGGTACCGAGCAACAACCAACCTCGGCAAAATACATCATTCACCTCACTTTCGGTGTAGTTGTTCCTCGACTAATTGGGAGGGCTATGATGTGATATGGCCTAACCGCTGTTTCAGCCGAGCAGCCCACGTTAATCGGGCCCTCGCCTAACTACTTAAGATATACGGTTTGGCCCAAAGCCCAACACCTAAACCTTATTCAAGATCAACCATATCCTATCAGATATGGAATGAGATATTTGAGGAGATATTCAAGGATCGAATCTATCTTCAGAGATCGGATCACATAGTAATCTGTAGTGATCCACAACATGTATAAATAGGGGTTAGATTGAAGGTAGAAGGGTTAGCTACTATTGAATACTCGAGCTTTTAGATACATTCATTGTAATCGCATATAGTGAAAGTATTGATGAATCATACTTCCGTGGACGTAGATCTTTTCATTGATCGAACCACGTAAAAGCCTCTTGTGTTCTTTATCGTTTTCACAAACTCACACACAAGATTTATCATAAGCTTTATTCAGATCAAGATTAATCTTCGACACAATATACAAGGAAATGCTGCACAAGTAATTATATTGTTTTATGTAGGTCTAATAGTAGTTTATATTCACAAAACTTACATTTGAAATTCATTTATTTTAGTTTTCTTTTATATTTGAACACATAATCTTCACCACAAGTACTGTAGCTTGGTAGTGTTTCTGTTTAGAGATTAAGTTGCAAATCACAATTCCTTATTCCCAGCCAATCTGTAGACGCTACGCTAGTAATATATGACTTGGGTCTTACTGCGAAGAAGTGGTAGTGATGATATGGTAATTATGGCTTAAAATTAATTTATTCCGTAAAAAGTTACTTGTGTTATTAGTAATCCGTTTTTAAATAGAACTATGATGAATTATAGTTTAGGTTGTTTATAACCTAAACTATAACTTTAGTTTGATTTGATGATATCAACTTTATTTATTTTTTAAATGACTTTAACTCTGCAAAATTATTTAATAAAAAATCCTGACATCGCAAATCTAATAAGGACCACTCGTAAAATAACATACTTCTAGACATAATGTCATATTACGGGTGATCCTGCATGACCTAGCAGATTTTCGATGTCAAAATTTTTGATGCCGATTATATTTAAATAATTTTGTAAAAGTTTAGATCATTTAAAAATAAATTGAAGTTGGGGTCATAAATCAAACAAACACTAAAATTTATATCATAAATTATAATTCTCCCTAAAAATAATATAAATGTCATGATTATTTCAATAATTATCCCAAAATGAAAAACCTATTCACCTAGCTCCAATTGACTTCAAAAAAAAAAAGAATATTAAACTCATGATGAATGAACTTAGATAGTATTTTTATCTCAGTCAAAAAAAAAAAAAAGTTATCCTGGCCACATGGCCGGGCAATAACGGCCAAACCTGATAGCTTGATACCTACCCTTCAGTGCCTCCACACCCACCCCCACCAACCCCCAGGCCGTGAGAAAGTGAGCCACACCACCAGTAATACCAACACTAGAGAGAGAAAGAGAGTGAGGATCACATTCACAATTCACACATCCCCAATCTCCACTACTCACCAACCATGGCCGCCACCTTATCCCTCCTTCCCCGCCTCCTCTCCTCCTCCGCCGCCACAACCCTCCCTCCCGCATCCACCTCCACCCCAAATTCTCCATCAAGGCCTCGGCCCCCGTCCTCACCCAAGACGACCTCAAGAAGCTCGCCGCCGACAAGGCCGTGGAGTACGTCAAGAGCGGCATGGTCCTAGGCCTCGGCACCGGCTCCACCGCTGCCTTCGTCGTCGACAAGCTCGGCGCCCTCCTCCAATCCGGCGCCCTCTCCGGCATCGTCGGCGTCCCCACCTCCAAGCGCACCCAGGAGCAGGCCGCCGCCCTCGGCATCCCCCTCTCCACCCTCGATGCCCACCCTCACATTGACCTCGCTATCGACGGCGCCGACGAGGTCGACCCCAACCTCGACCTCGTCAAGGGCCGCGGCGGCGCCCTCCTCCGTGAGAAGATGGTCGAGGCCGCCTCCGATAAGTTTGTTGTCGTCGTTGACGACTCTAAATTGGTAAAGGGCCTAGGTGGTTCCGGGCTCGCCATGCCCGTCGAGGTGGTGCAGTTCTGCTGGAACTACAATCTGGTGAGGCTGCAGGAGCTGTTCAAGGAGGAAGGGTGCGACGCGAAGCTGAGATTGGACGCCGATGGGAAGCCCTATGTGACGGATAACTCGAACTACATTGTTGATTTGTATTTCAAGACTCCGATCAGGGATTCCGGCGCGGCGGGGAGGGAGATCGCCGCCTTGGAAGGGGTGGTGGATCACGGCTTGTTCTTGGATATGGCCACCGCCGTCATTATTGCCGGTGGGAGTGGAATCACCGTCAAGACTAAATGAAGATGATGAGGTTGATTGGGGATTTGGTGAGATTTGGGAATTTTTGCTGATTAACTTTGTTTTCTTCGACTTTCGTTACTACCTTGTTGTGCATTGATTTTGGTGTAACTCACAAGCTCAAATAAATTGAGAAAAAATAATATTTGTACACTAATTGAAAGAATGGTTGTAGAATGTGTATTTATCGAATGTTTTTCGTGAATTTAGTGTTTTGTTATTGTGATGGAGCCATGAATTTTATGGGTTTGATGGGGTTTTGATGAGTAGCTGTCCAATTATAGTGAGATTGTTGAATGAATGAGCCGATGATCTAGAAAGAAGGATACTGGGAAACGCCACAGATTAATATCAAAGGATGATGGGGATGCAACAAGCAGAAGAAGAGAACTATGGAAAAAAAAACGAATAGATTACATACACATATATTGAACTCAACAAGGAGTAACATTATCTAGTTACTTGAATTGTCTCAAGACTGGATAATCAGGTAGGAATGGATAATTTGATAGGAAATATGAATGAACCTGATCAATGGTTGAGATTTAATTTCGGTTGTCTTTATAATTTTGTGTCTTCTGTGATTCATCGCGAAAGAATAGAACGATAGGATACGGCCCAACTACCAGGCCCAAGCATCAGGCCCAATACAAGTTACCCTGACATCAAGCTCGGCCTGGACAAGTTCGGCCCATGAAGACTCCTAAAATCGGTGGGAGCAGAAAGCTCGGTATATCTAAAGAATCCTAATTCGAGAGGATAGGATCTCGAATCCTAGTTAGAAGACTTGGATTCAAGATCTAGTCGATACATTCGTGTATAAATAGAGGCTAGATTAGACGAAATAGATTCATTCACACTCTTTGTAATCGCTTCTTACACATTCAATACACGAATACTCTCTCTCTCCCCGTGGACGTAGATCTTATTCATAGATCGAACCACGTAAATCCTTGGTGTTCTTGCGCATTTATTTCCTTACGAAATTAAGATCGATCATTTGGCGCCATCATGGGAAGCGAAATTTTGTGTTTCGATCAACCACCGTTTACGAAATAATCATGACCGGTACACGAAGCCATCATCGGGACCGTCGCCAAGGCAACAACAACGCCGGCGGCGAAGGGAACGCCGAGCTCACTCGGGAAGAGCCCAATCGGAGAAGAAACCCCGAAGGACATGTCCAAAGTCTCGACGAGCACGGACACCCGCCTGCGGGAGGCGGTTACCATAGCGAAGGAAATCGCAGCAATAATCGAGGGAACATCCGGCTCATAAGTAAACCTTGACGGCGTCGAGGGTTTCTCGAGAAAAATAAGGAGAGCTTTCTCCGGTACCTCGGTGAAGCGAGGGTCGACCACGTCTGAAGAGCGGAACGCGAGCCTCATCTAGATCGAGGCATCTGGCGGAGGTCGGGGCCCAAACCGACCGCGCAAGGAGAACGAGCAGCGGGAGAGGGCGTCGTGACCGCCCGCGAAGCCGGCCTCGATCGCGAGCGAATCCATCCGGTGAACTCCGCCCGATCTCGAGGACGACGGCGCGGAAAAGGCATCGGGGCGCCGTGAAGTCGGTCCGAATCACCTAAACGAGTTCGATCGTCGAACTCCGTCCCAATCTCGAGGGGCGGCTTCGATGGATACGGAAAATAGTCACCCGTTCTCAAATAGGATACTTAACACTTCTCTCCGGATAAATACCGGGTGCAAGCATCGCCCCTATGACGGTGAGGGATCCATGTAACTTCCTCTCGTAATTCCAATACAACATGATCAACCAACGTCTCATTTCGGTTCATATGTGTAAACTCTTCCGGAGTTACTCGTCGACAACGCCCGCGGTGGTTCGACGATCTACCTCGGAAGCATCGGCTCTATCACGACGATGGCGATGCTTCCATCGAAGGTTCTTCCAAAAGCGGTCAAAACATCGTCGCACACCTCCTCACCATAAGGCAAAGCCGTAACGAGTCCATCGGTGACTTCATGGCGAGGTTTAACAAGGAATGTTTGAATGTCGAAGGCGTGAGCGACTGTTAGTCATCTCGGCCTTCCAAAGCGGCATTTTGCGGGGCCTTATCCGAGAGATCGTCAATCGAACCCGTCTTTGCGACGTGCGTGGCGCATGCCAACCGGTTCGCCAAAGCGGATGGGGTCGACAAGAAAAGCGCGAAGCGAGCAAGCGAGACCCCGGAAAAGGAAGAAGAGATGAAGGAAGGAAAATCGAACGAGGCGGTGAGCGCCTTGGAAAGATTACATCGCCCGATAAGGTCGAGCTCGGTCCGCGTGGCGCCTCGGGCGACCTCAATACACCCGTTGACGAGCCAAGGCGTAAATCTCACGCTCCATATGAACTGTTAGAAGCCTCGACCGATGGCGAGGAGGAAAGAGGCGCGAACGAGGATAAATCTTGCTCATTCCACGGAGACTATGGGCACGACATCGAAGAGTGCAAAGAACTCATGGGAGAAATAGAGATGTTGGTTCAAGATGGACCTCGAGAAGTACCAGGGCGGTCGCCAAGCCGACCAGTCGAAAAAGAAAACAAAGGAAGAGGAAAATTGCGCAGCGCGCGCGAACGACAGAAGAAGGAGAGACGAGCCCCAATATGACGGGGTGGTCTCCACTATTACGGGCTCCCAGTGGAGTCACGAAGTCTTCCTTGAGGCCGAGCCCGAAGTCCTAAAACCGTGAGCCTAACAACAAGAGGTTCGAGAAGGACGGGCGATTACCTTCTCAGAAGGCGACCCGTACCATAATAATACCCCACGGGATCTGTTGGTGATTCGGTAGTGGTCGCGAATAAGTTGGTGAAGCGCGTGTACATTGATAGCGGCGTCGGTGAGCATCCTTTTCAGGAATGTTTTGACAAGCTAGGGATAGAAGAAGCGCGCCTCGCCTGGCGCGCTGCTCTCGAGCTTCGTCCAAGAAGAGCGCGCCGGAAGGGATAATTGAGCTACCCGTCACGGTGGGAAGTCACCAAGCTCCTCCACCAAGGTGCAATTCTTAGTAGTGAAGGCTCACTCGCCACATAACATCATACTAGGCGAGATTGGTGAGCAGCTGTAAGGCGGTGTGTTCAACGTACCACCTAACAATGAAGATACCCACCACGGAGCAGCCGTGATCCGAGGTGATCGAAGCAAGCGAGGAATGTATGCAAGTTGCCTTACGAGTCTGCGGGACCTCGGTCCGGCCCCACAGCATAGCAATTAAAGAAACTCGGTCGGTCGGGAAGTACATCGCCACTCCACGGCGGTCGGTGGAAGAGGTCGCATTGTACAAAGATGAGCCATTAAAGGTCGTCGAGGTTGGTTTCACCAAGGCACCTAAAGTGAAGGATCGGATCATCCAACTCCTAAGGGAATTCGGGACGTGTTTGCTTGGTCTCCTCCGACATGACCGGAGTCTCGTCGAGTATCATCACTCACCGGCTCAACATCGACCCGAACATAAAGCCGGTTCGGCGAAGCGAAGAATTTTTGCATTAAGCGGAACCAAGTCATTCATGACGAGGTGAATCATTTGTTAAAAGCACGCATCTTGTTCGAGGTCAAATATCCGACACGGATAGCCAACCGGTGATGGTAAAGAAAGGAGGAGGGATGGCGAATGTGTATTGACTACACCGACCTCAATAAGCATTGCCCAGTTGCTATCCCTTCCCAACATTGACAAGAAGGTCGGCGCTACCGGTCGGATCTGAAGTCTTGGTTTCTTGGACTTATACAAAGGATACCACCAAGTCCTAATGGACGACGAAGGCAGCCAAGACGACCTTCATTACCGACTTGGTCTTTGCGTATAAAAGATGTCATTCGGCCTTAAAAATGCAGGGCTACCTATCAAAGGATGGTGGACAAAATATTTCGACCCTACATAGGTCGAATATGGAGGTATCGTGAGCGACATCGTCGTCGAGAGCGAGAAGAAAGGCTGCATGTGTTGCCGACCTCCGGATCGTCCTCGGCCTTCTTGAAAAATCAACCTAAAGCCGAACCCCAAAGTGCGTTTGCGATCCGGTGCGGAAAGTTCTTAGGGTCTTGGGTTTCCTGAAGAGGCTAAAAGCCAACCCGTCGAGGTCCAAACCATTACGGAAATGAAGATGCCAAAGACCTCCATGGCGTACACAAGTTGACAGTGCATAGCAAGCTTGAGCAGCTTTCTTTCAAAAGCCGCGGACAAGCGACTACCCTTCTTCAAGACACTCAAAAAGCCCGAAATTCTCATGGGATGATGTACACAAGTCCGTCTTTGAAGATCTCAAGAGCTACCTCGCCAAACTCCCCACTCTATCCGTCCAGAAGAGGAGGTCCTTTTCCTCTACCTCGCCGCCTCGGACAGTCTATAAGTCTTGATCTTGAGTGCGAGAAGAAGGACGTCGACTCGGTGTATTTTATCGGCCGAGCACTAAAGGCGGAAGCGAGTATCGATCACAGAAGCTTGCATTAGCATTGGTAAACGTCGCGAGGAGACTACGTCCATACTTCCATGCACATCCCATACAAGTCCTCATTGACTACCCACTTGACAAGTATTGACAAAACCCGAGCATCGGGAGAATCGCGAAATGGGCAATCGAACTAAGCGAGCACGATATATCCTTCGCCTTGCCAGGCCATCAAAGGACAAGCCCTAGCGGTTTCCTTGCCGAGGCTAACCGTCGAGCCGAAGCCCACCGAGTCCTTGTCGAGACAATGCGAAGCCGAACCAATGGATGAAATACCAAAGTCTTGGCAACTCTACGTTGGCGGGCTTGGGAAAAAAGGTAGCGGAGCGGTATCTTACTCCTAGGCCGGACGACCAAGAGATCGCTACTCTTGGTTCACATTAATCTGAACAACGACGGGTATGAAGCTGTGATCGCGGGACTTCGCCTCGCTCAAAGTCTCGAGATACGAGCCGTGCAGTTCACGGCGACTCTCAAGTCGTCGTGAGCCAAATGTTGGGAAAATCTGAGGCAAAAAGCGGAATGAATAAGTATCTTGAAAAGCAAAAAGCACGCAGCGGACTTTCTCACACTTCGGATAGTTCGCATCGAGGGAGCAAAATAGCGGTGACATCTTAAGTAAATTGGCCTCGTCATCAGCGAGCCCGCCCGATGAAAGTCGAGCGAAGCATAGGCGATGCGATAGCGGGCCGAGGTCAACGTAGTCTCGGATGAAGAACCCAATTGATTCTCCCATTCGAGAGTACACGGAGAAGGCGGCTGCCCATGACAAGTTTGGAAGCTAGGAGGATCTGAACAAATCTCTGCGATATACAATTGAGCGGGGGTCTATCTGAAAGTCATATCTCCGACCTCTCTTAAGGTGCTTGGGTCCGAACCGAGCTAATTACGTTCTCGAGAAATACACGGGGATCGTGCGGAAGCCACATCGGACCCGAGCCTTGTCGAAGAAAGTCATGCGATGGGGATACTATTGGCGACAATGTTCCAAGACTCGATGGACCTCGTAAAAAGTGTCCAAGTGTCGAATCCATGGGAGCGTACCAAGGCTACCGAGACCGACCTCGCCTCCATACTGAGCCCTTGGCCGTTTATGCAATGGGGATCGACATTGTGGGCCCTTTTGTAAAGCACCGGGACGACTTCAATTCTTAATTGTTGCGATCGACTACTTCACAAGTGGGTGGAAGCCGAACCCTTGGCGAAAATCACAAGCAAGAACGCCTCAACTTCGTGCGGAAGAACATAGTGTGTCGACGGCATCCTCATGTCCTCCTTTCGGATAGCGGAACACAATTCAGCGATAAGACATTCAATTGGTGTCGAGCTTGGATCGACAAAAGTTCACCTCGGTGGCCCATCCTCAAGCAAATAGTCGGACCGAAGTTACCAGCAGGACCATCGTAAAGGTCAAAAACTCGTCTCGACCGAGCTAAGGGCCTCGGGTGAAAAATTTACCACATGTCTTATGGTCATACCGAACAACACCTCGGACCTCGAGCGGAGAAACACCTACGGTTTGGTGTATGGAACCGCGGTGATCCTGCGAGAGATCGAGATCACCGAGTCCCGTACCATTGACTTCTCTGTCCGAAGCAAATGGGAAAAATTTACGGTGATCTAGACCTACTCGAAGAGAGAGACCTCGCCTACATCGAGGAAGCTCGGTGCAAGCAACAAGTAGCTCGGTATTACAACCAGTGTGTTAAAACCCGACAATTCAAGTGGGCGACCTCGTACTCGAAATAATGAAGTCGACAAAGCCAGCAGCTCGGCAAGTTGGAAGCCACATGGGAAGGACCTTCAGGGGTCGACGAAGTCCTCGGCAAAGGGCTATAAGCTCGCTCAATTGTCCGGTGAGCAATTACCCAACGCATGGCACATCATTCATCGAAGAAATATTATGCATAAGTGTCGAGGGTCGGGTCTTATTCGATCGTGTCTTTAAAGTCTGTTTAGAGTCCGAGTCTTATTTGGTGGTCGCGTCATCTTTTATCAATAAAATATTATTTTTGCAAGTTCTACTCGTCACTAATGCATAATTAATCTTCACATTATTATTTACCCTCTACGGAGGATCGAATTCCCTCGACGGAGGTCAGATTACCTTCGTTTCATACGGTAAATTTAAGCAGCATGCCTACATACGAGATCGATTTTCTTCGTTTATATCGAAGGCGATTTCTATGTAGATGATAAGGGACCACCCTCCCGATGACCTCGGCAAAAAGCAGAACCATTCCTACATACGAGATCAGTTACCTTCGTTTATTTGAAAACGGTTCTCTATGTAGCGAATAAGGGACCACCCTCCCGATAACCTCGGCAAAAAGGAACCATTCCTACATACGAGATCAGATTACCTTCGTTTATTTGAGCGGTTCTTTCTATGTAGTCGAGTAAAGGGACCACCCTCCCGATGACCTCGGCAAAAATAGGACCCCTACATTCGTGCGGAGCGGTTCCTTCGTTTATTTGACGGAACTCTCTACGAGGACAAACTACATTCGCATATTACTCTTGTTCAATACAAAGTCAATACGGAGCAAAGAAATCATTCTTATTAACAAAAGGATGTACAGGTTACATTTTACGAGGACGGAGCGGATCGGGAAAAGCTGAGCCAATCCCTAGAAAAATCGGGATTGACTCATCTATACTAATCCTACCTCTACCTCGTCCTCGGTATACACTACGGGTCCTGCCAGCGCGACCTCGGTCACTTGAAAATGCCGCTCTGCGAGCTCGACCTCGGCCACTCGATAGCGCTGGTTTCGACCCCTTGAGGATCCACGTCGTTCGAGGCGATAGCACGCCTCTCTTGGCGCGCCACTCCGGATCGTCATGATTTGGTTCATTTATTCTGAGGCAGAAGCTCCGTGAGAAGAAGAGCCTCTGCGTCCGTCGAAGCATTTCGTCGAGCTATGGTTGTCGGCGATGGCGATTTTGTATATGCTCCGAGCCTTTTAATTCAGCGTCTTGCCGTGGTGCGGGAGGTCCGACCATATTCGCGCGGTACCTCGCTGTGGCAGGCGGCAGCCTCGACAACCTTGGCTTCAACTTCCGGGATCGTCATCACACCATTTTGGTGGATAACCTCCTCGTACTCGGCATGCTCCTCAGCTATCACATTGGCCTTCTCCTTGGCGACCTCGAACACCTCCTCCAATTCCAAAAGGCGAGCCTGGAGCTCGTCAAAGCTCTCCTGATCGGCTCTATGCTTGACATCAGACTCCGCCTGTACATGACCAAGCTGCCCCTTTATATGGAGGAGTTCGACCTCTTTCAACTCGAGAGCCCGCAATGGTCTTGATTCGGTTCAACCAGGAGAAGCATCAAGCATTCGAGAGATAGCGAATAAAAGATAAGTGTTTTCATATAAACTTGTGATTCTATTAATATGCCCTTAGGCAGAAAACAAGTGTACATTTACATTCAAAAAAAATAAAAAAAAATAGGGATCAACCGACCCTCCGGAAGCTTGACCCGTCCACTTGTTGCCTCCAAGCACTGGATAGCCTCGACCTCCTCCGCCTGTCTTGGCTCGTCCGGTTTGACCTCTTGGAAACTTAGGAGCCTCGATACCCCAAGCCTCGGTGCCTCCCAGACCCTTTGCATGATCGGCCATAAAGGCGTCGGTCGGGGTCCCGATCCACGGACGGTAGCGAGCAGACTCAGCAGACGAAGAACGAGGAAGAGACAAGGCTCGCAAAGACGGAAGCTCGCGGGCCGCGGACAAGCACATCAAAATAGGCCCGCCTCAGGACATCATCCTCAGTCTCCTCGTACCCATACTTGGCTTTGTCCAGGTCTGGGTAGTCCTCGGCGACCTCTTCAATTGCATCCGAGACGGCGCGCTTATTAAGGACCTCGGCCGCGTCGAAACCATCCGGGCTTCGCCGACATGAGCAGCCTCTCGCAAAGGCACGGCGTTTTCCTGCGAGAGCTCGCCATGTCCGCCTCGACGGCGAACTTGTTCCATCTCAACCTTCATCAAGGCAACCTCGGCCTCCGCCACAGCCTGCCGCCTCTGCCGCCTCGGCTACCTCGCCGATCGACCCTTGCCGCCGCCTCAATGGCCGTCGCGTCCGCCGCTATACATTTGACGAGGTCCGGATCTTAGCCTCGGCCTCGGAAAGTTCTTGAGCGAGGATGGTCTTCTCCTCCACCTCCCGAGCATCTTGGCCACCCCGTCAAAGCTGCGTGGCGCGCTTTCAAGTAATCCGATATAAGATCGGATACTTTAGACACCTCAGCCGCCACGTCCTCGACCCCCTATACAATATATACATCAGGTCAGAAGAACACAACTTTTATACTACTACACAAAGTATAAAGACAAGTACAATACCTCGGAAAGAGGCGAGGCGCTAACTTGGAACCAATGATCTAGCTTTCGACCTCGTGACAGCAGGGACTCGGGGATTACATGCTTGACCTCTTCAAGCGCTTGAGTGGCTGCGGTGAAGGGATCTCGAAGCCTCTCCGCTCATTTCGGGCATGTCCTCGACATCCCTCAAAGTCAGAGAGCAGTGCTCGGCCCGAGATCGGCTCCTTCCTTTTCTTCTTTTCTTTTATAAAGTTCACTACCGAAATACAATAGGTCGAGCATCAACACATATAATCATGGAATAAAGAAAAGAGAAGAAGGGCCTCGCCTTCACCGACTCCACCACAGGCGGGATCATAAGGCTAAGCCCGCCGCAAGGTCGGCCTCGGAGAAGACCTCATCAACAAGGCGATTTTGTCCAGCGCCTCCTCCAGTCACCGTAGCCGTATCAGCGATCACATCGGCGATCTTATCGGATCGCGGGACAGACTCATTGAGCCCGCCGACCGGCGGAAGAAAAACTTCTTACGCGGTTCGAGATCTTAGATTTGTCTTCACTTTGAAATTTCTACGGGGTGACGATAATACCACCCAAGTGGCCTTCAATTGCAAAACCGGAGAACCAACCCCAAGGTCGAAGGAAAATTATGCTATAGGCATAGACCCTAGGCCGTCAAATGCGAAATGAATTCGGCGTGAGTTGAAGCGAGATATGCCAAACATCTCTTGGAACTCGGCGTATCGTAAGGAAAGGAAGGCAGACCCGACCTGAAGCTTTGTCTTCATACATCGACAATAAACCCTCCGGAGGCACAAGCCCTATCCTCCGGACGGGGCAACGAGATCAACATCGGAAGAAATAAAATATTGATGACAAATATTCCTTATATCGAAATGTTCAAAGTCGAGAAAAAAGACACTTTGCCACAATCCCCAGCGGTGGGGAATCGCGTACATCTGAAGGAGGAACATTGGCGGGTGAAAACATGCATATTCACTAACGAACGAGACGGAAGCAGACACAATTTGGCGCTCAGGCGACTCGCTAAAGAAGAAGTAGCCATTACTTACTTTTGCTTATCGATGAAGAAGCGAAAGCTTGGGACGTCGATGGCGAAGAATAACCGTTTTTCATGAAAAGCGAGGAGTTTTGAAAATTGGAGAAATGTGGAAGGCAAAGTGATAGGAGATATTGCGTATCGAGGAAGACATTCCCCAATATGCACTTTATCGGGAATCGACCCGCGCCACATTTAATGCGCATTAAATCGTATCCAGCGTCGATGCTCGACAGCGGAAGAAAAACCCGTCTTGACCTCGGTGAACGCCTCGTCGGTGACCGATCGAAGACCTCGGCATAACGCCTCGTCGACGAAGCCGACCAAAGACCTCGGCATAACGCCTCGTCGGTGAAGCGGTCGAAGACTTGACGCGCCTCGGCGGTGAAGCGATCGAAGACCTCGACAACGCCTCGTCGGGTGAAGCCGGTCGGAGACCTCGACGCGCCTCGCCCAGTGAAGTCGGTCGAAGACTTGACAACGATCGACGGTGTAGCGGTCGAAGACCTCGACAACGCCTCAGCGGTGAAGCCGGTCGAAGACCTCGGCATAACGCCTCGTCGCGAGAGCCGGGACACCTCGCCGAGATCTGAAACAACAAACATGACCTCGGCGGGCGCCTCTGCGAGCACGGCCATCTGATATCTGACGTCGAAGCATTGACACACAAAGTCGGACAAAGAAAAGAATGTCGAAGATCGTCCAAACCCGGCGTCATAAACAACCCCAATCCGGCATGACCTCGTTTCTACGTCTTTTGGGGGTTGTGATAGATCTGACCCAACTACTGGGCTCAAGCATCGGGCCCAATACAAGTACCACGACATCAAGCTCGGCTGGACAAGTGCGACCCGTGAAGACTCCTAAAATCGGTGGGAGCAGCAGACTCGGCCGTATCTAAAGAATCCTAATTCGAGAGGGATAGGATCTCGAATCCTAGTTAGAAGACTTGGATTCAAGATCTAGGTCAATACATTCGTGTATAAATAGAGGCTAGATTAGGCGAAATAGATTCATTCACACTCTTTGTAATAGCTTCTTACACATTCAATACACGAATACTCTCTCTCCCCGTGGACGTAGATCTTATTCATAGATCGAACCACGTAAATTCTTGGTGTTCTTGCGCATTTATTTCTCTTACGAAATTAAGATCGATCAAGAACCCTTCTTATGCTACTCTGCAATGAAAGATGTATTAAACTTATATATTTAACATATGTGCTACGAAGAGATAAAATATGTGTTAAACTAACATGTGCAACATAATAATTCTGATTGTGCTACACAAATATGAAAGATTTGTTAGACTTACATATCTATTCCCATTTCCTACACTTATTTCCATTCTCACAGGAATCATCGCGCTCTCTCTCTCTATATATATATATATAAGTACTACTACTGCCTTCGCTATAAATTTTGATAAGCATACACTCGCGCCTATAAAATAATATAGCAGAATTTTGGGTAGCACTATATCTGAGTATCTATAACGGCAATATAAACCTGAGGATGCCGATGACGACACAAAATAAATGGTTGTTAAATTGAACCAAGCAACAGAAAAAGTCGAAACTACCCCAAATCCTCCGTGGACCGTGAGGCTACTATCCAACCATCTAAGGATAATAAAAGGGAGTTTAGAGATGAGAACCCCACACACAACAAACAAATCGTTTTGCAGCCGGAAGGATAGATTTGTGGCATATGGCAGCTAAGCAGAAGTCATTGCAGGCCCATCCTCAAACCGAACTCTACAAGCTTAGTCAATCAACCATTTCACACCCTTTTCATATACGTAACGTACCTGCTTCTTATATAACTGCACCTTATATTCCATTTTATTCCTAAACTAAGGAGCTAATTGCATTCATTCTCAATAGTTGAAGAAGCATGGGGAAGGCAAGCAAATGGATCAGAAATTTATTGATGGGGAAAAGAGAGGACAAGCCCAAGGAAACAAGCCCTTCATTTCCATCTGAGACTTGCACATCAACGTCGTTGGCCATAATGGTCGCCACGACGTCGTCTAATCCTAAAGTGAGAAGGAGATGGAGTTTCAGAAGACCATCCGGCGCCAAAGCCATTAGTACTCACAAAAGCAGTAAATCCTTCGACTCAATCTACATGCCGAGACAAGCCTTACTTGAGTACAAGGCTCACCAGAATAAGGCAATGCCTCCTCCTTCGTTAAATGCACATGCAGCTGCCACCAGAATACAAGCTTCCTATCGTTCTTATTTGGTACATGAATATGCACTCAACTCTGCCATTCTAGTTTTATTTTCAACTTCTTAGACCTGCTCTGTGTGCGTGTGCACGCGCACGCGTTTAAAGTTGAATACGTTTGATTTACTTACAGGCAAGGAGAGCACTTTGGGCGTTGAGAGGGCTAGTGAAGTTACAAGCTTTGGCAAGGGGTTACTTGGTGAGGAAACAAATGAATATCGTACTAAGGTCCATTCATGCCGTGATGGCGATTCAAGTTAGAGCCCGGATTCAAAGGATCCAAATGGGGGAGGAGCCACCCATCGTTGTAGGAAGGAGAATGTCTTACACGGGACCATCATCAGCATCTGATAGACAACTTGGAAAAGAAATTAGTGTCGGTCATTTTTCCAATGCAATTGAAACAACTCACCACTTTGGAAGTTTTGACAATCATGAATCCTCATCTCGTCAATGTAACCTTTAATGCAGGAAAATACAGCTGATGGGAATATTATTGCAACAAGCAGAGGTTTAAGAAGCAGAAGTGGACGTGTATATCACGTACCTGCTGAGAGAGTGGAGTATGGGTCGAGAATATATAGCTCTGGTCGTCTTTCAGTCTCTCAAAGAGAATACCATCTGAAGATGAGTCCCAGTCCATCAACGCTGTCCTTCACAGATTCAAGCTCTACAACCTTTGATGGCCAACTAGAGGAATTTTCATTAAAAATGGCAAGAAGAAATTCAAGAAGAAACTCTGCTAGCCAAGATGATAAGCACTCGTTTATCATACCATCTTCACAGAGCCAAGATCATATGCCCTCCAACTCCACTTTGTTTCCAAATTATATGACCAATACGAAATCATCACAAGCCAAAGCCAGATCACATAGTGAACCGAGGCAGCGCCCTAAGCAGAAAGGCAGGCGATCGTCATCCATGGATGATAAAAATGATAAACAAAATGAGTACCCTTGGCTTAGCAAGCTGTATCATTCTGAAAAATCCATTGACGAAGGAAACTGTGATTACAGTATAGGTGCAAAGGCTGTTATTTCCAAACATATGCAGTCGTTAGTCCCATTTGAAGGGGTACGTGCTCTATCATTTTCTCGTATACTCGATATCTTGCACTGGTTACAGACTTGAATTTCACATTTAGCTGACCTCTATTTGATTTATTAAAACCGCAGCCTCCAATGAATTTGTACTGATGCTTCGGCCTCATGATCAGAAGTGTGGTTTTACAAATCAAAATGAGTGATTAGCAGCAGTTCAGTCTCAGGCACGAAGATCAAGAACTACATCGGCATATTCTGAACTGTGGCCATTTCCTAAGTTGATGCTGCGGTTATGTAGATCCTATGTTTTTTTCAGTTCTTTTCGCTTCTTTTTGGGCTGAAAGGAAGATATATCAGAAACCAAGACTTGAAATAATTTCTCTTACGTGATTCTTTAAGTTTAACAGTGGCTAAAGAAATGTTCTGATTTGTACTTGGACGGCAGCCTGAACTTAAGGAGAAATTGTCTTTATCAGGATGATCTGCATATAAATGTGTATGTCAGCTGAACTCAATGAAAAGCTGTTAGACAGAAAAAGAACTGCATACCTCAGTGTTGTATGCAAAATCGGGTGTGATGCCGTCATGAAGGCTTGAGCTCAACAGTGGACATGATGAACAACACCATAAGTAGGGATGTCAATGGGTAGGTTTTATCCGGATCAGAATCAATAATAAGTAATGGTTCTGGTTCTGGAACCGACCCATTAGATACTGGATCCGGACCGGATCCGGACCATCAACTATAGGTCTTAAGCAATCCGGATCTGAGCGGGTCTGAAACCAGACTGAAACCATTGCTTTATAATTTAATGGGCTATGAGTGATTTCAGATCGATTTGGATAAAATTAGTTCATTTACAAGCCTATTTAAACTTTGGTTTGTCAATAAACAGGTTTTAATCGGACCAGAACTAATAAATAAGTATTGGTTCTGGTTCTAGAACCAGATCCAGACCGGACCATCAAACTATGGATATAAACGGTCCGGGTTTAAAGCGGGTCTGGAACCGGAACCAGAACCGCTGCTTTAAAATTTAATGGGTTTTGAGCGGTTCCGGATCGATCCTGATAAAACCCACCCATTGACATCTCTAACCATAAGTACCGAAAATAGAAATGTAACAAGACAATAATAGCAGAAACTTCTCAAATATAGTGGATCATTAATTTGTTCTGATATTAATAGAGGTAGCAAATCTGCAGAAATTTCAGACATTGAATTTCCTATCTTATCCAGCAACTAACCCAGAACTTGAAATTGGCCTAAACGAATTAGGAAACTATAACATAATCTGCTAGACTCCTCTGCCTAAACGAATTACATGCCAACAGTTTGGGAACATTAGAAAATAATTCCATAAAGATATTCTATACATGTAGGCTGCTCCTAATAGCAAAGATCTTCTGGTAGGAGAGTATTTTCTTTGAAGCTCTTGGTCAACCAGATTGCAGTTTCCCTCGGAGACACTTTTCCCGGACCGAATGGCCTTAACAAAACCCCAAGTTCCTCGATTCTCGCTTCTTGAAATAACCTTGCACTGAACTCAAGCAAGCCTTCCAGTGCTTCAGCTCGTTGTCGGTAAGATGACATGTCAATTCTGCGGGGTCGTTGGTCTGAGGATGTTCGGCTTGAGGCACCAGCTGTGGCATTTTGATCCGAAGAGTCACTTCCAGCCTGCTTACCCATGTCTAGTGTAGAGCGAACTCCTTGCCAATTATTGAAGCTCAATCCACCCGATTTATCCGGGAACTCAATGGTATATCTATCTTTCATAATAGAACGGTCACCTTGTGGGGATCTGGAGGAACCATATTGTGATGTTAATGAGCTTCTGTGGATAGCAAAGGACTCCTCATAGGACCCTAAAGGAAGTTCAACCATCTTGTCAATTCGAGGGGAATTGACAGAAACATCTGGAGACTTGATGTTGTCAATGTGTCCCAGAGGGCCAAGACTGGACACATGACGGTATTTATATGCTGATCCTTTTTCTGGCAATGGAAGAGAAGCTCTACGAGTAGTTGAAACAGGTCGCTTAACCACACTTTTCGATGTTTGAAGCTGAAAATAGCATTTTCTTGAGTTAATTTGAGCACCATGAGAGAATCCAGAGGACATCCTCTACTAATATTGTTAGGTAAAAGTAGGGGAGGAAAATAACGATTTTTTTTTCTTCAAAAATAAACAAGTTCAAGCATATGGGAGTTCGAAGCACAGGTTTAAAGTTTTAGTGACAAATGGCATCATTTACTGAAAGAGAATGTAATATCGGGATGGCTACTTATATTATTATGCAATAAAACAGCTTTCAAGACCAATACAAAGCTCAGCTGCAAAGTTTCTAGCTAACAACTCAGATAATATTTCCTTAGGTCTATCAGTAATTGTTTGGAGATCTAATAGGTGACCATTGTGTCTGGTTAACATAACTGGTACAGTTTATGTGAAGACATTAGGTAAGACCTTGGGGTCGTTCTAGTGCTTTTCTGTTATGACTGCTATTTCTGGGACATGACTGGCACTTTTATCCTGGAAATCATATAGTTAGATAATTCATATGTATAGATAGTTTCTCGTTAGGGTTAACTACCCAGTAACCAAGGCAACTTTAAGACTGCATCGCAAAATAAAGATACTACAAATGGGATTATTAAGTTAATGATATTTAGAAGCGAGTTGCTTCTGGGAGAAAAATGAAAATATGTAGGCTTCAGATGAAGCATCTGAATAAATTAACATAACAGAAAAAACGAGAAATGCACGCATGCGATAAGTTTTGTATGATCTTACCAGTTCATGATTCTTTGAGAGCTGTGGTTTTCTTTTTGAAGCACTTAAAGCTTTTGGTTCTGTATCTTTCTGTTTTTTTTGAGATTTTAGAAGTAATAGTTTTTGTAATGACAGCCCCTTCATGCATTCTTCCAGCAAATAATTCTTCTGTCCTAGGATGTAGATTGGAAGGATTAGTTCCAGTTATCCTAGTGGAAGAATCATAACTTTGCTCAGCTCCAGATACACTAGGATTTAAAGTCCTGTCATTTCCACATGACAATCGTCTCTCTCTATATGCTGGAGGTGGAACATGGGAAGGCTCTGAAAATCTAATTGTCCTAGTGTTACCCTTTTCTGTTTCAGCCCATTGACTTGGAAAACTGCTGCGCCTGGGGGAATTGAGCTTGAGGTGAACATTGAGTACATAGGGCTGAAGGTGTTGGTGCCTGAGAAGTTCTGCAGCCTGCCATAATTACTATTATGTATTAGTGAAGTAAATAGAATAGATAAATTATGTTGTAGATGATATGCATAACAAGTGAGCGGCATAACATATCAGAACAGTTAATAAATATGTTTTTTTTGGTTTGCATATTTATACATATAGCCCAAATTTTTTATCATGCCAAGATGGTTAGGTCTCATCTGTTGCTTCCTGGAAATTGACATACCAATATGGTTAGTTTATCAACTAGAAGCACAATATTATGTGTGATTGTGTGTGTGTTTCTTTGTGTTTGGTTCATTGAAAAGTCAAATTTCGGACAGAATAACACCTTAGTCCTCTACCATATTACATAGTCAGCAAAATAGGTTGAAAAATTGGCAATTTTAGTTGAAATTTCTAAATAGACCAAAATATAATGTAATTCTCCACTCAAAATATGCTATAATTCTCCTCTCAGAATATGCTAAAAAAAAATCTAGGAACTTCTTGTTGCCTTGAGTAATTATTCCTATATCAATATTCCAGTTCCACATACAAATATAGTTTTTGAGGGACTAGTATGTTTCAGAATTAATGAACAGTCACAATTGAAGTTATACTTCTGAAACCAAAAGAATAAATAGAGAAGATCTTGCAAATCTATTTGGACACCACATCTACAAATGAGAATTAAAGTGGTTAAGATTTATTATATAAACATAGTTACTTTTTTCTCGCATCACCTTGTATCCCTCGATAGAAGGTCATAGTAGAAGTAAATAGAATGCAGTTATTGACGACTATGTGGAAGTTTGAACTGGCAGAACAGCAAATAAAATGTAGGATATTAACCAACTCAAATAGCTACTTATGCAGTGAAGAGGTCTGTAATCAATGAGTGGATTCCAAATCAGAGAGCAGGGCTTACACTGGGACGAAATTCTGGATTTTTTCTCAGCATGCTTTTCACCAGACCTCGGCTGTAATACAAGTATCATAGTAGAATCAATCAGCTAGTTAAGTCAGAAAGATTGTAGATTTGTCTTCAGGAAAAAACAATAATGATAGCAACCATTTAGCAACATTGTTATATCTCTTATTTCTCTGTTATTATAATCAATGAGAATTAGTTGGGATAGATTTGAGAGAGAGAGAGAGAGAGAGACTGGGAAACATGTAAGGAAAAAGAAAGAATGAATAGGAACTCACAATGCACCAGAGTATTTGGCAGGCAGTGGGGCAACTATAGACTTGTTTATTTTGTTGATGAGAGCTTGCATGTCCTGTCCAAAGATGTGCAGAAATAGACTACACTTTCAAAGAACTTTATCGACCAGAAACCAACACCAATCATACTATTCAGGGAGTCGGAAAACATAAATATCAACAAGCAAACAAAGTTGAGTTGAACCTAAATGCTTGTTTCTAGCAACACTTTAACAAGATAGTCAGCTAATGATTTGCTGGCCTTCATGATTATGGTCTAATAAATTGATAACAATCTCATAAATACAAGCAAGAAGCAGGAATTCACAGTTTGGCAGATAATCAGTTGATTTCAGGCTGTAGCCTCACAGGGTTAATGTTCTTCAGTAGTAGAGTTCATGTTCAACCTCAAAATAGCAAACATAAAATAAAATTCACGGAGCATCATTGGACTTCATGCAGAATAATTGACTATTACCGACAGTCATTATATTACCGCTAACAATGAGCATAATTCACAAATTAGTGAGGATAAAGAAATTGTTTACAGCAATGTCAAAAGTCCTGAAACACGAAACTTCTAGCAACTACTAGACATTTTTCGTAGTCGAAAAGAGCTAATGCACAGAAGTCACTCAGTATCAAGTTAGCCAAATAATCATGGTCAGGTCCCATTATCATTGGCGGTGTACAAGCATTTACCATAAAATTATGATAAGATTAGGTCTGCAGCACTTACAAATGCCTTGAATGCAGGTTTAAGGGATGTCATCTCATACATGCAGCATCCTGGAAGATATTACATAGCATGATATATCAATTTGACACAGACTACTTCAAAATAAGGAGGCTTAATTTAATCCAGTGTCTTTACTTTTCTTTTTAATGACACCATGCAGCAATTAAATATATAGCTTACCTAGTGACCATACATCTGATTTGGAACCATATGGTATATCTGCAAGTAGCTCAGGGCACATGTAACTGGGAGTACCAACAATCTGAGGAAACAACAGGATATGAACAAATGATATGATGATGAGACGATGACGAATAGGACTGAAAAAGGACATTTTGTATCCATAACGCTTACCGAGGAAGCTAGCTCATCTGAACTCAACATTTTGGCAAGTCCAAAGTCACCTGAAAAACAACCATATAGTTTAGAAACTGCTTCCAAATTTCAGAAAAAATAAATTAAAAAGATGATATCTTACCAAGACGGATGTCTTGATCTTTCGTTAAAAATATATTCGAGCACTGCAGAAATTGTGTGAACATTAAAACTGAAACTTTGTAGGATTTCAAAACATGTATCATATCTATCAAGAAGGCAGTCTGACACAACTTACCTTGACATCACGATGAAGGATATGGCACGTGTGTAAGTAGTCAAGTGCTATGAGTAGTTGAACAAGCCATCTACAGAGCTTCTGCAGAAATTTAACGTAAGAAAGAAAGTTATACTCCACATGCAATGATGAACTGGCTAACTGGGGGGGAAGAAATTAGCATAAGAAAAAATAAACTAATCTACTAAAGAAACTACCTCTTCAGGAAGATGGACGCCGTTGGCCTTTTTAATGGCTTCTGCCCTACAAATAAAGAAATGATAGGCAAGGTTATAGACTTGTCTGTGTCCCCTTCTCATTTCTGGAGAGCATGTTAAATGTGAGAAACAGCTTACATATCTCCACCTTCACAGTAACCTATGACAATGCAGACATAGCAACCCTGAGACAAGCAACATAAATTTTTAGTTCAATTGATTGCAGAAACTAGAAGAGAAAAAAAAAATTATATATTGCTTCTATAAAACCAATTGCAGATACTGACTGGTGACATTTTCTAAATATGGATCCCCTTTAAATGTTGACTTTTCTTTTTATTCTTTCCTGGTGAATATCCACCAATTTAGTTTCTATAACTGAAATCAGCAGTCAAAAGAAGATACCTTGCCAATTAGAGATCAGTTGAAGAGAACTACTAGAGATTTTACCCACAATAGAGACGGCAGAGGTTGTTAATTTAATTCTGCAGCCTTCTTTAGTAGTTCGTAGTCCTAAACCATTTAAGTTTGCTTGAAACCTAATTACGAAGTATAAAAGTTTTTAGCCTTATTTCATCTCTAGTTTAACAAACTAATTCTGTGAAACTGCGGAATTCTTAGTTTCTTACTGTAGTGTAGGAATTGATGGAGCAAAAACTAGGAAGCTAAAGGTAGCTTAAATTGGAAAGGTTATTGTAATAGTCCTGCTTGTCAGCCATCAAATATATTCACATTGCGAAGTCGATGAAGGCACATTGGGCATCACTTTATTACCTTCTCCACCCATGAATCTTTGTACTCCACTATAAATGGATTTTGCATGCTAGATATAAGTGCCATCTGCATAATATCACAAAGCTATATCTGATTAATACATAGAGTATGTGGAAGATCTAGTTCCATTAAGAGAGAGAGAGAGAGAGAGAGACAAGCAGGCTTATAGGTCTAGGCCTCAGGATTGCACAACTAATGTTAGACTTGAAGAGAAAAGAACTCGAATTTTTTATTTAAGAAGGAACAACTGACCTCCTGATGTGCAGATCGTCGTGTCCTGTTGGTTTGGCGGGCAAGACGAATCTTCTTTAACACATACCTTAAAATCAAGGCCAAGGTAATTAAGAGAAAAACGATTAGTAGATAACAAATGGACCATAAAACATCTTGCAGTCATGATGCACACATGAAAAGGAAAGGAATAAATATGATGAAGGCATCTCTATTTAGTGCTCACTTCTTCTTTTCCAGCTTGTGCCTCACAAGGAGTGCAGAACCAAAAGCCCCTTACCGATCTGTTCCAGTATTTCATACTTGTCCATTGAATAATACTAAGTCACTTCTTTCTACCAGGCCACGAAAGCAAAATCTTAACTCCTGTCACACTGAACATCAACAAAATAAATGTATATATATATATATATATATATATATATATATATATATATATATATATATATATATGATTTGTATATATATATAGATATATTGTCAATTTGTGTAGAACTGTAACACGAATTACATGTCAAGAAAAGGGAACAAAATATATTAAAGAAGATGTGACACATGTTATCTAAACATAGACCAGAACAGCATTATATATGCGTCGAAGAACAACTATAACATTTAATTCATTCATAAATTTAAGGATGGAACATCAATTCTGGAGGAATTTTGCTGCAAATTTGAATGTAGAACCATGAGTAAGCAAAAAAGCGGTTACTAAACATGAAATAAAAACATTGATTTCATAGATTCGAATTACAAATCAAAGTTTCAGGATCACCAGCAAAATGCACCATAATCTAAGCCTTAATTTCCGCAAAACTTAACCACCGCTTTCAAGCTCAGTAAGCAAAAGCTGAACTAAATTGCAAAATACAGCCAAATATTAAGATGAGCATAAACACCAAAAACTAAGGAAGGAAAGTTAGATTCGGTTTGCATTTGACGGTCAATTTCAACAGATTCATTCATAGATTTCACATAAAGAAGCAGCCAAAAAGCAAAAGCGCAAAAAAAAACAGCAATTAGCAGTAAAAAGAGCAACATAAAGGAGAAGCAAAAGAAAGAGAATCACCTGAAATGCGTAGTTATTCGGATCACGAGCTGCTGCTAGTTTGAAGATAAAGAAAGAGCAATGCAGGAAGCTAGTACGCTAATAGCAGCTACAGTAGAAACGATGGCACTGCAATGGCGGTGATATACTCTCAATAAGAAGCTTCCTTCCTCCATTACAGATTCAGAGTGCAGCACCACTGTTTACTGCTTTCTTCCTCCCCCAACAACACACACATTGTAGAGAGAGAATATAATATTATCAAAAGCGACAAGTTTAATAGTGATGCAGAAGCAGACAAAATGTAGAGAAAGAGACTACTTTGAGTAGTGTTTAGGAACCGTAATATAATGCTATAATCAATCACATTAAGATATCCAGTCAACATGTGACTTGTTGGTGATGGAAATTTCCACATCACATGCCTCAACCTCCTTTTTTTCATGGAAACATGCATCCGTTACTTTCGATGCGAACTGGATAACCCCATATTTCTTTGCAATAACCTGTAAATTTACCCAACCTTCTTTTTTAATAATACTCTTGAGCAGTGTTTAAGAATAGTTACTTTCTTAAATTTTATTAAAATTATAATCATGTGTTTTTATTTTATTTTTTTCATCAAGTTTTTCATAATTTTATAAATTAGTCCATTTGTAATCTTTATAAAAAATTGACTACCTACGAGTGTCTATATAGTTCTGAAACTATCAATACCCTTGTAAAAATTCATTATCGATGCACTGATTATACAAACTTTAACTATTTTGATTAATTTATAGCTCTGAAATAATCAATACCCTTGTAAATATTCATTATTTATGTACTGATCACACAAATTTTCACTATTTTGATTAATTTATTGAAATTTTATTAATAATGTATTTTGAGCTATTCTCATAACTTTTCCATATTTTTGTTTTTCATAATTTATAATTTATTAATCGTTTAGGTAATACTTTGTGAGATAGCAAATATATATAATTGGTTAGTATTCTTAGTTTGTGGAAATTGGGAATAAGTTTTTGTAATTATTAATTTCAGATTGTTTTTAATATTTTTAGTACTGCTTACAAATGTGTTGGTACTTATTTTATATTGATAATTGTCAGATGTTGTGTGGTTTGCAGCGCTTTATTACATGGGGACCGTGAATAAATAAGCGATGAGTTCCCCATGAATTCATAAATAAATAAAAAAGTTTCTTCTTTGATCATATAACGATCAATTATGCATATTTGATTTTTAGTTAACATAGGAGGAAAGGTTTCTATGTGATCATCTCTTTAAATATATATACCGATTCTCAGTTAAAAAACCATTTTACTCTCATATTTGACTTTTATCAGTATTTTTTTTGTGAATTTCATTAGGATTATCGGAGTATCTTTAATTTATTTAGATTTTTTTTAATAATAAAAAGGAGGTTTGTATATTTGGATACACCTATATTGCATAATATGTACGTACATAATACCTTCATAATTTGGATCGACCTAATTTGGTTTTTCACATTTGGTTCAGTCAGTAAGTAATTTAGGGTATGACTAGCTATAATACACTCCACCATACTAGATTTTAATTTTCTATCTTAACCATTGAGACAAACAACAATACTGTTGATAAAACGAAAATTGTAGTATGTTTAACCGTTAGAAAAAATTATTTATATTTAATCATTATAACTTGAATTTATATGTATATATAAACATATTTATATGAGCATATAGGTTTCAACGTAACAATGTTATTTTAACACTTGAAACATATTGTGGATATTCTATTATTAAATTTATACGTATTACTGGTATGTTATTTATTTTGAAAATATTCACAAATTATATATAATACATACGATATATACTAGAATATGCTTAGCCATTTACTACTCTATTATCTTAATATAATCGATTAAAATGAGACAAATAAAATGATGCAATATTATAAAATTTTGAAAGAGATTAATAAAATAGTTATTTTTATTAAATTTATCTTACTACAATAATAATAATATATAATGAAAAACATCATATAGCTGTATAACTCAAATGATAATTAATAAGTAATATTATTATGTAAATCCAAACTAACTGTAATTTCACCATTTATATCGTTGAATTTAGGCACATACAGTTCGTACTTTAATAAAAAAATTATGCTAGTAACTACATTATCATTTATTACTATATTTTTAAAATTGGGTCATACTATTATACTATAGTACATAAACTAATAATTAGAAATGATAAGTTGTGAAACTATATAATAATAATAATAATAATAATAATAATAATAATAATAATAATAATAATAATAATAATAATAATAATAATAATAATAATAATTTGAAAATTCAGAAAATGGAATCATGCTATACTACAACAATAGTAAATGATATAATTCCATGCAATTATATAAATCAGATAATGATTATTGATAATGATAAGATGTTCAATCATGCTACAGTATATAAATTAATAGAAAAATACTAAATATATTATCACTTATTAATATGTTGTCAGGGTCGGAGACACACTGCTACAACAAATGTGATAATGAAGTGTGTGTGTGTGTTGGTCTAGTGGTAGAGTGGTTAATGCTTGAGGCCAAAGGTCTCGGGTTCGAGTCCACTGTGACGCAGCCTTTAAAATTTATGTATTAATTGACCAAAAAAAAATGTGATAATGAAATTAAGAGTAATAATAATATTCTTTTTTGAAACGACCGATAATTATACTAACAATAAATACTAAATTATTAATTTAGGACACATTACTATATATATATATATATATATATATATATGATAATTAATCAAGAATAATACTACTAACTATACTATTGTAGTGGACAAACTTCATATAGTCCGATTACTTGGCTCAATCGAACAAATTAGCCCAACTTGTTTAGATAAGCCCATTCTTGATTGAATCCCACAAAGTCCATCGTCGGACTCACGAGTAGGGCTAGGTCAATCAATCGAGTCAAGCCCTACCACCCAATGCTTCTATTTAGGGATGAAGTTAAGTAAGATCGTTAATTATCTCATCCTATAAAATCGGAACAACCAAGGCTGACTAGCGAGGTAAGTAGAAACCCTAGTCGCTATCCAACCATCCTATAAATTCGACCTAACTAGGTCAAACAAGACATTAATCATTCACACTCACATCCGTCTCCACACACTGATACGATCCCTGCCCTCTATCTCACTATCTTTCTCTACCACCACGCGCTCATCTCCGAGTGATCACTGTCGTCTGACTAGACTGACTAGACAGTTCGACCAGACACGCTCTATCACTTTATCTCTCTTATATTAATTGCTTATTTACTATTATTTATCGTCTTTGGCGTCGATTATTTTAATTGACTTGAACATCAGAGGCCCTTCCATCGTCACCCTACCGGTGCTCCTAGGAGGACTCTAACGTGTTCTTTGGTCTCAAGTTGCTAGTGCCCGTCGTATCGGACTAACCCGAGGTCATGTTCCGTAATTTTGGATCTATATCCAAAGAACTATCATACATTAATAATTAGTGGAAATACATATATATAGCCATCGAGTTAAGGAATATCAATTATAGCGGCAACGTAAAATGTCAATTATAGCGAGTTGTTGGCCTTATTTGGATTATTATCACCAAATAGGACCAATAGGATCCTATTGGTCCTATTTGGTGATAATAGTCCAAATAAACCAACAACTGGCTATAATTGACATTTTACGTTGATATAATTGATATTCTTAACTGATAATTATATAACCGCAACTCATTAGTGTTATCACACATTACTATAGCATACATATATGTGTTATAGTGAATTTAACACACACACTTAACACTACACAATACATTATCCAATAATAATTATGCTAACATAATAATTTAGCAATATTAAGTCGTACACAATGTAAATACAAATAAGTTATAATCATATTTGATTTTTTAAATAATAAATCTAATTGTTATATCCCTCTTATATTCGTATATGAAATCCATGACATGTGAGTTGGTTTCATTGCCACTTTATCGTTACAAATATTAAATTATGAATTTATTATTACTTAAGTTCCCAAACAGATAATAATTAAACTATTTTATCATATATATAAAAATTTATGCATATTGCACATTTTATATAGCGTATTTCTTTTTACGAAATACATTATTAAACTGAACAATATATATTGTATCAAATTATTTATATTTCTGGATCTAGTAAGATGTAGTGAATTACATAAGGAAACAAAAAAAAGTACTTTATTGTGTATAATATGTGAATATTTGAGATATATAATAATAAAATAGAAATTGACCGAAAATATTTAATAATAGAATATTAACGTAAGTTTTAGGCTTAAAATGACATTGCTATGTTATATATATATATATATATATATATATATATATATATATATATATATATAATTCTTTTGGTAGTGTAAGTGTTTGTGACTACAAATAGTATTGTCGGTAGGAGAGTTGGCTCTTGGTGCATAGTTGGCTTCGGCATGAGAGTTGTCTTCTAATAGGAGAGCTATCGACAAGAGTTGGTTGTCGACATAGAGTGATCGCAAGCGGGAGTTGACATCTAACATCCGGTCAAGAGAGGATCCGATGATGCTTAAAAGCAACTGATACTTCATAGAGTTGGTTGTAGTAAAGTGACATATGTCTATACACGTGGTAATCACAGTCATTATTTATCACCGACTTAATTTCTACACTGATGATTATGTAATCTAGTTAGATAAATGGACTAGTGGATATGTGATTAACACAACCAATTGAACATACTGATAACAGACTGAGAACAGTTTTTCGTCTTGTGACAGTTATTAGAGAGAGAAGTTAAGAAGATAGAGATATATTGTGTATTGTATTCCTTTCTTGGTTCCGATCGATTCCGATTATCTTCTCTGTCGGTCTAATAAACTTTCAACTCACCCTCCGTGAACGTAGATCATTTGATCGAACTACATAAATTCTTGTGTTGTTTCTTTCTTATTTTATTGTGTCTAAAATCTCAACAAGTAGCAAATATGTTTATGTGCTCTGGTGGTTAAGGAAACGTGTTCAAAGTTTACTTTTTCTTTTTATAAGGTTTAAGGTTTAAGGTTTCAACCCTATCATCCACAATACAAAAATTTTGGATGAAATTTGAATATATAATAAAATATGGAGGCTAAGAGTATCTATGTAATCTAACAATCTAATTAATTAGCCTTAATGAGCTAATAATAAGAGATCATATATAATTACTCAAATATCTAATTACATATATACATATTATGTATGAATAGCTCGACTCTATCCATATTAAGTTTTGAAAAAATTGTGACAACCCGATACAGTGGTAAAAATCACTTGAATCCCAAATATAGCAAATTAAATAATTTGAAAAGAAAATACATAATTTGAAGCACTATTATATGGTTAATTCTCCATTAGCTAAATTGAATTTATAGAAGCAGCGGCGCAGTGAGGATTTGTAATACAAATACAATTAATTTCATTTTTTAATTCATTTATATGGCTTTAATCAATGAGATAGTAATGCCAAAAGCGTCGAACCAATTACGATTTTATAGATGACAAGTCGAAATAAGTCTTAGAGGTGTTTGGTGAAACATAAATTTCAAAAGCAAATTTATGTTTTCTTTTTAAGTTTAAAAATAAACATAATTTCACCAAAACACTCTCTTAGTCAATTCCAAGAATAAAATTTGATTAGGTATATAATATAAGCTGAAGTACAACGGCGATATTTATTTTCTTTGAAAAATGTACAACTACGCCAAAGCTATAAAGTTGCTAGATATTTTATTAACTATTAGATTCTAGAAAATGGGTGCCAAGTGCCAACTAACGGTGAAACATAAAGATTGAAATTTTGGTTAATGAAATTTGTCTCTTCTATTATTTAGAAACAAAATTTGATTTTCTGATGGTTAAAAATAAGTAACTGGAAATATAGCAGCCATTTATAAAGTAATTTAAATCCCTTAGAGTGATAATGTAGTTATATATTGAACATAATAGAAGTAGAGCCCTTTCAATCGAATAGGTGGTCAAATAGTGTTGTTATTGATGATAAAATGATCATTTAAACGAAATTAATAATAATTACACTTTAATATCCAAACTATTTATAGTTTTTACAATTATTTCCCGATCTCAATGAAATAACCAACTAAATATTCAAATTGTCAAGCTTTTAATACTTACATCACAAAGTTCAATTTTCGGCGACAAAAATCCTACATAACATATCGGAAGTTGAGTTGAATTTTAATAAAAGAAATGAGAATGAATTGCATTAACATGATGCCATTTTGATGTCGAAATTTCTGGATTGATGTACATTTTATTTTTATCTTTGGGGTGGTCTTCTGCGCGCGCGCAGTGAGACCCCCTGATTAATTAATTAATTAATTAATTAATTGTAATTAATTAATCCTAATTAATTAATTAATTAAAATTAATTAGTTTAATAAATTTTAATTGTAAATTAATATATCTTAATTTTGAATTAATAAACTCTAATCATGAATTAATAAATCCTAATTTTGAATAATAAACTTTAATTTTGAATTAATAAACCCTAATTGTGAATTATTAAACCCTAATTTTGAATTAATAAACCATATTTGGATTTAATAAACCCTAATTTTGAATAATAAACCCTAATTTTGAATAATAAACCCTAATTTTGAATTAATAAACCCTAACTTTGAATTATTAAACCCTAATTGTGAATTGATAAACCCTAATTATGAATTAATAAACTTTAATTATGAATTAATAAATTTTATTATAAATTAACAAAATCTAATTATCCTTACTCACCATAATTAATATATAATTATTTTAACAAAAAATAAGGATGAGTTCACGGTGAGGCGGAGCTCATCCAAGTTTTTGTCTTTATCTTTTTGCAACAAAATGATTTTGTTTTGTTGTCAACTTATTTTTGATTTCTTTTGTTAAAATTGAGCTCAATTCCGATATGCCATATTGAACTTTTACCGCCTAAAATCGAAACCCGTCATGTAAATGTTAAAGTGCGATTTCGGTATTTATTTTTTATTTTTTAGAGTATGACGCCATTGTGAAAAGATCAACAACCTAGGCATTAAAGTGTAATTTTCTCAACAACAAAATAACATAAAAACATGAAATGCAAATATAAAAGGATAATTTTATTTTAATGTAGTATATTAACATGACAAAAAGGAAAAATGTACCCAAGGTAGTATACAAAATTTGGATTTGTTCAACTAAAATTTTATATTTGATTGATCAGAGCATATTTTTATTGATGAATACTTTCAAAAGTTTTGAGGAACAAGGTCACACCAAACAATATGCAACGGGTCATGATTACCGAGTCACATGGTTCATCAAATTGTGCAGCTAAAATTCAAATTTATATTATGAAAAGATAAACTAGAGTGAGAGGCTACGACTTAGGATATGGTTACAGAAATGTGAGGGCAAAAAGCCTGCGACTGGGCCCCATAAATGTTTTGGAAGCTTTTACAGTTGGAAATAAGTTGTTGGATTTATTTGCGAGGCGTTAAGTGGATGGATCAGACCCCACCGACAATCCACTGCTGCTGCGCGAACTCGAAAATAACTATATAACGTGTTACTTCCTCATTCCATCGTTTTCATTCATTAATTTTAATTGTACGAATTTTACTAAATTATAATAATTATATATAATAAATGAATAGATTAATAAATAATGTAATTAAAATATATATTATAGGAATAAATAATAAATTAATATATTAATGGATAATAGATATAAAAAATGGGACATGAGTGTTTTTTATAAATAAGTAGAGTAGGTTTAGGATAAAAATGTATAATTGATGTTTCTAAAAAGGAAAGTGAATATTTTTTGTAGACAGAACATAATTAAATTAAATGAACAAATATAATGGATGAAGTCACGTAAACAGTATTATTTTGGGTAAATTCAGGGGCAGAGCCAATAAGAAGCCTGGGGGCCATGGACCCCCTAGTAATTCCAAAAAAAATCGAGGATATTTTAGTAATTTTATATTTTAATTTTAAACTATATTTTATTATAGAGAGGGGTTATATGTTGTGTACCAATTTATAATCAATATTTTTTATTCTTTTTTTTTCTTTTCGTTTCATTTATGTCTCTTTATTTTTTTTTGTAACTTTTGGGATTTTCTATTCTTTTTTTTTTTCCATCTCTTATCCTATGGAATTTTTTCAACTTCTCTATATCTTCTGTGAAACTTCCTCAACTTCTCCAATATAAAAAATTGAATATCTGAATTCGCATAGAGAGAGTCGATAAAGGGAATGCAGCGCATGTGAGAGAACAAATTCCGTAAGTTAGGGAGAAAAGAGAGCAACGAAAGAAAATGAAAATTTCGATCTGCTCTGAATTCCAAAAATTTGACATTTTCTTTATACATCCCAAAAATTGATTCAAAGAAACTTGTTAAAAGTTTAAGTTCGTCAGATTAACATCTTTGCGGGATAAACTAAAATATCAGATGTGATAGTTTTAAAATCTGAAAATTAGTCTGTTAATGAATAATTTTAAATCTAAAATTTCAATAAATAAACTCTGTGTTTTCGTGTTGCGTCTAGTTGTTTGAGTTGAGTAGACAATTTCTGTTTATGGTCAACTTTCAAAGTGATGGAGTGTCTGTGGTGTCTTCTTAAGAAAGAAGAGATTGTGTTGGTAAATCCATAAAAAAAATTCAATTTCTTCTCAAATATTTTAGGACCTCCCAACTTCAAATTTCTACCTCCGCAATTTCAAAGTTGCATTTGAATGAAATAATACATGTTCCATCTCGAGTTTCATTGCTCGATGGAGGAGTCGTGAATTATTATGGTATCTTGTACTGTAATCGATTTTCTGCAAGTGGCAGCTTAGGTAGTCAATGCTGAGAGACAAGACGGTTGTGATTGCTAGATATCAGTGCGAACTAAAACTACTAGTAAAACATGAGTGTTGGCACCTTACTGCCAGACATTGTTTTATGCCAACCGGGTAAATTATGTTTTGAGTTGCAAATTATTCATCTCTTAATGAAAATATTATGATCATTTGATAGTTGCCGTTAAATGCTTGAACTATGAAGAACTAATAAGTCGGGGTGTGTAGGACTAGGGCTGAGAATTTGGGACCGGGACTCGGGAAATTCCCGTCCCGACCCGAGTCCCGACGGGATTCGGGACCCCGAGTCCCAAATTTACTTCGGTTGAGGCCGGACTGGGGCAAATTTATATTTTCGGGTATCGGGAGTCCCGAGTCCCGTTTGGGAAATCCCGAGTCCCGATTATAGTTTTTGAATTAAATCAATTTTTCTTCAATTCTCCCACAGTCCCACTCAATTCATTTCAATATAGGGTTTCCGTTTCTCTCGCCTCTCTCGGTCTCTTCTCTCAAGTCTCAACCTAAGCCATCCAGATCCAGTCCACTCCAGTGTCCACGAGCCGCACCGGCGACTCACGCGAGCCGCACCGCGATCGCGAGCCTTCACGCCACACGCGAGCCGCACTGGTTTCTCTCGCCTCTCGGTCTCTTCTCTCAAACCCTTTTTGACATCTCTTCTCTCAACCCTCTCGAGCCTTCACGCCAACAAATATTGCGGTACTCTCTCTCTTTTTACTGCGTATGTATATGATATATAACACTTGTGTCGTTTCAACTAAAGGGGTTGAGTTTATTTATATTGTTTAAAGTCGTGAATATGCGATTAATTCTCCGTTGACTTAGTTTTCTTGATGAATTTGGATTTTGATGTAACTTGGCGAAGAGCAGATAGATTCATTACGGAGGACGCAGATTAGGGTGTACTTAGGCGAAGAAGGCGATGATTACTAACATATTTTGATGTAATTAGGCGGTAAATTACAAATTAGTAGGCGGATTAAGCGATTCGTTGATAACCGATCCGATTCTTGTGTTATCAATTATCTGATAGCATCTGATTACATAAATATATAGGAATGGGTCGATTTCTACTACTATAATATTTCCGCCCGTATATAAAGAACATAAAGATGTCATTTAGATTTCAGAATTTTGACTTAGGTTACTCTTTAAGTTAGCTTCCATTTGGAAAACTTAGATCAATATAATTTAGAATTTTCGGTACCACAGTCACTAGTGTCGAGATGAATAAAATAAGTATACAAATTTACAGAGTTCATAAATAATTTAAAATGATCCTTTTTATTTAGAAATTCAAACTCACGCAGACATCGATTTTAGTGATATCGAAGAAGAGATTTAAGATTCATTTTTTGTACTTTTATTTAGAAAAAATATTCATTCATTTTTACTTGCCATTTAAGAAGTATACAAACTATCGATCCATTAATTTATTTGTGTATTATTCTTGTATATTGTTTGGACTTTGTCGTGACTCTTGAGCTGCAGATGGGCCTCCTATTTGGTTGCAATTAAAGAGTTTCCTAACCAACTATGCAACTATGGAATTTGCAATTATTCAATCAATTTCTTATTAGGTGTTATGCTTCATATATTGTCTTGCCTTTAAAGGTTATGTTTAGTTTTGAAAAAAGTTCACCTTGAAAAAAATATTATGTTGCATTAGTAGTTGCCTTTATGGTTATGTGACAATACTTATTTTGTTCTATTTGTTTGCTTAGATGGAGAACTCTCAATCTCAAACACAAGTGCCGAGTGAAGATAACAACATACTTGGTGATGAAATTGGAGATATGGAATCATTAGAAGGCGTGGAGATACAAGATAGTAATATACTTGGTGACGAATCTCGGTCAAGAAACGAAAAGCTCCATCTTATAGGTCACCATATTGGTGAATTTACTTTGGTTATTGTAAAAGTCGGAGATCCCCCCAAAGATGTTAGAAAGGGGAAATGCAATAGGTGTGGAACATTGATTGCAGCAGATTCCGCACGATGTGGTACTAGTGGTTTGAAAAAACATATTGAATCGTGTAGTAAAAAGCTTGCAGGACCAAGTGGTCAAACAATGCTCCACTTTGAAGCAGGCACCGATGGGAGTGATGGGTCGTTGAAGACTTGGAAATTCGACCAACAAAGATGCAGAATGAAGTTATGTGAGATGATAATCCGTGACGAGTTGCCTTCGATTCAGTAGAGCGAGTGGGGTTCAAAGAGTATTCGAAGCTTTATGTCCTCAATTCAAGATTCCTGTAGACACACAATTAGAGCTGATTGTGTCAAATTATTTTGGAGCGCAAAATCTCATTGAAGTCCTTTTTCAAACAAAAGGAATTGGAAGAGCGTCTATCACAACGGATTGTTGGACATCGATTAATAACACAAATTTCATTTGTGTTACTGACATTCATAGATAAAGATTGGGTCTTGCACAAGAAGATCATCGATTTTGTAAGATCCTCGGTCACAAAGGGAAGATATTGGTGCTTGATTATATCTTCATTGAAGGATTGGGGTTGGAAAAAGTCCTTTGTTGCACGATGGACAATGCTTGACAAATGATCGCGCTATCAAGTTCATGGTGCCGATCATTGAGAGTTGAGTACAACCGCTTCTAGGTGGGAAGTATATCCATATGCGATGTGTTGCACACATCATTAATTTGATTGTGTCTGACGGATTAGAGGAGATTGGCGAGTCCGTGAGGCGAGTTCGAGAGACTGTAAAGTGGATAAAGGCTTCACCAGCTAGAACTCAAGAGTTCATGAAAACTGTGAAAGTTCTCAATGTTGATTGCTCGAAGATATTGTGCTTAGATGTACCGACCAGGTGGAACTCAACATACTTGATGCTTGAGGCAGCCCAACCATATGAGAAAGCTTGCTAGTCTTTGGGTACACACATCGTGAATTTGCAAATGATTTGAACCAAAAGAAATACAAAGATGGAGTTCTTGGGGTGCTTGAAGACGCCGATTGGGTCAATGTGAAAAGATGTGCGATTATTTGTGGAAATTCTATGATTTGACCCTACTCTTCTCGGCACCACATATGCCACCTCACATTTATTCTTTAAGGAGATATGCGAGTTAATTGATCTTATCATTGACTTAGAGTTGGATGAAGATGATGAAGTCGATAGCATGGACGGAGAATGAAGACGGCTCGGAAATATTGGTTGGAGGACATGGATGTGAATCGAGGATGAACAAGATTCTCTATGTTCTCGCGATGATTGATCCGAGACGAAGTCGATGCATGTGGAGAAGTGTTTGAAGGTAGTGTATGGCGATGATCGGGCAAAACAAATGGTGGGAGAGATCAAAACTCATTGGATGAGTTGTTTGAGTTTTATAAGAAGAATTCGACTAAGACCTTTCCATCGGTAGCAATACATCTACCTCGTGGCCTCCTCTTACGTGTGCAGATCGATCCGATCGTCGCGGACATCGAGGTAGAGGTTCGTTAAGCGAACTACGGGTTGGAGAAGAGCGATCTCTGCTACTATTTCGAGATCGATCTTTATTTGTCGAGAGTCAAGATGTGATGTCTCTCAAGCTAATTCTTTTGACATTCTCGTATGGTGGTCGAGAAAGCACCGCGCCTTCCCATCATGTTCGAGATAGCTAGGATATTTTAGCAATCCACATATCTAGCGTTGCATCGAGTGTGCATTTAGTACGGAGGTCGAGTTCTCTCCCAATTTGAGTTCGTTGACTTGCAATATGGTTGAGGCTCTCATATGCGCCTGTGATTGGTGAAATCTAGTCCGGTTGACAAATTTCTCAATGATGAAGAAGATGTGTCTGAAACTGAAATGGAAAAAGAATATGATAATGGTGAGTACCTATAATACAATATTATAACATACTTTTAAATATTTAACTTATTTCTTCTTTATTGTTTACGACTTTGCTTGAATTTGGGATTGGTAGTCGAGTGGAGAACCTTGATGACAATGTGCACAGAGATGAGATGCCAATGAGATTGGAAAGTGCTCATGCGAGTCATGCATAGTGTCATTTTATATTTTGTTGGTGGTTTATTGTCTTGTTTGGGTTTGTTTTGTAATTGAATTGTTGTTTATGAATTTGTGTTTAACTTATGTGGATTTTGCTAGACTCAATGTTGACGTATTTGGATTAGATGATCTTGTTTAATTGTTGATGTGGTTATTTTGAGTTGTTGGTGGTAAATGATGTTATGAATTTGTGAAAACTTCAATCTGAAACAGGGCCAATAGACGAAAAATAGATGAAACCTTGAAAAAAAATCTGGAGTTTTTTGTCCCATTCGGGTATTATGGGTAATTTCGGGTATTTTTTAGATTTTTTTTAGATTTTCGGGATTTATGGGAATTTTTGACTTTCGGGACATTTTCGGGACTTCGGGACACATGGGACATTCGGAACTTTCGGGACTTTCGGGACATTTTCGGGAAATTTAAATTCGGGACGGGATCGGGACCGGGACCAAAAAATGAACATTTTCGGGAACGGGAGTCCCGAAGTCCCGATCGGGACCGGGACCGGGACACCAAAAATCTAAATTTTCGGGACTTCGGGAATCGGGATTCGGGATTGGTACCCGGTCCCGTCCCGATTCTCACCCCTATGTAGGACTTCGTCCGCGAAGGCAAGCGGTGGAACACTTGCGGCTATGATTTTCAATAGGGTGAGGAAATCTGAATTAAAACAGAACAATCGAACAGAATTGTTAATTTGGCTGTTTTGGTTCGATTTCTCTATTTTCAAAGTTTTAGTTTGATTTGAAATTCTCAATCGAATTAAATTTTAGTTAAGTTCTATTTCATCCCAAAATTACGGTTTCAAATGGGCTATCGAAATAATATATTAAAACTTATATTTTTATAATTAACATAACTAGTATTACAAATAATACCATTTTATATTTTAAAATGTTATACTTCACACGTCCTCAAAATTTCTCTCATGTAAATCTTCAACACGAGTTATAAAATGTTGTTGAGTGTATTATATGTGGAGTAAGAATCATACATTAATATAAAGTTAAATTAATTAGTGGTGGGTAAATGTATAAATAAATGGTATTATTGAATGTAAGAAAGAAGGATAGTAGTGAACCATGAATGATAAAAATTGTGAATAAATTGTGTTGTTAAGGATAATAAGTATGAAGTATTTTATGGAATAGTTTCCATAAATGGAATAGGAAGAAGTTTGGAGACATATCGAAAAGAAAAACTATGAAAGAAATTGAAGGATGAAGTGAGTATATAAATATTGATGTTCATGTGTATTATGGTTTGATTCCATTTAATAAAAATAATAATATTAAAATTTTAAATTTTCATATTGGTTCGAATTGAGATGGATTGCACAATGTTCATCCTAATTTTCAAGAAATAGTGGGTAGCTTGAGGTGGCAATGGGATCAAGTCTGCCTCATGATTGGTGAGTACAAGTGGTAAAAGATTGATCGGGCCGGTCTAGGGATGGCAATGGGTCGGATTTAGATCGGATCTGGTTAGGTCCAAATCCAGATCCGATTTTTTTTTGCTTTGGTCTGGATCCGATCCAGATCCATTGGATCCAAAAAAATTAGATCCAGATCCATAAGATCCACATGGTCTAGACCCGGATCCATATGTTTTCGTTTCTAAAATAAATTCTAAATCAACTATAATTCACAATAACATCATAATAATCTAAATACAGAATAATACCATAATAATTATTTATAATTTCTACAATTATCACTATATTGGAAAACGTTAGTTACAAATTTACTATAAAGTAGGAAACGGCAAACAACTCGATCGCCGGTGGTGTAAGTGGCGCGACCCGCCGTGAATACCGATTGATACATAATTGGAAGAATTTGAAATGAAATTGGGAGCATATTTGTTTTGGGAGAATTTTAAAAAGGAAATTGAAGAGTTTTAAGTTGGGTTAGATATTTAATTATAATAAAATAATATATATATATATATATATATATATATATATATAACTAAATGGATCTTGAATTGGATCCGGACCGGATCAGGATCTCAAAATTAAATTCGAGATCCGGATCCGAAATATGGGAGTAGGATCCACTCGGTCCGTTCCATTGGGTCCATTTTTGAGGATCCAGATCTTGAAAAATGGATCTCGATCCACGGATCCGGCCGAGTCAGGATCCATTGCCATCTCTAGGCCGGTCCGACCCTAAACCATTGGATTTTTCACAAAAATTAGGTCCGGTCAAATTGGCCCAAAAATTCATTGGGGTGGAACTAGTGAATTCAACTAGACCCAAAACAAGATTAATAGTTTAAATTTTTCGAGTAGAGTCGGGTTGAGCCCATCAAACTTTTGATCACTTTGGACGGTCTTGGCCCGACCTAAAATTTTATCGAGTCTAAAATTTCTATGCCCAAACCCATCCAAATCAGACGGATATGTCGGACCGGGCCGGACAATACTTGTTTTATTGGCTCTCTTGATGAGAGAGGGAGATAAAATATATTTTCATTTTTATTTCTTTTTTTTTTTACCAAAACAAAATATCTCTTGGTTCTACGCATAATTATTTTTTCCACATAATTTTTATATTTCAGAGTTAATATCCATATTAAGGTGATCCACTTAATCTTACATTAATTCATATATTTTCAAAGGCAATATTAGCATCTCAACATATATGTATTAGTAAAACAATACGAGAATTCAATTAGGTAATGATTGATACGAAAGAATGAAATTGGATGTTAATATAATGGATTTGAGAGTGGAATAATGATAGGAATGAAATGAGATCATCATGAGATTCTTATGATTGATATATACAAATAATGAATGAGTAAGAATGAAATGAAATTAACAAAATAATTATTATTCTTATAATTTATGTTATTATTGCAACATAATAATAATAATAATAATAATAATAATAATAATAATAATAATTATTATTATTATTATTATTATTATTATTAGTAGTAGTAGTAGTAGTAGTAGTAGTAGTAGTATATATTATTATTATTATTATTATCGTTGTTGTTGTTGTTACATTTATAGTAATAATAATTAAATTGTTATTATTTTATTTTGGTTATTGCATTATTTATTATTATCGATTGTTACGGAAAATATATAATTTTAGACTAATAAATTGACTTTATGATAATTTTAGCCTAATAAATCAGCAATACCTTAATCAAGCCTAATGAATCGATCTTATGATAATTTTAGTCCGTAAGTGATTTTTCGGCATCGAAAAACACAATTGGCACCAGAAATAACATATAGTCCGTAGTAATTGTAAACTTCGTTTTTACTTGTGCTTTCGCATGTCATTTATCGATGTCGAATGTGTTTTTTGTGCAAAAATCACTTATGGGCTAAAATTATCACACAATCAATTCATTAGGTTTGATTGATGTATTATTGATTTACTAAACTAAAATTTTCATAAAATCAATTTATAGGCTAAAATTATGTATTTTCATTATTATTATTATTATTATTATTATTATTATTATTATTATTATTATTATTATTATTATTATTATTATTATTATTATTATTATTATTATTATTATTATTATTGTTGTGGTGGTGGTGGTGGTGATGGTGGTGTATGTTTTATTATTGTTGTTATTTGTTAATTATATTGTTATTATTATTTTTAATTACTATGTTTTACTAGTAATATTATTAATTACTATTATCATTATTATTATTTTTATTATTATTAAAATTTTCAAGACATAAAATAAATAAGAATAGATTTGTTAGAAAAAAGAAGTAAAATTTAAATATAGTTATTCCCATATCTTGTAAATAGAAAGTACTATGCATGGGGAATGAGGAGGAATGATACGAAAGCGCATTTATTCGAAAATGGTCATTTTTGCTATAAAAATCTTATAAGTTATAGGATTGAGAATGAATGAATGAGTGACCATTTCATAATTTTTACTTTCATTCTATTGTTGGATACCAACCATGCCCTTAATTATTGATAAAATAATAAACTAGAAGTTGATACTAAAGTTTATACAAGTAATTAACCATATAACTTAAATAATGACTAATATACTATGATATAAAATATATTATCATGTTGATGGATATGGAACTGATCCTAAATTTGGAGGTATTTTTTAGAATTATTCGCATGCCTTATATATGCACTTTGGATAGCTAGATCTAAAATGTTTACAGAGTTCAAATTAATGATTTTCAATCATGAAATCGCCTATTTCACCACTAAATAATTCCTAAAACATTTAAACAAATAGCTTCATAGCGAAAAGTCAAAAAATCATTTATATATTTTGAAAATAATTTCCTTTTATTCATAAAAACACTCGACCTGAAATATTGACAGAATTGGTATCAAACTCAGGATCTTTGAATTATAAAATCTTCAACTCCATCACTATACCACTAATCCATCATTATGGACTCCAAAAGTTGAGTTTACCGTTATCCGTTTTCTGCTTTTGGGAAGCATCGGAGCGGAGAATGGGTGGAAACAACGTGGGCCCTACACCCACAATGCGCGGCCCAATCACGACGACATTTATCCATCATTTTCAGTTATTTGCACCGAAGCCCCTTAAATTTTCATTAAATGCCATTTTGTGGTCATTGAAGTCAACTATTTCGACTTTTTAAATCTTAATAATGACTGATAGGTCCACTAACTATAAAGTTTAGCGCATAAAAACTGTGTCAACTTTTCGCCCTACTCAACAAACTAATTTTGTAGTTAGTTTCTATGTTTGTATGTCTCTTTCTTGTCCTTTGTTTGTCATAAAGTAAAATGTTTGTCATTATGTGTAGTAATTCTTTAATTGTAAAACGTTGAATTAGCCTTTGATGCAGTAAATGATACTCCCTCCTTATTGGGACTCCTTTCTTTTTTGCACGTAGATTAAAGAGAGTTGTGTTTTGTATGTAAAGTAGTGGGTGACACGAAATTCGAGGTACTTTTTAGCGTAAAAAGTGTTTCTTTTTTTGGAAATGAGCCAACTTAATGGGACAGCACAAAAAGAAAAACGTGCCAAAAATAATGGGACAGAGGGAGTATGATATTGTGGTTAACTTCTCACATTTGATTAATTTATAACTATACCTATCTAATAGCAAGATCGTTTAAGAAAAGTAGAAAGTTTCCCGCGAGTAAAATCACTTTTTCTTTTAAAAAATCTACAATCGTTATTTTTCGATGCACACTAGGTAAAACTCACATTCTCGTGGAATAACGAGTTTATTCACTTTTTATACATAAATAAAGAAGTAATATATACATTATTTAGCTATTACTCCACTAACAATCATTATACTCTTTTACATTTTGTGATTAATTATATTCTACTATCTCATGTTGGAGTATGGAGTCAGAATGAATTTGTCTGAAAAAGTTCGATCTTGGTGATTCAACTATTTGGGCCCATATTTTTCGCCCGGTGTAATCTAATGAGCTTAGAGTTAGAGTTTGATTATTGTTCTATTTAATGATAATTTCTCCTTGTATTCTACATTCAAAATATCATAGTGAAATCTCGACTTGGCATCGGCCCCGCATAGTCGCAGACGAACCGGTGAACAATTCTCGTGTTCTTTATATTCTATCGTGGTCGTGGTGTTTATTTTTCCAACAATTGGTATCAGAGCTCCAAGTTCGGAGGGAGCAATCACGATGATGGATGAGAAGATTTCAATCGAGAAGTTTGATGGATCAGATTTTAGATTCTGGGAGATGCAGATTGAGAATTACCTCTACGATAAAGATCTGTATATGTCCTTGAAGGAGAAACCCGAAAAGATTGATCCAGATGAGTGAGGGCTATTGGACAGAAATACGACGAGTGCGATATGTTTATCACTATCCAGGAACGTAGCCTATCACATGATTGAAGCCAAGTCAACAAAGGAGATGCTGACGATTCTTGAGTAGATGTACCAAAATCCATCAACTGCGAACAAGGTTCATATGATGAGGCGGTTATTCAACCTAAAGATGTCAGAGGGTAAACCGATGCAGCAACATCTGAACGAGTTCAACATGATCACTTCACAATTGAGCTCGGTTAAAATTAGCTTCAATGATGAAGACGCGCATACTAATATGCTATCTTCTGCGCGAAAAGTTGGGATGGAGCGATGGCGGTTGTAAGCGCTTCGCCGGCAAAACGATGTTATGTTTTGGCGAGTGCGAGATCGATGATCAACGAAGAGGTTCGCGGGAAGGAATGGATCTACCTCGAGGTCGGCAATGAGCAGACATGGGCGGATCAAATGGAAGGCAAAATAAGGGTAGATTGAAGTCTAGAGGCAAGAGACAATTCGGGAAGGATAAAGTCTCGATCAAGTGTTGAAATTGTGATGAGTTCGGTCATTACAAAATCCAGTGTACATAATCGAAGAAGGGTCCGAATGACAAGAAGACAACAAACACCAACCACATATGATATTGGAGATGAGTTGGTCTTGAGTGTTAGCAGTCCGTTGGAATCGTGGGTGTTGGATTCTAGAGCGTCATCCCATTCGTGCAGTGATGCTGAGATAATAGAAACCTTTGTCTCTCGGCGAATTTGGACAAGTCTATCTTGCAGATGACGAGCCCTTGAAGATCATGGGAAATGAAAATATCCAGATCACCACACCAAAAAGATTAATGTTGAAGTTGAATGGTGTGAGACATATTCCAGGATTGAAAAGAAGCTTACTTTCAATCGGACAGCTTGATATTTAAGGATATTCAGTAATGTTTTGCTGCGGTAGTTGGAAGATCACCAGAGAAGTCATGATAGTAGCTCGAGATAAGAAGGATGGTACGTTATATACAACAACTAACACAAAATAATTCATTGATCTTATAGGAGCTGTTGTCTATGCTAATTTGTAGCACTGTCGGCTAGACCACATGAGCGAAAAGGATGAAGGAAATGAGTTAGAATGGTAGTCGCCAGTCCGAAAACTGTTGAAGTTGGGCTTGGCGGGGCTGTGTTTTGGAAACAAATGAGGTGAGTTTCTCGAGAGGTGGTCGAGCTTTGAAAAGGCATAAATTGGGTTGGTAAATAGTAACCTTCATCCATAATTCTACTCAAAATGTATGAATTTATTTTTGAAGAATAAAGCGCTTTTGATGCTTTTAGGAAGTGGAAAGCCCATTGTAGAAAATGAAACAGGCACGAAAGTGAAGTGTCTTCGATCCGATAATAAAAGAGAGTAAGAACTCCGTGAGTTCAAAGAATATTGTGTTGAGAATGAGATTCGCATGGAGAAAGCTGTGAGATGAACTTCCCAATAGAACGGAGTGATAGAGAGCATGAACAAAACGTTGAATGAGCGAGCAAGGTGCATGAGACTGAAGAGTGGGTTGCCTAAGACATTTTGGGCAGATGCAGTCAACACAACTGCATTTATGATCAATAGAGGTCCATCAGTTCTGTTGGAAAATCGAATACCTAAGGAAGAATGAACAAGAAAAGAAGTAAATCTATTTTACCTACAGATCTTTGGTTGTGTTGCTTATGCTCATGTTAATTCTAGTGAAAGAAGTAAGTTGGATGCCAAATCTGTTAAGTGTACTTTCATTGGTTATGGAGGTGATGATTTCGGTTATAGACTATGGGATGAGCATAATCGAAAAAATATTCATAGATATGTGGTTTTTAATGATCAGGTTATGTACAATGACAGATTGGAGGCGGCGAATTCTGACAATTTCAAATTCCAAGAGGTCGAGTTAGACATCTCAAACTCGAGTGGGAGCAAGGAAAGACATAATGAAGAAGATGTTCTCGACGAAGAACCAAGGACTCCACCACCGGATGATCCATTGTAAAGACCAGCTAGAGAGCCACGTGCACTCGATTGGTATTCACTCTCTAACTATTATTTGTTACTTACTAATGGTGGTGAACCTGAGTGCTATACTAAGACAGAGCAGGGTGGTGATAGACGAAAATTGAGAGTTGCTATGAATGATTAGTTGACATCCTCTTCTGCTAAATAGTACTTGGGGATTCGTTGAGCTCCCAAAGTACAAGAAGACTCTGCACTACAAGTGGGTCTCTGGGATCGAGGCCAAGCTCTTGGTAGTAGACGCTACAAGGCCCAGTTGGTTGTCAAAGGAGCTTAAGCAGCAACACATTATTGACTATACTGATGTTTTTACTCTTATTGTGAAACTGACCACTATTCGAATGGTGTTGAGTATGGTTGCTATCCACTGGGAAAGAAACTGAATCTAAAAAAGCAGAAATTTTCACTGGGTTCGAACCCCATGAGATGTAAAAATTCAATTTATTGGATTCAATAACTTTCACGACGGATTCATTAACTTTCATAGTGAATTCATCATTTTTTTGTTCTCATGATAACCTTCCCTATATATTTCCTTCACTTTTTAAATGTCTACAACCACAAATTACAAATACCAAGAAAATACATAAATTTATATTGTTACCTTATTAATTACCATGATAAATACATACATATTACCAATTATCATATTCCAAAAGTATTAAATAAGGATAAGATGAGAAGTATATTCCAAAAGTATATTTATGGTCGTAACTAAAGATAAAAAGGCGTCTAGTCCATAAATAAATCAATTTATTAATTATGAAATTAATTGTAATACCCCGTATTTCTGTAGCAGAGATTAGCTCGTGATTAAGAGCTTATTGAGAAGGGCATTGCATCCTTAAGAAAGAGTTGGTTAAGTTAGAAGCTTTTACGTTAAGCTTCGAGTTGAGAAGATAAGAATTTCGGCAGATTTGAGATAGAATCTGAGATAAGATTCTTAAATCTAGTTGAACATAAGAAGACCTAGATTTAAATAGTCTTGAGATGATAGATACATGCTCAAATAAGTTTTGATTTCAGAAAATTTAGAATTTCAAAATCTATGTTTTTTGTGATGTCGGCGTTTACCAATTAACTCGGATGAAGAGCAAAATATTTAAAATGGTTTTTAAGGTCAAAAATATGTTTAATAAGTATATTTTGATGTTTATGAGTAATTATTGAGGTTAAAAGTAGAGAGTTAAATAGAGGTTGTTTTATCGGATAATTAATGTCGATTTCTTGCGATAAAAACGTTATGTATTATTCTACAATATTTATAATTATTTGCTACAACAAAAGTGATTTTTATCTATTAAAGAAAAAGAGAAAAAGAAAGGAAAAGAAAAAGGTTCTAGATAAGTGATGAATAATCACTTATTTAAGGAAATCAAAATTTAATTAAATTATTACATAAGTTATATTTAGACTTTTCAAAGTTATTTCTTCTCCATTCTTCCCCAATTCTCACGGTTCACACACTCACACACATTTTCACACAAAAATTTCAAAATAGGGTTCAAAATTTGGAAGATCAAGCCAGTTGAATTTTCGATCGGTCTTGAATAGAGGTATAATCTCGTCATCGAGAACACATCTACGGTTTGAAATTTTTAAAACATGCTCTTATGTTATTTTAAGATTTTCGGTCATTATTTAATGATTATGAAGGATTATGTTTTGTTGATTATTTGTTAATATTATGATAGATTAAATGCCTATGTATTGTTTAACGTTGAATTTGTAAAGCATATGTTTATTGTTTGAAAATTCATGTAAATTTCGAAAATAAGGGCATGCTTGGATCTTGAATTTATGATGTTTATATGATTAAATTTACTTCATATATGTGTTATTGGATTGATATAAACGTGTTTGGAACAAGAAAAATGTTTGAAATCGAAACTATATTAAACTTCCCAAAATGGCGAAAACCACAGCTTCCATATGTTGAATTTTGATTTTATTTGATCAATTTGACTTCATATTTGAACTCTATGATATGAATAAAGCCTAAAATGAATTATTCGGATTTTTCCGCCGACGTATGCAAAATTTAAAAAAATTTAGTTTGTCGGCGAAAATTGGTTTTCAATGCCAAAGCTTTGATCTTTATGTTTTGTTGATAATGATGATATTTAATGATAGTTGAGCATGTATATAGGTTCGTTGGTGTTAGATGACGTCTCACGTGAATTTTTAACGTTAGACCTAAAGTGACGTCTTAAGGGGATTTTTCGGTTATTGATAAAGATTGGATAGTTGAAGCTTGTTGTTGAGTCTTATATGATCATTGAGACATATGGTGATGAATTGGTGGAGTTTGGGCTATGTTTGGATGGTTTGGTATTGATATGGCGAGGCGTTTATAAACGTTACGCTACCGAAATTTTGATAGAATTTTATTTGTTAATAAGATGTTAGAGGATGCAATGACCCAAGTTTTGATGGACCTTAGTGTCTTAGTTTTGATATCGAAAAGATATAGTCGTGTTGACGACTAAAGATGAGAAATGTTCTTGTTTGGTCTTGATAGGCATTTATGCCGTTCTATGAGGATAAAATATGGATAAAGAAAGAAATAGAATTGGGAATTAGTTCCTTAGCTCTAAGGAACATCCAGGTGGGTATAAGTATTTTCTATAAAAGTATACTTATGCTTTTAAATGTTTTCAAATGATATGATATGATTATGCATGAAAGATGACATGAGATTTATGATATGCATTGATTTGAAAAGTTGATTGACTTGCCAATGTTTTGAGCATGAGCATAAGCATAATGCATTACCTATCCACGAAAAAGAAAGAAAGAAATTACCGACGTCGGGTATGACCGAAGTTGAGATCCTTCGGGACCAACTCGGGTATGTGAAGTTAAAGTGTGTTGAGGAGGGGGCCTACTCCTCGGATCAACACAAAGAAAATATACATGGATATGGGAAAGAAAAGAAAGCTGCATGCAGACATGAAACATGCATATGCATATGATATAATGATATGAGCATGTATGAATAGATTTTGAGAAGCTTTATGCAGGTAATTTCAATAAAACCCCTGCATAAGTTTATTCTTATGGCAAGTCAAGAATATAGCCCTAAGAACAAAATTTTAAATGTTTTTGGCGTATACCCACTGAGTGCATTTTTGTACTCACGCCCTGCATATATTTCTAAATATGCAGGTTGAGTTGGAGAGAAAGCTGGAATCGAATGTTGCGCGAATGAGCTTCTCTAAGTAATTTGATTCAGATAATATTGATAAATGAGTGATGTTATTCATTTGATGTTCACATGTTTTTAATGCCCATATAGTTATGTCTTCACACATAATTCTCAGCTGCACTTTCCATTGCCGAACTTTGGCCTTCACTTGTTATTTGTTCTCCTAGAACAAAATGATCATGTTCAATGCTCGGTTATGATTTAAATTGTGGATAAATCCTTAAAGCTCTCGAAGCATGCTCGATTATGTACATTCTTAATATTGATAATTCTGTTGTGATTATTGTCCTCAGCCGTTGTCATTCTCGTTAGATTCTTTCTTGTGGTTGAGGATCAAAATTCAACCTTTGTCAAATTACATTTCACCCCGTGAAACCATAAATGTTCGATTTATTTATGGCAAAAGTTGTAGTCATCTTTTCTCATGACACATGTTTGAGCTTATTGTCGTTAAATTTTCTTTTTAAACCCGAGTCACGGCCTAATTACCTGATTAGGTAGTCGGTCGTGACGAATAGTATCGAGCGGTTTGAACTACGAACTGTGAAATCTTTGTAAATTTGTGTAATTTGTGCACAATGTTGTAATTCTGAGTTTATGAATCCTTGTGAACTTTTACGTAGCTGAGCATAGTTTTGAATTATCAGCATGTAATTCCTTGTAAATCATTGTGCGACTTATCTGTTGTCTTGAATTCTGAAATCGTGAATCGTTGAGAGTCTTGTGTAGATTGTGCACCTTGAGCATATGAATTCTTTTGAGACAATTTTGTTTGAGAATTTGAGTTATGAGTCAGTTGTTTGACTCTATTTTGAGAATATGAGTTATAGAATCGGTTGTTTGATTACGATTTGAGAAAATGAGTTAAAGAGATAATTGTTCTTGAGAGAAGCTCGACATTCGATTTCGTTATCTCTAGCTCACCGTAAAGTTTATGCTTATGATTATGGTTCTCATAATTGATGATTGAATATGTGTATGTTTGAAATGAATATTGCCCATTGAAATGAAGTTGAAGAGAAATCATGAGAAGCGATGAGATGGCGAGAACAAAGCAGTATGTTTCGCAAAAGTTTGAGAATTCTTCATTAGAATGATGCAAATCGTCTAGAAGTTTAGAAGAGTGCGACTCGTTTGTCGTCAGCAACTAAGATCAAAGCGCGCTTATATATATATATATATATTGACGAGTAGCTTACCTTGGATGAATTTCTCGTTTGATTCTATCGATTGTGGAAAAAGACGTTTGAGCGAGACGTATCGAGATTAAATTAAAAATCTCAGTTGATTTCTTTAATACCTAAAGAGTGGCAAGATTGGATTGTTGTTGTTGCCATTGATTATATTGAGTCTGGCTTTGTTGTTTTGAGCAAATTGATTCTCCAGACTCCTAGTTACCATCAAATTTCAATATTATGTACACTCGAGCCCCCTCCTTTTGATTCATTTTTCCCTATTACTAAATCTATCTCAATTGTTCATCAGCTTCTGTTGGTTGATAATTTCCTTCTTCATGTGATGATAATGATGCTTAAAACCTTGAACTCATAGATGTTGATTCTTTTATGCCTGAGCATGATACTAGCACCTTATTCTTAAAATAGAGTCTTCCTTATCAAATGCTCAGCTAGTTATGCTTGAATCTGATGTAGATCTTGTACAATTTAATTATTCTTAAATCGATATTGAGATACCCTTATTGATTTAGATTAATACGATCAGTCTTTTGCATCTTTTGAAATTCCTACATTGATTCAATTTATTCTATTCTCTTATGTTTCCAAGACTTCTCATTTGGAGATTTGAGAAAAGATTCAAATTAGTTACCGAGACCCCAAGTGTCTCAAAATTTTTTGTGTATGAACTCAAGTTGTACAAGTTGATGGCACAACACAGCTACAACCCTAAATATCGGCCATTTGCCTTTTTGTGACAACCTTTCATGGACAGAGTGGAAGCTGATAGTCATCGATCGTATCAGATGTGTTTTGTCAGAAATATCAAATCATCCATATACCAAAACCCAAATGGCAAAGTTTTCACTTGTTTTTGTAAAAGTCCTCAGAGATGAAATTTTCTTTCCTTGATATCTATACAATCATTTTGTTATCTAATTGTGTTATTTCATATCATAACTTTGTGATAAGCAATTTTGAAGATCTTTGCGATTTGAGTCTGTTTGTTGATTGAAAACCTTTATCCTGTTTTGATAAGCAAAATATGCTACATTTTGGTATTCAATTGCAATGTAGTATGTTACCCAGAAAAAAAATTCTCATTCATCATTCTGAAGAGGAAGAATAAGAAAGCACAATTCTTTTCAAAACTTGCTTGTACTTTCTCTTCTTAAACTGATTGTAGAATTGCAGAGTCTTTCTGCGTCAAGATCTTTTATCCTTTAATGAAGTGGATAACCCAGCTGCTATTATAGAATGAGTTTGCGTCAGTGAACTAGTTTTCAAGTTTGGAGAACTCCGATTAAGAATATCTCCTATGTATATCGTTTAGGTGGAAAGGTCAACAGTTTCTGATGAAGATTACGTCGAAAGTTCTTTCTTCCGAGCAATTAAAGAATGTTACGCGCGATTCAAGGAAGAATTGTGAAAAGTATCTACCTCGAATTACGTAAATGAGAAAGAAATTTAGTTCTGAGCATGAACCAAAGAAAGAAGATTGTCGCATTATATGATCGTGAATCTTGAAGATTTATTCATGATGTTCTTTATAAAGTTGAAAAGATGAGAAGACATACGTGTTAGTTATTCAAATCGAAGCGTGGATGGTAATCGATCGACTCACGAAGTACGCTTATGTTATTCTGATCTCTATCACGTATGAAGCTGACAAGTTAGCTCAAGTATACGTTCGAGAGATGGTATGTTTACATGGAGTGCTTGTCTCAATCACCTCAAACAGAGGCCCCAAGTTTACATCTCGTTTTGGACGAGTTTACAATAAAGATGGATACAAGATCGAATTTCAGTACAGCTTTTATCAGTAATAGATGGTCAATTTGAAAGGATCATCCAGATGTTAGAAGACAAGATTAGAACAAAGATTTATATGGCGTTCTACGAAGTTTTCTACGATAGAAAGTGTAGATCGTCGTTTTATTAAAACGCATTGGAAGAAGAAAAGTGCTTGGACCAGAAACGATCTAAAAAGCTGGTCATAAACGTACGACAAGCACAGACAAGAATCCAAAAAGCTATCAAGATGTATTGAATTGTAAGAGATTCAAGAAAAATTGGCTAGTCGCCTACAGATTGGCATTTATCCAAGTTCCGACAATAATCGCAATGTGCTCCATATGTCGTAGATATGAAGATATGTGTTTAATCCAAAACACATTATACATCAAGAGAATAAATGTTCGTGAACAAGATTTAAGCTACGAAAAGAAATCAGAATGCATCATAGATCGATATGGAAGCATGATGATTTAGAAGAGACGACATGGAAGTTAAAGATCAGATGACAAAGAAGTGCTCTGAGTTTTTGCTGACGTGCTAAATTTCGAGGATGAAATTTTTGTAAGGGGGTGAGAATGTAATACCCCGTATTTTTGTAGCAGAGATTAGCTCGTGATTAAGAACTTATTGAGAAGGGCATTGCATCCTTAAGAAAGAGTTGGTTAAGTTAGAAGCTTTTACGTTAAGCTTCGAGTTGAGAAGATAGAATTTCGGCAGATTTGAGATAGAATCTGAGATAAGATTCTTAAATCTTGTTGAACATAAGAAGACCTAGATTTAAATAGTCTTGAGATAATAGATACATGCTCAAATAAGTTTTGATTTCAGAAAATTTAGAATTTCAAAATCTATGTTTTTTGTGACGTCGGCGTTTGCCGATTAAGCTCGGATGAAGAGCAAAATATTTAAAATGGTTAATAAGTATATTTTGATGTTTATGAGTAATTATTGAGGTTAAAAGTAGAGAGTTAAATAGAGGTTGTTTTATCGGATAATTAGTGTCGATTTCTTGCGATAAAAACGTTATGTATTATTCTACAATATTTATAATTATTTGCTACAACAAAAGTGATTTTTATCTATTAAAGAAAAAGAGAAAAATAAAGGAAAAGAAAAAGGTTCTAGATAAGTGATGAATAATCACTTATTTAAGAAAATCAAAATTTAATTAAATTATTACATAAGTTATATTTAGACTTTTCAAAGTTATTTCTTCTCCATTCTTCCCCAATTCTCACGGTTCACACACTCACACACACATTTTCACACACAAAATTTTGAAAATAAGGGTTCAAAATTTGGAAGATCCGACCGTTGAATTTTCGATCGGTCTTCGAATAGATGTATAATCTCGTACCGAGAACACATCTACGGTTTGAAATTTTTAAAAACATGCTCTTATGTTATTTTCAGATTTTCGGTCATTATTTAATAATTATGAAGGATTATGTTTTGTTGATTATTTGTTAATATTATGATAGATTCGTCGTCTATGTATTGTTTAACGTTGAATTTGTAAAGCATGTGTTTATTGTTTGTAAATTCATGTAAATTTCGAAAATAAGGGCATGCTTGGATCTATAATTTATGATGTTTATATGATTAAATTTACTTCATATATGTGTTATTGGATTGACATAAACGTGTTTGGAACAAGAAAAATGTTTGAAATCGAAACTATATTAAACTTCCCAAAATGGCCGAAAACCCTAGCTTCCATATGTTGAATTTTTGATTTTATTTGATCAATTTGACTTCATATTTGAACTCTATGATATGAATAAAGCCTAAAATGAATTATTCGGATTTTTCCGCCGACGCATGCAAAATTTACAAAATTTTAGTTTGTCGGCGAAAATTGGTTTTCAATGCCAAAGCTTTGATCTTTATGTTTTGTTGATAAAATGATGATATTTAATGATAGTTGAGCATGTATATAGGTTCGTTGGTGTTAGATGACGCCTCACGTGAATTTTCGACGTTAGACCTAAAGTGACATTTTAAGGGGATTTTTCGGTTATTGATAAAGATTGGATAGTTGAAGCTTGTTGTTGAGTCTTATATGATCATTGAGACATATGGTGATGAATTGGTGGAGTTTGGGCTATGTTTGGATGGTTTGGTATTGATATGGCGATGCGTTTATAAATGTTACGCTGCCGAAATTTCGATAAAATTTTGTTTGTTAATAAGATGTTAGAGGATGCAATGACCCAAGTTTTGATGGACCTTAGTGTCTTAGTTTTGATATCGAAAAGATATAGTCGTGTTGACGACTAAAGATGAGAAATGTTCTTGTTTGGTCTTGATATGCATTTATGTCGTTCTATGAGGATAAAATATGGATAAAGAAAGAAATGGAATTAGGAATTAGTTCCTTAGCTCTAAGGAACATCCAGGTGGGTATAAGTATTTTCTATAAAATTATGCTTATGCTTTTAAATGTTTTCAAATGATATGATATGATTATGCATGAAAGATGACATGAGATTTATGATATGCATTGATTTGAAAAGTTGATTGACTTGCCAATGTTTTGAGCATGAGCATAAGCATAATGCACTACCTATCCACGAAAAAGAAAGAAAGAAATTACCGACGTCGGGTATGACCGAAGTTGAGATCCTTCGGACCAACTCGGGTATGTGAAGTTAAAGTGTGTTGAGGAGGCCTACCCTGATCAACATAAAGAAAATATACATGGATATGGGAAGGAAAAGAAAGCTGCATGCAGACATGAAACATGCATATGCATATGATATAATGATATGAGCATGTGTGAACAGATTTTGAGAAGCTTTATGCAGGTAATTTCAATAAAACCCCTGCATAAGTTTATTCTTATGGCAAGTCAAGAATATAGCCCTAAGGGCAAAATTTTAAATGTTTTTGGCGTATACCCACTGAGTGCATTTTTGTACTCACACCCTGCATATATTTCTAAATATACAGGTTGAGTTGGAGAGAATGTTAGAATCGAATACTGCGCGAAGCTGCTTCTCTAAGTAATTTGATTAAGATAATATTGATAAATGAGTGATGTTATTCATTTGATGTTCACATGTTTTTAATGCCCAGAGAGTTATGTCTTCACACATAATTCTCAGCTGCACTTTCTGTTGCCGAACTTTGGCCTTCACTTGTTATTTGTTCTCCTAGAACAAAATGATCATGTTCAATGCTCGATTATGATTTAAATTGTGGATAAATCCTTAAAGCTCTCGAAGCATGCTCGATTATGTACATTCTTAATATTGATAATTCTGTTGTGATTATTGTCCTCAGCCGTTGTCATTCTCGTTAGATTCTTTCTTGTGGTTGAGGATCAAAATTCAACCTTTGTCAAATTACACTTCACCCCGTGAAACCATAAATGTTCGATTTATTTATGGCAAAAGTTGTAGTCATCTTTTCTCATGACACATGTTTGAGCTTATTGTCGTTAAATTTTCTTTTTAAACCCGAGTCACGGCCTAATTATCTGATTAGGTAGTCGGGTCGTGACATTAATGAACCTGTTACAGTTGGTAGCTAATAAATAATGGGTATGAGAAGCTCTTAGATCCGCCATAATATGCATTAGTTGATATGTGGTATGATGTTTGGGAAATATATGTATTATCATTGCAATTTTCATTTCTCAAAAGTGAGCACTTAACGCCTCTAAAGGTGTTGCTAAATCGACCAAGCTCGACTTATTTAAATGGAGTCGAATTCGAATTCAATTTGCCAAAGAGATTGAATGTCTTCATTCATTTCATTATATTCACGAGTCTCACTAAATAAATTTGAATAAATTTATTTCAAATTGAGCTTCAAATAACTAGACCAATTTGCGGCTTTAAATGCATTTCACACTCTTTGATATAATTTCCTCTAAATATTATTGGTTAAGGTGGGTTCCTCGTGATGAGAGGTCACAGTTCAACCCCACCAAACGCTCTATGGGTTTGAGCGCACACCCTGGTTTTCCAAGTGTGGTTTCACTGTCATGTGTGGTTTGCGGTATTATTGCAGGCCGTGGGGTTTACAGGTCTTGTACTAAGGTAGCGGTGCGGGTTCCCATGATACCAAAAAAAAAAAAAAAAAAAGAACTCAATGTTGTGTGCGTGTGTTGGCCTAGTGGTAGAGTGGTTAATGTCCGAGGTCAAAGGTCTTGGGTTCGAATCCACCGTGATGCGGCCTTTAAATTTCTATATTAAACTGACAAAAAAAGAAAAAAATAATTAACTCAATGTTGAAAGAACTAATAGATTTGTCCTGTGTGTCGTGCAAATTATTATGTAATATATAGTTAACCGATATTTAATTTATACTCAAGCATATCTATGTACAAATGTCAATTGTAAGTATCTTAAACAAAGAAACTAATTATTCAACCCATTACTTCCCAAGAGATAGAATCACATATATTTGCCATCCACACATAGTTGAGTCTTGGAGGTAAGGAAAGAATGTAACCCCTACTAACATTTATAGTTCATAATTCAAAATTCATGTTTTAACTAGGATTTGAATTTTCAGATTTTAAATTTGATATTTTAATCTTTTATTAATACAAGAGTATATGTTCATGACAATGTCAGATCATTAACATTTATTATCCTTTGTGGTAGCTAGACACAAACATTTGTCGATATGTTTGCTTGGTTTGTAATAAGTATTGTTTGTCGATGCCAGACAGATAATTTCTCAATAGTTATATTGACATCACTTCTATTGTAATTGAAAAATCAATTAAATTTCATTATTTCAAAAAAAAAAAAGAAAAAAGAATTCCAATTGGATTTTATATCGGTAAGAATTTTAACGGTCATTGGATTCTTTAGCAAAAAAAACTTCTGATCATGTCAACGGGGCAAGTTACTGAATTTTTTTATATTTTATATTTAGTTTTTGTAAATAAAATGAGAGAATTGGTTCGTACCAACTGCCAACAGGGCGGGCTTGTCGGATTTGTTTTTAATTTTAAAAAAAAAGATTATTCTAAATATAACTCATTTTACTCACTGTAACTTCTCATTTAATAATAATAATAACAACAAAAATAATAACCCCTTCATCTCTCAATTTATTTTTTGGAAATTTTCGACACGAAAATCAGTCGGAATTGTCTCACGATGATATAAAACATTTATCTTTTATGAGTCAAATTATGAAACAAGAGAGCAATACAAATTTACACATAAAAAGGACCAGATTCGATGGAGTTCATCTTTTATTTTGCAAATTTATGGGGATTGTACTCTCCGCACCAAGAATGAGAAAACCGAAAAGGTAATATCCATTTTCATTAAGTGGCCAGAGATTAAGGCAAATATATACAACACGATATTTTATTAACAAGCACTCACCTCAAATTCACCAACATGAAAATTTTAAGGCAATATATACAACATGATATTTTTTATTGACTTTCGATTCTAATGCAATAATAATAATAATAATAATAATAATAATAATAATAATAATAATAATAATAATAATAATAATAATAATAATCAGTGGCGTTCTTTTTAACACCCCACAGCCAGATATGAACTTTTGGATAATGGGTGGATATATAGATGTATCATGTAGTGGCCATTGTTGATTGGGACTATAGCCTATAGAAATATTAAAGTAAATTAATAAGTAATTTTAATATATATTTTTTCATTATAAGGGGGATATAGTAAGTAAAATATGGACATGTTTAGAATCACTATTTTAAAATTATTTCGATCAATTCCAATGGGGGATCTTTTAATCAAATGCAACGCATGATTTGTTTAATTATCTGTTCCTTTTTACAGGCCCAATTGTGTTGGAATTTATTTGTTTTGTATTTCAAACTTTGGTCTGTTGCAATGGGCTTATTTCCAATGATGATAATATCCAGAATGGTAGTTTGGGATCTCAATTAATTTTGTTATATTATCATGGAAAGTCAAGATATTGTATGTTGTGTGAACTATTTATTCTCTTAATTTTCGAAAAAAAAGAAGTAAAATTTCCTTAATTGAATTATAAATTTATTTTGTAAAGGGGTACACTCTTGTCAGGTCGATCTTACGTCTAACGCCTTCATATACACACGCATATACCTCATATATGGGATGTCAAAACATACGAATGCATATATATAAGCTTCTCACCCCTCATATGGGGGATATAAAGAACATATGGGTCATTGCACATAAAGTTGACATGACTAGAATTTTTGAGTTTTGTGAATGCAATTACGTGGTAGATTACCAATTCTCTGAATATCTAGGCACATCAAAACCTTGTGAATTTTTTTGTCGGATGTGAAATAACTAATTTGCTCAGTTTGGAACGACTTTTGAGTATTTATGCACAATAACAACATAAACATGTATTACAGTTCCTTAAGTATGCACAACTAGGGATGTCAATGGATGGGTTTTATCTGGACCGATCTGAAACCGTTCAATACCCATTAAATTTTAAAGCAGTGGTTCTGGTTCTGGTTCCGGTTCTAGACCTGCTTTAGACCCGGACCGTTTAGAATCATAGTTTGATGGTCCGGTTCGGTCCGGATCAGTTACGGTTTTAGAACCGAACTAATACTTATTTTTGATTACGGTCAGAGTAAAACGGTCTATTGACAAGCCTAAGTTTAAATAGAACATCGATGAGCTAATTTATGCATATCGATTCGAAATCACTCATAACCCATTAAATTATAAAGCAACGGCTTGATTGATTACGGTTCTTGTTCGATTACGTGGGTTACGGTTCCGGACCGCTCGAGATCCGGACCGCTTAAGACCCATAGTTGATGGTCCGGGTCCGATCCGAATCCAGTGTCTAATGGGTCGATTCCAAAACCAGAACCAGAACAATTACTTATTTATTGGTTCTGGTCCGGGTAAAACCCACTCATTGACATCCGTATGCACAACTAAGAAATAGTCTAAAAATGTTAAAATGTGGTTTTTGGAAATCATGGATTATTTGAAATTATTACAACTATTTTTATCAAACGTTTGTACATGGAATCACATCTATTCAACTATACTATCTTATGAATTTGTTTGTTTATTTTTTTTCAAATGTTGATATTGTTGAATCTAGTAATGGGACTTCGAGCTCTATGTCGAATAACTTAAATATCAACATCATTAATAATCTTAGTTGGCTTAGAACTTCGAGCTCTATCTCGAATAAACCTTACAGAGAGCTTAGAACTAATTAATTGAACTGTAGATAGCAACATCATTAATAATGTTAATTAGCTTCTAATATTACGGTTATTTTCTTACCTTTTGTTGTGACCTTGGCTTTTACTTCCTCAAAAATATTTTCCTGTGCAAACCAAGCTGCTGCCTCAGTAGCGAACTCCTTCCCCTAACTGCGCTATTCCACAATTTTACAATTGAAATCGTGTAACCGTGTAAAATACATTGTCACGTGGTTACATCAAATGAAACCGTGTACTTGACACGAATCATGTAAACTTTAAGGTGGATCTGGAAGTGGCAGAGGCGGAGGAGAGACGAGGAGGGGATTGATAAATGCGGTTATGTGGTGTCGCGAGATTTATGAAAGCGATAAAAACACCAGCGAACTTTTACGTGGTTCGATCGTTAATGAGATCTACGTCCACGGAGGAGTGTTTCCTCAATACTTTCACTATAATGCAGTGTAGTTACAAGCTCTTAGTATTCGATAAGTTGCCAACCCTTCTAATGTCAGTTTTCCTTCTATTTATACAACTCAGAGCACAGGCGAATCGGCTCAACCTCTCCATTGGTCGAGACGTGACTCTTCCTCTGGCGTGCCCTCCATTGGCCGGAGCAGGGACCTTTCGCCTTACGTGCGCCACGTGGAGGGTGGCGCCTGACCTTGGTTCTGGGGCGTCTTCTCCATTGGCCGAGGGTGGCGGTTCGGGGCTGTGGTTTGGCGCGGTGGGGCCCGCCTTGGGCTCAACCGTGGGCCGCTACCAACGTTAGGCCCGGCTCGTTTGGGCTGTTAGTGGGCCTAGTTGGTTGGGCCATATCCCATCATAGCCCCACGAATAGCCGAGGGACGGCGAGGCCGAGGTGGAGTGAAAAGCGCTTGCCGGGCGAAGGTGTGGCTCGGTGAGAGTTGTTTGTTGAAGGTGTTGTCTTTTTAATGTGAGGGTTTACTTGGCGATCCGTGCCGAATCGGGTTGGGTGGTGCATTGTCCGTCGCTTGGAAAAGATGTGGCACCGAAGGAAGTCAAGTCCGACTGGATATCGCCCATTGCGTGAGTTCGCCGAGGTCCGATCCGAGTGGTGTTACTCACTGTGGTGGGTGCCGATGTCCGACACGAGACCGCCCTCTAGGGGATGTCGGGGCGCTTGGGAACCGTATCTGGGCCGGTTTGTCGAGGTCGGTCCGATGTATACTCTCTTTTGAAGGGCGGCTTGGATTGATAGAACGCCGAGGTCGATCTGGATCCCTTGCTATTTGTGGGAAGGACGGGGTGCGACACGAGGTGCCCGCATCCGGAGGACGCCGGGGTCCGTATGATGATTGCTAGGTCGGTGGCGGTCCGTCTTATCTGGCGTCGTCATCGCGCCAGCGGTAGTTGGGCACTCGAGCCGCGTCTTGCGTGTACCCGCTACATCAATCACGTGTAGGCGCGTGTCGAATTTGAAGCGGCAATTTGCGCGCCTTGGTCTTATAAATAGGCGCAAAAGAGGCAACTGCTCACTTTCCTCTTGACGCTTAAAAATTACGAGAGAAAAATTTCGAGAAATTCTCGAGTTGATCCCGATCTTATTTGAAGGAGCCGTATACTACTTTGAAAAGTAAGTATGTTTTCTTCATCTTCTTCGCCCGAAAGTTCCTTTTAGCCTCGGGTTACGGCCGTGAGTTCCCGTAAAAAGATTACATGTGCTACAATGTTTGGGTAGGTCCATAGAAATCGAGCTCTGGGTTCCGCCGGTATCCTCGGTATGGGATGGGTTGAGGGTGGGCGTGGCGGTGGGTTTGACCTTGGAGGAACTTTTGAAGTTGTGAGGGAATCTGGGATCCGGGAGGCGTGGTGGTGTCTGCCGCATCCGGATGATAGGCGATGGCCCTCCGGGAGGGTTTATTCTGCTTATGTAGATAGTTTGAGGCGGGCCTTAGGTACCCTCCGCCCGCTTACCTTAGCCTTCAAGAGTATTTCCGATCCCTATTTGTCGATTGACCTCGAATTCCATTAGGTGGTTGGTGGGTGGGGCTCTCTTGTTATGGCATCGACGAGTTGTCCTTGAGGTCTTGATCGTTTTTAGCGTGAAGACCATAGGAGGGTGTACTATTTGTCACCCCGGTTGAAATTTAAGGTAGCCGTCCCTCCAAGGTATCCCATTGGCGTAATAGGTATTTCTTTCTGCGGTGAGGGGCACCGAGGTATGAGTGGGGTATCGGTCAATGGCGCACCAAAATCAAGCCACTTGGGCCGTATGGAGGAGGTCTTGTGCACGCTGGTGAGATCTTATCAATAAGTTACAGGGGCGACTGAAAGAAGGCCGGCCGAGTGTTTACGGTCGAGCGTCGGGACCGGTGCAGACGGGGTGAGGCATCCCCATCTTCTTAGTCCTTATCGTTCGATTTTCTTTGTGCTAATGTGTCTTTCTTCCGTGATGCGGTGAGGTTGGTAGGCGGGCGGGCTCGCGATCGCCGAGCAGCGAGCCGGCGAGGAAGAAGCGGCGGGCCGGACCTACTAGGGGCCGAAGAGGTCGATAGCATGGGCGGTGATGAGTGGGCCTCGTGGGGTCCAGCCCGATTTGAGCCTCGGCCTCGGGTCGCCTTGAGTCTGGTACCGCCTCAAGTTTGGCCGCACCTCCCGAGGTACATAGGTTCTTTCATGTTTAGATTTGTTAACTGCGATCTGTTATTGACTTGTGCTTCTTTTTTGGTGGGAGCTCGGTGATGGGGCCTGCAGCTGCTGTGGGAGAGGCTGCAGTCGCCACGGCTTGCTTCGAGAGCTCGGCCCATGCAGGCGCCGAGCGGGAGCTTGCTGCTGCGGGAAGCCGAGACCGCCGTGTCCGCCGCGGGCGGGCGAGGCCGCCAGGCTTCGAGGCCGGAGGGCTGCTGCCGAGGCCGCCTGAAGAAGAGGCACTGGCGCCGGAGCCGCCGGGAGGTCGAAGAGCTTAAGGAGGGCTGGCCGGGCGAAGAAGGACCTCGCGGACGAGAGGAGTCTGGTGGCCGACCGTGGACCACTGCCGGGGCCTTTGCCGTGAGCTCATCGAGTCGGAGAGCTTCTCGGCTTTTATTGCCGATCTTGCCACCGCATTGGCCGAAGGTGGTGTCGATCACACACAGGAAGCTGGCGGTCGCCATGCCCGACTTCGATAAGGTCAAGCATGGGTGGACCGAGGTCGACCTCGGAGGACAAAGCTACGCCGGGTGATCTCGGGCCGGCTCCTTCCAGTCTTTGGAGGCTCTAGCATCCAGCTCTACCTCCCGACTTCTTGAGGTCGTCGCCCGGTCTGAGGAGGACGAAGATCGCGAGCCGGGAGCTCGCTGGCCGAGTGCGGGCCGGCGGCGGGGAGGAGGAGGAGGAGGCGGCGGAGGAGGCGGAGCAGGAGGAGGCGGGGTTGGAGCTCCCGGTGGAGGTGGCCACCGCAGTGAGCATCGAGGAGGTCAGCGAGACCGGCCATAGGCTGAGGTCGATGGACTGATGTAATAGTTGAATCGCCGGGTCGATAAGACCACAGGTCCTATAATAATTTCCCTTTTTGAGTAATAAACGCAACATTTTAAAATTTGTGTTGTCTTGTTTATTCTGATACTCCACACCGAATGGCTCGGACTTGATCATGAATTGTTGACCAAGTTAAAAGAGGTCCGAGGCGCCTGGTGAGAAGGACGAATAGGTGCTTTGGAGGCGGTGCCGGTGACCCAGTTTTAGCCACTATGGAAGTCGGCTTCATCGTCGCCGACCAAGAGGAAGTTGGGCGAGGCTGATCGGGAAGTGGCCCGCCTCACGGCCGAGAACGAGGCCACGAAGTTGAGGTCACGCAGGCCGAGTCCGGCGGACTTATCTGCCGATGCTATCGAGGCGTTTGATGCGGTGTGAGGCGACTTGGCCCGACTACGGAGAGGCTAGCTCGGGTGTCGGAGGAGCATGCGAGTCGAGAGGCGATCCACCGAGTGGTGGGACTACCATATCCGGCGGACGACCGAGTTCGAGCTTCTTGGCAGAGGTATGGTCTTGAGGATGAGGAGGGCCCAACGGCAAAGTTCAAAGCTTATGTCGACTCCGTCGTGAAGTATATGGAGATGTATGATATCGTCTGCGAACGACGCATGCCGCGTGACGGCGGCGAGGCCTGCAACGGCTCCGTGACCCGATCATAAAAGAACCCGCAGAGGAGGGTGGCTACTCGATCATGCCGAAGTGCTCGGGTTGATGGGTCGGTGGGGCGGATCATTGGAGGGCGATCCTGCAGGGCGGACGGCGACCGGGACCTCAGTCGGCGGGGAAGAGCGGCGGGTGGGGGCGAGTCGTACTCCGGCCGGTGTCGGTCGGGGGTCGGTGTGACCTCGGGTGGATCCCACTCCCGGAATGCCGTCTTGGCGCTGCGCCACTCAAGTGTCCTGGGAGGGTGAAGGTGACCACAGGTCGATGCTTCCGTCAGGGCTGCCTCAGAGCCGTCTGAGCACTTCGGGAGCAGGCCGTGGTGATTCGGCCTTATCGACCGGGTTGAAGGCACCGAGTTCGTTCGAGCATACACCGTCGACCCGGAGATTTTGTAGAAAATTGCAGCTTTGGCGAGGTCTGGCGGCGGGCCGGAATCCGAATGAGACTATGTATAGTGTAGGACTTTGTATGTAGATATAAATGTATTTAGACTCGTTTGAAGTGTATATTTTCCCTCGAGAGGTACAAACATAGCTTAGGACTTCGTTTTGGCCGTAAATGTATTTATCTTGTATCTGATGCATATTTTCCCAAATAAAGGGTATAAACGAGCTCGGAAGCCTTGGTTGTCTTGAATATGGCTTAGTACTCGGTTTATAGTCGTTAATGCATTTAGACTTTGTACTTAGAGTGCATATCTTCCCAAATAAAGGGGTATGAGTCGGTGCGATCGATGCGGATGTCAGCGTGCGTGTGGACGTCCAACTTAATGGGTAATCTGTATGCTTTGCATGTAGCGTCCCAACTTAATGGATAATCTGTATGCTTTGCATGTAGGCGTCCAACTTAATGGGTAATCAGATCGTACCTACTTGGTGGGATTTTCATCTTCGTAAGGCGTCCCTTGTGAAGGTTTAAATGTGGTGTATCCAAATGATGTTCACATATGTATGAGGCAAGTGAAATATTCATTAGAAAGCAGATGTTTTATTGAACATGTAATCAACATCGTACTTTGGCAAAACAATTAAGGGACTAACATGATGCCGACCTTAAATCAAGCTATGTAAAATACCTCCTTAAATGCGTAATGTGCGAGTTAGGGATAAGTGCACCGACACGGTGAGCCGACTTGTAAGCCCGCTGCCGAGGTCCTCGTGAACGCGGTATGGGCCTTCCCATGTTGGATCCGACTTGTTAAGGCGCTTAGCTCTCTTGGCTTCATTATTTCGTAGGGACGAGGTCGCCCACTTGGGCGGAGGCTTTGACCCTTTGTTGTAGTGCAGTGCGACTGGGCCTCAGACTGGCTTCGTTTATGAAGGCGAGCTCGGCTTCTCCTCGAGGCGTCAAGGTTGGCCCGCAGTCTCTTCTCGTTCCCTACCGGTCGAGTGAAGAGTCGCGGGCTTGGCGCGCCGATCTCGGCCGGTATGACGGCCTCGATGCATCAGAGACCAAAGCTAAAGGGGTCTCCGTGCGTCGTCCAGGTGTGGTCTGTGGGACGAGAGGACTTGAGGAGATTTTCAGCCCGATCGCCTTTAGCTCGGTCCGGCCTCTTCTTCAATCCTTGTACGATCATGCGGTTCGTCACCCGGTGCGACCATTCGCTTGCGGGTGTGCGGCCAGGTGAAGCGTTGATCGATCTGAAGCTCTTCGCACCACCTTGAAGTTTTTGTCGGCGATTGGGTGCGGTTGTCCGAGACCGAGATGTGCGGTATCGCGGCGGACTATATTTTCCACACGAAGTCTCAATCATTCGCTCGTGAGGCTCGAAAGTGGCTCGGCTTGACCCATTTGTGAAGTAGTCTATGGCTCGACTAAGTATCGGTCGACACGATGCTCGGTCGAGCGGACCAACAATGTCGATCCCCACCGCATGAAAGGCCGTGGACTCTGCGGTACGCTCAAATCGATCCGAGGCGGCTTTTGGCCGTGGAGTGAATCGCGCACGGGCACTTCTTGACGAGCTCGGCCGAATCTTGCGGTGGGCGGTAATATCCGACCTCGGCGTCTTCTTTGAGAGCTCGTGACGATGTGGATTCCACAAGACCCTGGTGAATTCGTTGAGCACGTGGTCGGCTTCTTACGGCAGGGGACCTCGGGAGGGTTGAAGGTAAGACTTCGGTGAGAGCGCCTCGTGCATGAGATACTACGGGATTTCGCCATCATCTTTTGGCTTCGAGCCGATCTTGAGGTAGTCGCCGTGTTCGGTAGGCCTTGGGAGAGACATCCAATTCGGCTCTATCTCGGTGATGATGCCGGCGTGGGACTCGCGATGCTTACGGAATGAACCTCCTCCACTGGTGGACTTGTTGACGACGCAGACTAACTTGTCGAGGATGTCACTCATTATTTTCCTCGGGGATTCGGTGGATCTTTGAAGTACCGAACGAGGTCGATCTCTCGCTTTCTCGAGGTATTGTTTCGTTTGGTCTCCTTGCCTCGTATTTGCCTAACACAGTTCACCACGACACGGAATCGTAGAAGATTTGGATCTTGTCCACCTCGACTCGTGGCGGGCGGAATCAGGAGATTAGGGCCTCGTACTCCACCTCGTTGTTGGTGGTGGGAAGGTAAACCGGGGCGTGGGTGACTTCTTATCTCGGGCCGAGGAGGAGGATGCCGCCCATTGCCCGTTTGCACGAGGCTCAGCCCACGTCATCTGCCAAAGAACCATCGGTGGTGCTAGGGCGGCTTCCTCCGTCGTGGGGGCGGGAGCTGAGTTACCTCGCCGGCGAGCCTACCTCGGTGGTTTGGCCTCAACCGGAAGTCGGCGAGCTTGCCCTTTTATGGCCGGCTGGGTGAGTCTGAGATATCGTGCTCGCCGAGCTCGGTGCCACTTAGCTATCGTCCGGATGACTCGGTTTTAACAAGACTTGTCTCGGGTAAGTCGCTTAGCACACAGACGGAGTGAGCTTGGAAGTAGGGTCGGGCGTCGCTTGGCATTCACGGTATAGTGCTACTTTTTCGAGGCCTGTACTTTGTCTCGGTCCTTTGAGAGCTCGGTGATAAAATAGATGGGAGTTGTCGTCCCACCTCATCTCGTATCAAGATGCATGGCTGATGGCCTCGTCAAGGCGGCGGATATAGAGAGGATTCACCTTGCTTGCTTGGGCGGACGGTGGTCGGCAGGTCGTGAGTACTCCTTCACCTCTGCGGCGGCTGGTGTTCTTCCCGCCAGCGAGTCCCGAGCTCTCCTCGGGATCTTGAAGAAGGGGCTGCTTCTCGGCTCGAGGCAATCTGGCGAGGCGGTAGGCACCGGTGAGTTTGTGGATCTCACGGATGGTCCTTGGCACCGCATGTCGAGCACCGCCTTCACCTTGGTGGGATTGGCCTTGAGCCCTCACGAAAACCCAAAGATCCCAAGAACTTTCGGTCTTCACCATAAATGTACATTTCGGGGTTGAGTTTGAGGTTGGCCGACACGAGGAGTTGGAGGATAGTCTTGAGGTCATCGGCGCAGCTCTCCGCTTTCGACTTTGACTACGATGTCGTCGACGAGACCTCGACGATCTCCCGATGTGGTCTTTGAATGTTGCATCCACCATCCTCCGGTAAGTAGCCCCGGCGTTCTTGAGGCCGAAGGCATCTTTCGACGCCAAGACGCAAAGTCGGTGATGAATGCGGTCTTGATGCGTCCTCCGGCTCATCGAGATTTGGTGGTACCCTTTGTATAGATCCGTGAAGTTCGAACATCTCGTGGCCCACCAATGCCTCCACCTTCTTGTCGATGTCGGGGAGGGTAACAATCTTTAGGCGGTTTGTTGAGGTCGGTATAATCGGCGCACATGCGCCACCCTCCTCCTCAGCTTCGGACCACGATGGATTAACCATCCGGTCGGGTATTCGACCTCGAACAAGATCTTGGCCTTGAAGTTGAGTCACCTCGTCCCTTACGACCGGCCGCGCCCGTGAATATCCTTTTCTTCACGGACCGCTTGGTAGCCGGGTCGATGTTGAGGCGCGTGAGTTATGAGCTCGGGCGACACTCGGTCATATCGGCGGGGACCGTGCAAACACGTCCCTATATTCTCTCGAAGTTGTATGACATGCCGCCGGACGTCACCGGGCCGGGTGCCGACTGGATGACCTCGAGGATCGTCGTCAGATAGTTGGAGGCCTCCGGTCGGTCGTCCCGGGTGTCGGTCTCAGGGGCTCGATAATTGCTATACATGGGCGGTGCATCTTGGGTTGAGAGTCGTGGCATTCTTTTCTTTTAGTTTGGTCCCCCGATGCTAAGCACTCCCACCGGTGGGAATCTTACGGATGGTGGTAGACCGAGCAGGCGGCCTTGGTGGCGTCTGACCAATCTCCCCGAGGATGATGTTGTGCGGAGAGGAGCTCGGACCGGGAAGAATCGGATGGCCTTGGTGGCCAGGCACAGGAGCTCGTCTACACCGTAACCGGAAGGGTAATGACCCCCGGGCTGGGCCGCTTGAGTGAAGCTCCTTGGCGGGAGGCGCGGAAGTACAGAATACCTCCGACCTCAAGCTTATCCGAGACAGCTCACGGAAGATGATCTTGACGGAGGCTCCGATGTCGATATAGACCCGGTGGGCGTTTTGTTGCCCACCACGGCTGTATGGTGATGGCGTCTGATGCGGCATGATCTTGGGCACGGGTCCTCTTGAGAACGTTATGTTCTCACCATCCCGAGTCGCTTGTTCTTGACTCTTGGGGGCGGCCTCGGCATCGTTCTTGAGGGGCGACCTCGTCGTCCCGGGCGATCCAGTAACAACATGACCTGCTCCATAGCGTTGGGACCTTCGTCCTCGTCGTCTTCGGGTTGGGTCGTCGTGGGGTCGGCCTTGAGCTGTTGCCGCCCATTCCTTCTGCTTCGCTTTCTCGGCCTCGGCGAGGTATTTCTTGAGGCTCCACCTTTAACGAGCTCGTCGATCTGCGAGCCCAAGTTTCGCAATCCTCGGTATCATGACCATACCCTTGGTGATAGTCACATACTAAATGCGTGGACCTTCTTGGATACTCGCTTTCATAGGGGCGGGCTTTGGGAAGAGCTCGGTGGGCTCGAATATTTCCGCCTTGATTTGAGCAGGAGGCGCCCCGAGGTTGGGCGAGGTCCCAGAGCTGAGACTCGGTGGCCTCTTTTGATTACAGCCGGCGCGGCGATCGGCGCCTCGACTTGGTCGTCCGGCTTTTTCTCTCGGACTTACGCTCGTCCTGCATTTCCCGCTTCTTTCGATCAGACTAAATCCTCGACGAGTTGTCCACGAGTTCAAAGCTTACTCGCCGTCTTTGGTTTCTCCCGGTAATTTCTTTGTTCAACATACGGGTCGGATCCCATTTTAAACGCGTTGATGATGTAGAGGTCGTTCTTGTCGTCGATTTTGAGCGACTCTTTGATGAACCTCAAGACAAAGTTTGACATCGTCTCGTCCATACTTGGCGGATTGTGAGCGGTCGGAGGAAGGTGCTGGGCGGCATCTTCGATAAGCGCCATTTGAGCGATCCGTGAGGTCACAGGCGGTGTATCTTTGCTACGGCGGAGCGAGGTGAACCGGCGTCGTGCGTTGGAGATCGGCACCTCGGGGAAGATTTTGCACATGTGAAAATCTTCCATTCCTTGATCGCCATGTTGGTAGTGTGGCGAAAAGGAAGTCGGAGGGTCTCCTAGGCCATCGTGGCCGCTATATTGGGTGCCGTATCACTGGGGTAGGCGTGTCTAGAATCTCCACGGAGAAAGGGAGATGATTCTCCGCACGGTCGAACCCCGGAGATCGTTGCCGTCTCTTTACGGAGGGTGGGGATCGATAGCGATGCTATCGTCCTCAGGTGAGTTCGACTCGCCTTTATTTCCTCTGTTTTGCTCGGCTCTGCAGTCGGCATGACGAGGTGGAGAGCGGCTCCGCGAATGGCGAGGGGACGGTGGTGGCGGCTCGCCGCGGTGGCGGCTCCGCGAATGAGGCGGCGGCTCGGCCGCGGTGGCGGCTCTGCGCGTCGGGCGTGATCGCGTTCTCGGCTATCACGCCGGTGGCGCCGGCTGTTCGGAGGGCGGCCTCGGGCGGCCGTGGTGTTCGGTCAGGGGCCCTCGGGGCCCCTCGCTGGTCCTCGGTTGAGGAAGCTTTGGAATCGCGAAGATTGGCGTTGAGGAACTCGGTCACGGCTCGGCGAGGACCTCGTGGGACGAATGAGGCTGCTTGCTCGTCCTCGTTGAGTCGGCATCTTCCCCACGTTGGGGAGGCGGTCTGAGGTGTATGGAGACATTTTCCATGTTGCCTCACGAGTGTGGCGCCGTGGCGTCTGCGATCTCCTTCCCGCGACGACGGTGACCGCTCAGTCGTCCTCGGCCACGGTTGTTGCCGGTGGACGGCGGTTGTGCGTGTTCTTGCCATTTAAGTTGTAGAGGAAGCGAAGCTTTCTTGTTCGTGGCTTCCACGACGGCGCCAATGATAAATCGGTTATGTGAGTGTGCGAGATTTATGAAAGCAATAAAGAACACGAAGCTTTTACGTGGTTCGATCGTTAATGAGATCTCGTCCACGGAGGAGTGTTTCCTCAATACTTTCACTATAATGCGGTGTAGTTACAAGCTCTTAGTATTCGATAAGTTGCCAACCCTTCTAATGTCGGTTTTCCTTCTATTTATACAACTCAGAGCTGCAATCAAGGCGTGCTCAACCTCTCCATTGGTCGAGGCGTGACTCTTCCTCTGGCGTGCCTCCATTTAGCGGGGCAGGACCTTTACGCCTTCGTGCGCCACGTGGAGGTGGCGCCGACCTGGTTACAGGCGTCTTCTCCATTGGCGGGGTGGCGGTTACGGGGGCTAGGGTTTTGGCGATTAGGCTCTGCTTGGGCTCAACCGCGTGGGCCGCTACCAGCGTTAGGCCCACTCGTTTGGGCACATTAGTGGGCTGGTCGGTTGGGCCATATCCCATCGAGGATAGCTATGAAGGTGGCGGTGGAGGCGATCACGCTGAAACCACAACCATCGCCATTCCTGTCAGCTTGGTCGAGTGTAGCGATTAAGCGGAGAACCACGACCATCGACATGGACTTGAATCGGACGATAAAAACTACAATGAGGGACGATGCTTTGGAAATCTAGATTCGTTGTTGATGAAACATGCGTAAATCACTATCACGGTGTAATTCGATGAAGCGTGTCATGAATGTATTTTACATCGTGAAATCTTGTGGCGATGTAAAATATATTATTACATAGTTTAATTGAATAAAATCATGTATTTGATGCGAATCGTGTAAATTCTAGTTAAGGTGGATCCGGAAGGTAGCATAGGGCGGTAGAGGCGAGGAGGGATAGAGAGGCGGTGGAGGGCCTTGGGAGAGAGAAAATAGAGGTGTGGTAGCGGATCCGGAGGTAGCGGATCTCGGCGAAGAGAGAGGGATGGACGGTGGCGGATCTTGGTGGAGGCAATGGATTTCGCCATAGAGAGAGAGAGAGAGAGGTGTTTTGTGCGTCGAGAGAGGAAAATGGGGTTAGGAGTTAGTTTTTATTTCCAATTCTTTTTATTTTTATTTAAATTAATTTCATTATACAAAAAATGATGAAATTTTCATATTTTTTATAACTATAGAAACTATTCATCTTTTATATTTCAAATAGTTTACTTTTCTATATTACCACTAATTTCTTACATTAAAGGTTCGTGTCAAACCACCGATTTGATCGATCTTCATATCATTATCGTTAGACGATGGTCATGGTTGAGTCACTACAATGAGGGCATTAATTTATATATAACAGGAAACTATTAGTATTGTAAACTAATTAACAATATGTCAAATCACATTTCCCAAAGTTTCCGCCCATTCTCATTTCTCATGTTGGTTTGAAGAAAAAAAACAAAATAGCAAAATGAGTCCGCAAATTAACTTTCCCAAAAATATCTCCTTCATGAAAGCAATAAATAGGTGATTGTAGGTGTATTCAATATGTAAAACAAATCAAAACAAAAATAATCTAACATTATCTCAAACTTGAAATGGCCCCCAGCAGGGAACATGATTGGATCAGCCAGTGTGGGGGTAATAATCCCCAGAATAAAGGAAAAGAAAGCAAAAAGGAAGGTGGCGAGCGGCGATTTATCCTCAACATATGAAAATTGTGAGAATTTGAAGTAGACCAAAATAACGTTGTTTCGTGTAGTGGGCAAATTTGCTGACTCATATTATTTTTTCTATTTTTTTCCGTTTAAATTAATGTTAGATGTTAAAATTTTGAAAGTTATGGCTTCTATTTCGTCAAATTTAGGGTTACTCATAGCGGTCGGTTTGTGAACTCAAAATAATGTTTTGAAAACCGGACCGGATATTGAATGGTTAATTAATTGGGTCACTTATTCAATCGATTGAATCATTTTTAAAAAAATTAAATGACCTATAAGTATTTGATTTTTTATATTTATGATGTGTTTACTCTAAAGTATATATATGTAGGATAAACATTAATATGAAAAATTTAAATAAAATTTTAAAATTTCTATTTGTTGTATCAATCAATAGTAAATAAAATAAATCATCAATACGTATTCATTAGTATTTACAAGAAAAAAAAAATTAAATAATAAGAATAATTCCAAATCTTGATTAGTTCTTACCACCATCACTACAAAAAAAATGTCTAGTAGTTACATATTTTTAGTGACACCATAAGAAGTGTTACAAAATTTATGACATCTTTAGATATGACAAAATTTAATTACACCAATACATGCATCAATATATTTTTGTTATACATAAAAATGTATGTAAATTTTGTTACACTTAAAAATATAGTAAAATTTATCACATATATCCATGTAATTAAACCTTGCTACACTTAAACATGTCACAATTTTTTTTTGTTACATATAAGAATATAACTAAATTTACTATAACTCAAGAGTTTAAAAATATTGTGACATGTTAGCCAATATTACCTAATAGAACGTAAATGGAGTGGTCGTAAAAAGTTAAATAAGAAAAAGTTAAAAGTTAATATAAGAAAATGAAATATTACCGAATAGATTATCAGTGGGAATGAAATTAAAATTCAGTCCAAAATTCAACGCGTCTCGCGAGTAGAGGCAAAACTTACCTTTCTAAAATTCTAAAATAGAATAACTTCAGTGTCTCTCTCTCTCTCTCTCTCGATCTATAGCCGTCGCTTGGAATCCGGCAAAGCGCCGCCGCGTGGCATCCAAATCCAGTAACGCCGCCGGTGCTCTACCATCGCGCCATCTCCTTCTTCGCGACGCAACACACGTGCGCACACATACACGCACTGTCCTCTTAACCATTGGATGGCATCGAACATCCTTCGGCGACGCACCACAGCAACCCCCTGGCCACTGCCGTCGCCGTCGTCTCCATTCCCAACCTTGGCGAGCAGCAACTGAATGACACCGTTGACGTCGCCGCGCTGCTGCCGATTTTCAATCAACGTCCAAGCCCTAGCTCGGTCTAAAACTATAACAGGCTGAGTTCTCAAATTGGGGATTCTATGTTCTTTATCTATTTATTTTCTTTGTTCAGATCCGAAGAGCATCATAGACTACTTTTTATTGATTATCAAAGCTTGGTGTAGATCAGTATTTTGTGTTTCCATTGGATCAGAAATGTAGTTTTGTTCATATTTTCTGGACTTGCCAAGCTTGGTCCCAGAGATTTGTTTAATGTAATAGCGCTCAATGATGAAACTTGGATATTCTCCTCAATTCTAGAGCCAGCAACTGCAGAAAATATTGAAAATGTTAATTAGTGGATTAATTCGAATTTTGTAGCAAGTGGTGGCACAAACATTATGCTTGTGTTAAATCAGGTATATTTCGTTCTTCTAAAACTATTCTGTGGATATATATAATTTCTTTGTGCTTGCTAACCAAACATTAAGCCTTCTTCGTGTATTTTTTTGGGGTGGGGGATTCAAATTTGTCGGATGTTATTACTTACTTGCAATATGGAAGTTAATCACTAGTAAGAATAAGTGCTAAGTCATGTTATAATTTATATGTGGATAATGAATAGCAAAGCATTGCTGTTAGCAGAACTTGATGCAGTGAATTGACTCACTGCATTTCGCCTAACACCTGCAATGAGAGAATGAATGGTAGCACAAGTGAAGCTGGGTCGTCTAGTTCGGAAGCTCAGGAAGAGCTCTCACCTACTTCTGAGGGCAGTGGATCAGGTGATTGAGTTTGTTGGATTAGGGAAATGGAGGAATTTTTGTTGAATTTTGTGTTTTTATGGTAAACTGTTTTTTTTTTTTTGGGTTGCAGATTTGCCAATTGCAAGGAGATCATCACCTCATAGGTTTCTTGAGAAGAGGAAAGATAGGTATGCAACTTTTATTCCTTTCTCTATTTACTTCTCTTTGGGATTTTGGGTTGTGTTTGGAGGGAAAGTCTTGCGTGAAAGAATATTGATTGATGAAATTTATGAATTTTAGTTGAGATTTCAAGTTTAAGGAACCTACCCCAATACAGAAAGCTTGTATTCCTGCTGCTGCTCATCAAGGGAAGGTGGGGGTTCCTCATTAGTTTGGCGTTGTATTTGATAGTGGCAAATGTGCATGGTACTAATGATTTAGTTGGCTTGACAGGATGTAATTGGTGTTGCCGAGACAGGATCTGGTAAAACACTTGCCTTTGGGTTGCCCATTTTACAACGTCTTCTGGAAGAACGGGAAAAGGTGGAGAGGCTCATGGTTGACAAAGCAGAGGCCAATGAAGGGATTGCTCCACAAGGTGTTCTACGTGCTCTCATTATTACCCCTACGAGGGAGCTTGCACTTCAGGTTCTCATTACTGCTTTGCTTTGGTGCCTTCTATATAGTCTGCTAAATAGCTTCTTGTGTAGGGATAGGAACCTATGCCCTTAACTCCTGACCTCAAGCAACTGCTCATTCAATCTGTAATTCCTTTAATATTAGTTACTTATATATTTTTAAATAATACAATGTGTCCCTTATTGAAGGTGACAGATCATCTCAAGGCAGTTGCATTAGGCACCAATGCTAGGGTAGTTCCTATTGTTGGTGGCATGTCAACTGAGAAGCAGGAAAGACTTCTGAGAGTAAGGCCTGAAATTGTTGTTGGAACACCAGGGAGACTTTGGGAACTTACGTCAACCGCACCTCGTGGAGGTAAGATGAAATTAAGAGAGAGATTGATGATTGGACAAAGCTTACTTGACTGTTCCAGATATTGTTTATGAATCTGTTAATGGACAAATTTCTTGAGAGTAGGACTTTTAAATACTCTGTTTTTTCTATTCTTCCTTATAAAAAGTGAATTTTCAGCTTTTATGGACTTTTCCATTACAAAGGACTATGTTATCGACAAATATATTCATTTTTCTTACTTTAGCTGGTTGATATTTTCTTGAGTTGAACGGGTTTTTGCATAGTAATGACACGGGAAGCACGGGACGGGACGTGTCTGAGGGGACGATACGATCTGGGACCTAAAATCGTCGATTTTCCAAAATGAAGATACGATACGTTAAAAATACGTTTTATATTTTATATTTAATATATATTTTATATATAATAAATATCAATAATTTATCAAAAAATATGCAAATACCACATAATCCATAACAAAACGTCATAATCCATAATAAAACTAAGCACTTAACAAATAAAAAGATGTCTTAATACATTAATAAAACATAAAACACACCAACTAAAGACTAAAACAAGTAAAACATTCTTCATTCTTCATCCTCGTCTTCCATATTGTCTTCATCTTCATCATCTTCAAATAAAACTTTCTCCAACTCCGCCATCAAGTGATAATTACGCAAACTCTAGCTCCCCAACATCCTCAAATGTACCAAGTTGTCTCATCCAATATCCCACAACTTTGAAGCTCGCTTTCAAGTAATCGGGGTTCTTCTAGATAACAATCTAAGGTTGCAATGAATGAATACCAAATCTTGAGACGCTTAGGGTCATCTTATTCCTTCTCATTGAATGGATGAAAGAGTATGTGCTCCAATTCCTCTCTGCACATGATGAGGACGAAGGTTGAACAAGTAGCTTCAATGCTAAACCTTGAAGCATTGGTGCACTTGTTCCAAATACAACCCACCAACTCTTAGGATCCATTTCATAACGTTGAAGCATCGAGTCTGAATCAGAGAAATCTCCCGCCATGCTTGAAAAGTTAGCAAACTCATTCATCGAAATCCTTCGAGTAGCTATGTCGGGAAAATATTTCTTCATACACTTGATTCTTTCTCTGAAACTTCAACATCCCGATGTGGAGCAACTCTGAAGTGTCTTCTTGAAGCCATTCCCGACTATAGTATTTTGGATTGAGGGAGTGAGCCAAGCAATGAAGAGGAGTATTGTTCTTGTTCCAACGGCTTACTAAGATTGTGTGAACCACTTCATAGAAGCTACTCGAATCATCGGTTGAAGCCTTTCATGCTTGATATTGCGTGTTTCACCTTCTCAATCATCGAATCCCACATGTCATAGACTAAATGAAGACACGGCTTATCCGTGTCGCACACTCAAGCATATCATATAAAGGAGTCAGAAATGAAAGTATATAATCAACTTTATCCCACCAAGTGTCATCCAATACTTTCATTTTCACCATGTTTGCCTTTTCGAGTCATCATCTCGATACGAATCCCATTCTTCACTTATCACCATTTCGAGAAGAGATCTCGATAAGCTTCATGCGCTTCAACATCACAATAATAGAGGCAAAGCGAGTAGCGACAATGTAAAGCAACTTCAAAGGAACAAACTTGTTAAACATGGCTAACCTCATTCCGTGATTCATTATGAAGTTCTTGATCATAGAAGCATCCGTCGCAACATCGCGATCCAAGAACATAACTCATATGTTTCCCATGCTTCTATGTTCTTTGCAGACATATGTTTTGTAATGCCAATTGAGCGTGTGGACAACACATGGTGTCCACACGATTGTAGGAAACATTGTTTCAATGAGTGCCTGCACCTTGACAATTCTTTGCGTTGTTCGTGATTACTTGAACCACATTACGAGGTCCAACCTCTTCAATCACTTGCTTCAACAAACCAAAGATAAAATGTTTATCTTTAGTTTCCCCGAACAATCAATCGCTTTAAAAACATAGGTCCACTCTCATGAACGCCATGAAATTGATCGGTGGTCTTCTTTGTGAGTCACTCCACCATCACTCACAATGCTTACCCTTTCTCCGCCATGTGTTCTTGATCGGTGCAACAAACGCTCAACATTTGCCTTTTCTTGTTGAAGTAGAGTCGTCCTCAAGGCATTGTACCTAGGTGGCACATAACCCGCCAAATTATTTGTGGCAGCATAAGTGTAGCTACTCGCATAGTAAGGGCTTCTTGCCAAATGAAATGGCAAGCCCGATGCATAAAAGAACCTTGCTATCAATGCATCTAAATGGTTACGGCCTTGAATTCCAAAAGCCTTAGAAAGAGCTGACGAGCTACCACCAATCTCCTTTCTTTTCTTCCCCTCAAGGCTAGGTCCACTAGAATATAGTTGAGTTGAAATGGTTTGGGGTGGCAACGGGACTGATCTAGGTGCATTAGCCGAGCGTGCTCGCACTTCTTCATCCAACAATTTGTGCATTTCAACTATATCTTGAGGAGTTACTTTATCACATGCTGCAATTCCTTTACCCAATTTCAACAAATGATATGTAGCCCTAGTGTAACTAGTTTTCTTTCTAATTCCACAAAAATTACACTGCCAATCAACTCCACCACCACCACCACCTATATTTTCAAACCTCTTCACATATCTCCATAAGGGTTTTTTAGAATCATTCAATGTATTGGATGAAATTGAATTTGATGCAGATGAAGATTGAGAAGTATTCATACTTGTTTCAATAACTGAATTTCAAACTGACCAAATTTCAAACTGAAGATTGAGAAGCCCTAAACCCAGGCGACGCGACGGCGAGCAGACCCAGGCGACGGCGACGGCGAGCGACCCAGCGACGGCGAGGCGATTCCAGCGGCGAAGGGAAGGCGGCGGGGCGCGACTCAAGGCGGCAGAGGCGCGGCGGCGGGAGCAGAGGCGGCGCGGCGAACCTTCAAACGAGGACCCTCCGGCGACGGCGGCGGCGGCCAAAGCGGCGGCGAACCCGAGGCGGCGATTCAGCAGAGGGAGGAGGCTGCGACGCTTTGTGAGACAGAGGGAGGTCTGCGCCGCTTTGTGCAACTCGAAAATTAGGGTTAGCGTATTTTTTCAATTGAACGATTATTGACGTATTTTTTAAAAAGTCAAAATACGTATTTTGAGTCAAACGTCCCGGGACGATTTCCGCGTATTCGCCGTCCCGTCAGGGCGTCCCGGGACGAGTACGCCTTCTTCCCAGGCGTACCCATGCTTCATAGGTAATGACCAGAAATAACTTGTAGCAGTCATTTTTTCAATCTTTTCTAGTGAAATGAACATTCTGTTTGTTTACTGACTCAGAAGAGAATCTGACTCATCTGGTACTTTCTATGTTATGTCCTATATATACCATGAGGAAGTTGCCTCTTATATAAAACAACTAAATACTGGTCGTCCTAAGGATTTTAATTGATCAGCCTTTCAATCTTGGTCATGATTTCAGAAAGTTGATGCAGTTGTACTGTATGTTCAGTTTTAGACTTTTATGCTTATGTTTCTATGATGTTGATAATGAGGGTCAAATTTACATATAATTTTTATTACTGCAGATGCACTGCTTATCATTTTTTGTGTTGGGTGAGGCTGATCGCATGATTGAAGCTGGTCATTTCCGTGAGTTACAGTCCATCATTGACATGCTTCCCATGAGCAAGGAATCAACTGAGAGTCAGCCTGAGAATACATAAAATTGTGTCTGTTGCAAACCATCCTAGGAAGAAAAGACAAACCTTTGTGTTTTCTGCAACTCTAGCATTATCAGTTGATTTCCGTAAAAAGTTGAAGCATGGATCTTTGCGTGCCAAAAAAAGATGATCTTAGTTCATTTGATGCTATTGTATTCTAATACATCTTGGAATTCATTTTAGATGCTATTGTCATATAATCGTAACTATTGGTCATTAGAATTCTGCATTATTAATTGAACCAAACATCTAAAATGGCAATAGTTCATTTAATATTAGTTACTTACATTTTGATATGTTACAAAAAATAATTACATTTTCAAATGTCACAAAAAATAGTTATATCTTTACATTTCACAAAAATAGTTACATGTTTATATGTCACAAAAATAGTTACACTTATAAATTTCACTAAAATTTGTGACATTTTTTTTGTGACATGCATAATAGTTACCCATCCATAAAATGTCACAAATTTATTTAGTGACATCCATAGGTGTCACAATTTTTCAAAAATCATGTAACTATTGAAACATTTTGTTGTAGTGCATCTTCTTTAGATTATAATAATCATTTACATGAATTTCAATTCAATAATAATATTAATTAATGATAATAAGTTTACAAATATTACTTGTAGATGAAGTAATAACTATTTAATATTTAAGTCAATATTGTCAGTAAGTAAATAAATTAACCAAAGAATTAAAATCCAAAGCTTCAAACCGGTGAGTTGGTTATTGTGTTAGTCTATCAACTCCATGGTTATGGGTTCAAATCTTGTTAACATCATTTTGCTCATTTTACCATTATTATTATTTAATAAAATCACTTCGGTTCATCGGATTACCAGTTTAGCTGGTTTTTCACCAATTTTTGCCGATTCATATATGAGATTTTATATACTGATTTTATAGAAATATGAGATTTTTTTGAAATCGGACCGCTCAACTGATCGGTTCAAGATTAAACTGGTTGAACCGACCGGTACGGTCCGATTTCAAAACACTGACTCAAAACAGTTAGGTCTATGGTTACTCAAACCACTGAAGTAGGCTCAAGAGAAGGGTGCGAGAGTGGGAGATAGTGACTGGAAGGGATGTGGGTGGCCCCAAAAAGCTGTCACCAGCCGAACAATGCTTTTCCATTTTTTTCTTTCTTTTTTTCTATTTTGAATTTCTTTTAATTTTTGTACGATTTTTTAATGGATAAAACCGTGTAATATGCATATCCAATAAAATAATGAAAAATTAATGCTTTACCTTAATATATGATTAATTTAAATTGGACAAGTTATTATCTTTTAAAGTTTCATAATACGTTTGAAATAAAATAGATTATTAGTTTTGTTTGTTGATCCCTATTATACACACAATTTTTTGATAAAAATAAAAAATAAAAAATAAAATCCTCTATAGCCCTGAAGGCATGCGCATGTTATAATTATAATCTGTTGAAATTTTACATCTTGTTCGTTTACTTTTACTTTCAAAAAATTCCTGTTGAGTGTTGGAAATTTGTGGTAGTGTAATTATTCTTTTCCCATAAATTATATTATTGTTAACACCACTCTTAATTTTTGTTTGTTTTAAGATTGAGTGAACAGTTGGCATGAAAACGTAATATATGTTCTCATCACTAGAATTCCTACAAGTAAAGGAGTTTTTAGACCTTCGAGCTCGATCTTTTCCGACATTTTTAGTCAATTTCTTGTAGTGATAATACCACGATCTAATTTCTCTAACAAATTTGATTTCATTTAATTTTTCATATACATAAGAATAAGTGCTTTCCATTAATTCTCGTGAAACAATAGTTACTCTTTAATCTAAATGTCACTCGCAAAAAAAGAATAAAAGTTTTGTTGTATTTTAGTATCTTGTTGTGCGTAGAAACCTAGCACCAAGAAGCCAAGTTGGGGAATCTTTGCAGTATTCAACTTGTTGGCCATGATATATGTAGCGAGAGATGATGATAATGAGGCATGAGATTGCTTTTAAGGAAATAGAAGAAAAATACAAAAATGTTACCGAATATATCAAGACAAAATAAAAAATTATTTTATCTAGATTAATATTGTCATTATTTATAATTTTACTAACATTTGATTTGCCTACATTTAGTGTTTGTCCGTAGAGTAATATTGTCGGATAATTGCTCTACCTCCATTTATACTTAGTTATGTGCAAATTAATAATACTCTGTAATCACTGATTTGTTCACTTTTAGAGGATGAAAACTGAAAACATAACATTAAATAAGATCTCAATATATAGAGGAAGAGTATTACTGCAAGTAGGTTTTTATATATTGTATCCCCTTCATAAAACCTACTTCCAGTACTACTCTTCCTCTATATATTATCATATATATATATATATATATATATATATATATATATATATATATTGATGAGGATCAATAGTGCCCTACCGAGATAGTATGTAGACTCAATCTCATCCACTCATCTCATGATCCTATGGATCCGAATTTTCGGACTTTTAAGCTTAATTTCGTTGATTTTCGCTCATTAAGGGTAAGTTAGTAATTTGATTTGTTATGTGATTGCAAAAACAAATTATGCATGAACTGAATAATGCATTCAAATGAACAAAAATGCATGTCGTCTGTCTCCGTGCCGCCGTTTCTCCGTCGTCCACGCCATCAAGGAGGAGAAGAATGTCGATTTGTTTCTTCCCATTTGCCTCTGCGAAAATTAAAAGAAAAGAAAAGAAAAGAAAATGAGTTGCCACGTGTCACCATGGTGTGGTCACGTGTTCAAAATGTATGGTGCAGATTGAGACTACATATTATCACGGGGCCCAAGATGCTACGAACCCAACCATATATATATATATATATATATATATATATATATATATAGAGAGAGTAAAATTAACTTAACATGATCTCAATCAAGTTTACGTTTTAGGTATGAGAACTTGATTCATGTTAAATTAATATAGGATGAATCATGTAAGAATGTAAAATGAATCAAGTTTCTCGTATCTAAAAATGACCCCAATTAAAATAGAGTAATTTTTAGCATTCACCATAAAATAGTGAAATAATTATCTTCACTTAATTTTGTCGGCATATTATTTTTGGCGAAATATATACAAGTACACACTTTTGTAAGCGTGTATGCAGACATAACCATTTTGAAAAATTGATACATTGTATACCCATTTGCTTTTTAATATATATCTACAGAGTTCGTTAGTTTCGATGTCAATTGTGACATTGACAAAACAAGTAAATCAAGAAATGATTGCGAAATGAATGATACAAATTTAACTCCTAAACATATTAATTCCATCCATTCATTTATGTTTGACCGAAAATTAATTAAACTCAGGAAACATATTTAACTCCTAAACATATTAACTTAGTATTAAACTCCTAAACATATTAAATTAGTATTATGTTGATATATTAAATTTTCTAAACATATTAATTCTTTAATAATTAATTAAATTTCCGAAAACATATAATTAAATTTCCTAAACATATTAATTCTTTAAATTTCCGGAAACATATTATGTTAATTAAACTCCTAAACATATTAATTCCATCCATTCATATTAAATTAGTATTATGTTGATATATTAATATGATCGAACAACAAATTAATTCAATTTCTTGAATTAATTTGTTGTTTCGATCGAATAAACCATCTTTCGGTCGTGAAGCCTTCTCTCCGACCGGAGAGAAGACTTCATCGACCGGAAAGATGGTTTATTCGACCGAAAATAATAAATTAATTCAAGAAATTAAATTATTTGTTATTTCCGATCGGAGAAAGGCTTCACGGCCGAAAGATGGTTTATTCGATCGAACAACAAATTAATTCAAGAAATTGAATTAATTTGTTGTTTCGATCATATTAAATTAGTATTATGTTGATATATTAAATTTCCGGAAACATATTAATTCTTTAGTAATTAATTAAATTTCCGAAACATATAATTAAATTTTCTAAACATATTAATTCTTTAAATTTCCGGAAACATATTATGTTAATTAAACTCCTAAACATATTAATTCCATCCATTCATATTAAATTAGTATTATGTTGATATATTATCGAAACAACAAATTAATTCAATTTCTTGAATTAATTTGTTGTTCGATGAATAAACCATCTTTCCTGGTCGTGAAGCCTTCTCCCACGACCGGGAGAGAAGGCTTCATCGACCGGAAAGATGGTTTAAATGTTGCACAGAAAAAGAAATTCTTTAATAATTAATTAAATTAATTATTAATTTAAATGTTGCACGGAAAGATGGTTTAAATGTTGCACGGAAAGATGGTTTAAATGTTGCACGGAAAGATGGTTTAATATCAACACAATACTAATTTAATATAAATGTTGCACGGAAAGATGGTTTAAATGTTGCACGGAAAGATGGTTTAAATCTTGAATGAATGGATGATTAATTCTTTAATAATTAATTAAATTTCCGGAGTTGAAATTGAATTAATTTGTTGTTTCCGGTCGACAAACGTTGTTTCCGTTCGAAATTTGTTGTCTCCGGTCGACCGGAAACAAGTAACATTGCGAGAATTACCTTCGGTTGTTCTTCACGGTCTCTTCTTATCTTTCTACAATATATTCTTATCCTTCTGCGTGAAAAAATTAAGAGAAGAGTGTTTCAAAATTTTGAAAACCGAAAGAAATTGCGAGAGAAGAGATTTCAAAATCAAATTGCAAGAATGAAGAAAATCAAATCTGTTTTACTCAGATAAATGTTGGTCAACAAAGCGTTAAATGTTGCATGAAAAAGAAAAAAGAATCAATTCCTCTCATCTCACATCACGTCGTCGCAATTTGCGAATTTTGAATCAAAATATAGTTTTTAATAGGTTTGGGTATGGGGTGTAGTTAATTTTAGGTTGGATATGAGTGGTACATATATTTTGAAAGTTGGGTATATAAGTTGGGCTCCCTTATTTTTTCACTATCCAAATGGATAGTCATCCATATATATATATATATATATAGATGAGGGATCAAATAGTACCCGGGCCAGAGATAGTATGTAGTACTCAATCTCATCCATTCATCTCATAAATCATATGGTTGAGATTTTTCGACTTTTAAGCTTAATTTCACTGATTTTCGCTTCATTAAGGGTAGGTTAGTAATTTGATTTGTTATGTGATTGCGAAAACAAACTATGCATTTAGTTGAATCAATAATGCATTCAATGAACAAAAATGCATGCGATTGAACACAATCGCATGCGATCGAAGTCATTCGTCCGGTAGCGGGCGTGCCAGCGTCGCTTGCGCCCAACAGCCGCGCGCCGCTTCGTGCGCGCGCCGGGCGCCCGCATTTTTTACGTTTTGTTCAATGCATCGACATGTTTTGATCAATGCATGAACGTGCTTTGTTCAATACATGTTTGTGTTTTGATGCAACATGCAGTTTTATGTTTTATTCAATGCATTGACATGTTTTGATCAATGCATGGACGTGCTTTGTTCAATACATGTTTGTGTTTTGATGCAACATGCAGTTTTATGTTTTATTCAATGCATTGTCATGTTTTGTTCAATGCAGTTTCATTTTTTTTGTTCAATGCATTTTTATGATTTTCGACAGTAAATCTCTCATCCATCATTCTCTTTCAATTCCATCGTCTCTTTCCCTGATTACCGGCGAATTCACCGTGAACCACCGCCATAGCCACCATATTTCTCGATTCTTCAATCATCTATCAAATTTATCTTCTATTTTTTCTCAAAATCCATCAATTTTGTTCTCAAATTTTTTACTTCTTTTTTTCTTTCAAAATCTGTTGTTTGTTATTGTTTGTTTATATTGTTGTTGTTCGTCGGTCCGCCGCCGCCGCTGCCGTCTTGTCCGTCCGTTGTCGCCGCCTCCTGTGCCGCCCATTGCCACCAGGAGAGAAGAAGTTGATTATTTTTCCCATTTTGCCCCTACGAAAATTTAAAAAATAAAATAGAGCCACCACGTATCAACAGAGTGCGACGTGTTCAAAATGTGTGGTCTAGATTGGGTACTACATACTATCGAGGGACCGGGTACTACGAACTCAACCCTATATATATATATATATATATATATATACTCAATCTAGACCACACATTTTGTACACGTGACGCACTAAAATGATGACGTGACAACCCATTTTCGCCGGGGCAAAATGGGAAGGCACCAAGGGCCGGTAGGGAGTCCGCAGACGTTGGGGTCTCCGGGCTACCGAGTTTGGCGAGAGGCACCATAAAACACGATAATGCATAGAGAATAACATAACAATGCATAGAGAATAACATAACAATGCATTCAAAATAACATAACAACGCATCGCACACAACCGATGTTGGGTGCGCGTTGTGTGCTTGCCGACGCTAGGTAGGGACGCTGGTGCACGCCGACACTAGGTAGGGATGCCGGATGGGCTCCGACGCTAGTAGGGCGTTGGGTGCACATCGACGCTAGGTTTGGGAAGAGCCACAACAAAACATAAATAATACATATGAAATAACATGTCATCGCATTTAAAACAACTAAATAATGCATTTAAAACAATATATCGCATCGCACCCAACCGGCGTGCGTGCGGCGCGAAGCGGCGTGGTGGCGGTTGTGCGAGCGGCGATGGGTGCGTGCAAGCGGCGTACTGGACGCGCGAGCAATGCTTTAAGCGCATTTACGACATGCATTAAAATTGAAACTCGTATGCATGTTTGTGTTCAAGTGAATGCATTTTGTGTTCATTTGAATGCATTATTCGCTTCAACTTTATGCATGGTTTATTTTCAAATCACATAACAAATCAAATTACTAATCTACCCTTAATGAAGCGAAAATTAGCGAAATTAAGCTTAAAAATCCAAAAAATCGAACCATATGATCTATTAGATGAGTGGATGAGATTGAGTACTACATACTATTTGGGGTTTCATGTCTATTTGATCCACTCTCTCTCTCTCTCTCTCTCTCTCTATATATATATATATATATATATATATATATATATATATATATATATATATATATATATATGGTTGGGTTCCGTAGTACCGGTCCCCTGATAGTATGTAGTACCCAATCTAGACCACACATTTCAACACGTGACGCACTAAAATTTGACACGTGGCAACCCATTTTTCGCCGTGGTCAAATGGGAACGCACCCAACGGCGCCGGTACCCGTCCCACGGCAGGGTATGGGAGTCCATGAGCATTGGGGTCTCCGCGACGTTGAATTTGTGAAGAAATACAACAAAACACGATAATGCATAGAAAATAACATAACAATGCATGAGAAAACATAACAATGCATTCAAAATAACATAACAATGCATCGCACAACGGGTATTGGATGCGCGTTGGTAGCGCACCGACGCCGGTAGGGACCCCGGTCGCGCCGACACCGGGTAGGATGCTCAGGGTGGGCTCCGGCTTCAGGTGTAAGGCCGCTAGGTTTGGGAAGAGCCACAACAAAATATAAATAATGCATATGAAATAACACGTCCACCGCATTTAAAACAACTAAATCGCATTTAAAACAAAATAATATCGCATCGCACCCAACAAAGTGCGTGCGAGCGTCTGGGTGGCGCTGGTGTGACGGACGACTGAGTGCGTGCTGGCGGGCGTTGACGCGCTGTGTGCGAGCGTTGGGGCTGCTTACTGCATGCATTAAAATTTGAAACTCATATGCATTTTTGTGTTCAAGTCAATGCATTTTTGTGTTGTTTTAAATGCATAGTTGAGTTCAACTCTATGCATGCTTTGTTTTCGAAATCACATAACAAATCAAATTACTAATCTACCCTTACTATCACAAATTAACGTGTAAAACTCTTAGAAATTAGGCGCGAATCTCAGCCACACGATTAATAGGATGGATGGATGAGATTGAGTACTACATACTATCTGGGGCTCGGGTACTATTTGATCCCTCCTCTATATATATATATATGATGGATCATGTAAGAATGATTTTTTTGCAAGAAATAAGAATAAATCTAAACAATTGATTGTAATAAATCAATTGACAAGATTTATTTTCGTTGTGCTACAAATTGTAGCTATATGTGCTATAATGTTTTTTGCAGGATAATTTTCAAAGTTAAATCAGTAATTTATTATTATTAAAAATATTTTTTCCCCTTAAATATAGGTAACACACGATTTTAACCTATTTTAAAGGAATTTCTTGTTATTTATCCTTTAATTTATTGTTTTATATAGATTATTTCAGTTTCTATATTTGACATCTGAAATTTATTTGTGATCAAAGCTAAAAAAAACCATGAAAAATGCAAATTAAAAAAAATTATTGACTCATACATGTTTTAATTTCAATTATTGCACTTGTGAAATATTTTTATAGCATTTTTAGCGTATTCATTTTGCACATACGCAGGTAAAAGAATTCATGTATTCATTTATACCTGCTTTTCAATTCTTATTGCACCGATGAAATATTTTTTTAGCATATTTAGTTTATTCATTGTGCACATATACTAAAATTTTGTAAATTATTGTCAAATAATTTGATTCTTTGGTCTATACATATGTTGCATTTTTTTTGTTTTTTTGTTATGTTTGAATGTGTGTGTTTTTGCACATATACATCAATAATATTGCATATGTACAGAACAACAAATAAAACAAACTGATAATTATTTTCGAAATTTTAGTAGTATGTGCAATGAATAAGTAAAAAAATGCTACAAAATATTAAACCAATGTTGTAGTCTGAATCACACGTATGAATCAATAAATAAATTATTTTACTTTAGTTTTTCATGGATTTGCTAACTTGAATCAAAAAATAAATATGCATATATTAAGTATTGAAATTGAAAGAATGTTGTAGATAATAAATGAAAGGACATATAGATTACAAAAAATCCCTAAAAATAAGGATAAAATCATGTGTTGCCTTAAATTAAGGAAAAAAAACTTATTCTTATAAGATTAAATTACATATATAACCTTGACCGAAAATGTAAGTAAAAATTTATAGCACATATTGTTATTATTTGTAGCACAACGAAAATAAAACATGTCCATTGATTTACTAAAATTAATGGTTTAGATTTATTCTTATTTCTTACACTTATTTCTGTTCTCACAGTAACCACCCTATATATATATATATATATATATATATATATATATATATATAGTGGCGGAGCCAGGAAATATTTTCTGGGGGGCCCAATTAATAATAATTTTAAAAGATAATAAAATAAAATTTTAAAATAAAATTATAAAATAATAATAATAATAATATAATGAGTTTATTATAATCTTTTAGAAATTTGATTGATAATATTAATTCACATATAAAACTTTATTATATCTTTTATTTTATCAATATAAAACAAATTATAGAAAAAAGAAAAATGAAAGAAAGATAAAGGAAAATAAGTATAGGAAAAGAAAAAGGAAAATATGTAGTTAAGAGTAGGGGTGAGAATCGGGACGGCACCAGTGCCAATCCCGATTCCCGAAGTCCCGAAAATTTAGATTTTTGGTGTCCCGGTCCCGGTCCCGATCGGGACTTGGACTTCGACCGGACTTCGGGACTCCCGTTCCCGAAAATGTTCATTTTTTGGTCCCGGTCCCGATCCCGTCCCGAATTTAAATTTCCCGAAAATGTCCCGAAAGTCCCGAATGTCCCGAAAGTTCCGAATGTCCCGTGTGTCCCGAAGTCCCGAAAATGTCCCGAAAGTCCGAAATTCCCATAAATCCCGAAAATCTAAAAAAAATCTAAAAAATACCCGAAATTACCCATAATACCCGAATGGGACAAAAAACTCCAGATTTTTTTTCAAGGTTTCATCTATTTTTCGTCTATTGGCCCTGTTTCAGATTGAAGTTTTCACAAATTCATAACATCATTTACCACCAACAACTCAAAATAACCACATCAACAATTAAACAAGATCATCTAATCCAAATACGTCAACATCGAGTCTAGCAAAATCCACATAAGTTAAACACAAATTCATAAACAACAATTCAATTACAAAACAAACCCAAACAAGACAATAAACCACCAACAAAATATAAATGACACTATGCATGACTCGCATGAGCACTTTCCAATCTCATTGGCATCTCATCTCTGCACATTGTCATCAAGGTTCTCCACTCGACTACCAATCCCAAATTCAAGCAAAGTCAAACAATAAAGAAGAAATAAGTTAAATATTTAAAAGTATGTTATAATATTGTATTATAGGTACTCACCATTATCATATTCTTTTTCCATTTCGCCGACACATCTTCTTCATCATTGAGAAATTTGTCAACCGACTAGATTTCACCAATCCTCGGACGCATATGAGAGCCTCAACCATATTGCAAGTCAACGAACTTGAAATTGGGAGAGAACTCGACCTCCGCACTAAATGCACACTCGATGCAACGCTAGATATGTGGATTGCTAAAATATCCCTAGCTATCTCGCACATGATGGGAAGGCGCGGTCGCTTCTCGACCACCATACGAGAATGTCAAAAGAATTAGCTTGGCAGAGACATCACATACCGACTCGACAAATAAAGATCGATCTACGAAATAGTAGCGAGATCGCTCTTCTCCAACCCGTAGTTGGCTTAACGAACCTCACCTCGATGTCCGCGACGATCGATCGATCCGTACGTAAGAGGAGGCCACGAGGTAGATGTATTGCTACCGATGGAAAGGTCTTAGTCGAATTCTTCTTATAAAACTCAAACAACTCATCCAATGAGTTTTGATCTCTCCCACCATTTGTTTTGCCCGATCATCGCCATACACTACCTTCAAACACTTCTCCACATGCATCGCCTCGCTCGGATCAAGTCTCGCAAAGAACATAGAGAATCTTGTTCATCCTCGATTCACATCCATGTCCTCCAACCAATATTTCCCGAGCTCGTCTTCATTCTCCGGCCATATCGACTTCATCATCTTCATCCAACTCTAAGTCAATGATAAGATCAATTAACTCGCATATCTCCTTAAAGAATAAATGTGAGGTGGCATATGTGGTGCCGAGAAGAGTAGGGTCAAATCATAGAATTTCCACAAATAATCGCACATCTTTTCACATCGACCCAATCGGCCTTCAAGCACCCCAAGAACTCCATCTTTGTATTTCTTTTGGTTCAAATCATTTGCAAATTCACGATGTGTACCCAAAGACTAGCAAGGCTTTCTCATATGGTTGGGTGCCTCAAGCATCAAGTATGTTGAGTTCCACCGGTCGGTACATCTAAGCACAATATCTTCGAGCAATCAACATCGAGAACTTTCACGCTTTCATGAACTCTTGAGTTCTAGCCGGTGAAGCCTTTATCCACTTTTCGCCTCGAACTCGCCTCACGGACCGCCAATCTCTCTAATCCGTCGACACAATCAAATTAATGATGTGCAACACATCGCATATGGATATACTTCCCACCTAGAAGGGTTGTACTGAACTCTCAATGATCGGCACCATGAACTTGATAGCCGCATCATTTGTCAAGCATTGTCCATCGTGCAACAAAGGACTTTTTCCAACCCCAATCCTTCAATGAAGATATAATCAAGCACCAATATCTTCCCTTTGTGACCGAGGATCTTACAAAACTCGATGATCTTCTTGTGCAAGACCCAATCTTTATCTATGAATGTCAGTAACACAAATGAAATTTGTGTTATTAATCGATGTCCAACAATCCGTTGTGATAGACGCCTTCCAATTCCTTTTGTTTGAAAAAAGGACTTCAATGAGATTTTGCGCCCAAAATAATTTGACACAATCACTCTAATTGTGTGTCTACCCTAATCTTGAATTGAGGACATAAAGCTTCCAATACTCTTTGAACCCCACTCGTTCTCTACGAATCGAAGGCAACTCGTCACGGATTATCATCTCACATAACTTCATTCTCGCATCTTTGTTGGTCGAATTTCCAAGTCTTCAACGACCCATCACTCCCATCGATTCGCTTCAAAGTGGAGCATTGTTTGACCACTTGGTCCTGCAAGCTTTTACTACACGATTCAATATGTTTTTCAAACCACTAGTACCACATCGTATGCGAATCTGCTGCAATCAATGTTCCACACCTATCAGATTTCCTTTCTAACATCTTTGGGGATCTCCACTTTACAATAACCAAAGTAAATTCGCCCAATATGGTGACCTATAAGATGGAGCTTTTCGTTTCTTGGACCGAGATTCGTCACCAAGTATATTACTATCTTGATCTCCACGCCTTCTAATGATTCCATATCTCCAATTTCATCACCAAGTATGTTGTTATCTTCACTCAGCACTTGTGTTTGAGATTGAGAGTTCTCCATCTAAGCAAACAAATAGAACAAAATAAGTATTGTCACATAACCATAAAGGCAACTACTAATGCAACATAATATTTTTTCAAGGTGAACTTTTTCAAAACTAAACATAACCTTTAAAGGCAAGACAATATATGAAGCATAACACCTAATAAGAAATTGATCAATAGTTGCAAATTCCATAGTTGCATAGTTGGTTAGGAAACTCTTTAATTGCAACCAAATAGAGGCCCATCTGCACTCAAGAGTCACGACAAAGTCCAAACAATATACAAGAATAATACACAAATAAATTAATGGATCGATAGTTTGTATACTTCTTAAATGGCAAGTAAAATGAATGAATATTTTTCTAAATAAAAGTACAAAAATGAATCTTAAATCTCTTCTTGATATCACTAAAATCGATGTCTGCGTGAGTTTGAATTTCTAAATAAAAGGATCATTTTAAATTATTTATGAACTCAGAATTTGTATACTTATTTTATTCATCTCGACACTAGTGATCGTGGTAAATCAAAATTCTAAATTATATTGATCTAAGTTTTCCAAATGGAAGCTAACTTAAAGAGTAACCTAAGTCAAAATTCAAATCTAAACGACATCTTTATGTTCTTTATATACGGTGGAAATATTATAGTAGTAGAAATCAACCCATTCCTATATATTTATGTAATCAGATGCTATCAGATAATTGATAACACAAGAATCGATCGGTTATCAACGAATCGCTAATCCGCTCTACTAATTTGTAATTTACCGCCTAATTACATCAAAATATGTCAAGAATCACGCCTTCTTCGCCTAAGTACACCCTAATCAAGGTCCTCCGTAATGAATCTATCTGCTTCTTCGCCAAGTTACATCAAAATCCAAATTCATCACCGAGAAAACTAAGTCATCAGAGAATTAATCGCATATTCATGACTTTAAACAATATAAATAAACTCAACCCTTTTAGTTGAAACAACAAGTGTTATATATCATATACATACGCAGTAAAGAGAGAGAGAGACTGCACTGCGATATTTGTTGGCGTGAAGGCTCGAGAGGGTTGAGAGAAGAGATGTCAAAAGGGGTTGAGAGAAGAGACCAGAGGCGAGAGAAACGGTGCGGCTCGTGCCGGTCAAGGCTCGCGTGAGTCGCCGATGCGGCTTAACACTAAAATGGTTTTCGATTCATAAAAATGGGTGTATATATATAATGCAGCAGAATATTTTTCCGTTTTACAAATATGGACCACATCTAAAATAAATACTATGGTATTGGTGTGCAAAATTTGGGTCCACCAACTATACGTAATCATACAAAATGAAATTATATGCCTAAAAACCAATATCCAAAAATTGTTGGTGATTGATGATGGCGTTGCATCTTGCTATTTAGTACGTGTGTGTGTGTACTTGGGTGAAAAATGGCATGGTAGTAATAACATGGTCCCATTGTCTGCATGCATTCACGTGCCGCTGCTGCAAATTTGCCTTTAAATTCACACAATCATCGCCATCATCCCTCTCTGCATGTTTCTCTAGCTTTGGATTCGAAAATATATATGCCCCCACTCCTTCCTCTTCCCTAACTTACATAAATTCACCTATATATATTTTTTGAATTTCTTTTTATTTAATTGATTCCCCGGTGAAAGTACTGCAGCCCCCACGTGTGTCTTCGACGCGTGTGATCCATCCCCCCAATCGCATCAACAGCTTTGCCTGTCCCTTCATTGGACTCTAGTGCCACAAAACGTCTGTGTTTTTTCTTTTAAAAAAAAATTAAATTATTTGATATTTCGGAATGCATATGCATGCCCACCTAGCTATTTACTACTCTCCTGCAATACAAGACAAAGTTGGGTGATTAATAAGAGAGAGAGAGAGAGAGAGAGAGTTGGTTTGGTTTGGTTCAATCTGTTCTTCCTTTGTGTGGTGTTCTTGATATTTTTTGTTACCGTGATTGAAGGAAGTTAAGAAGGAAGGGGGTGAGAATGTTCGACGGGGGCGAGCAGTTCCACCAACTCATAGCTTCGTCGAGAGCTTCGGTACCTATCTCTCTCCCCTTCCCTCTCCATGGAAACCCCACCTTCTCCGCCGCCTTCGACCCCTACGCGCCGCCGCTGCACCACCCGCACCCGTCCTCTACCAAGAAATACCCCTTAATCTCCACCAATCTCGCCCTCGAGAGCCAGAGATCCATGGATCCATGGTCCAACGACGAGCTCCTCGCCCTCCTCAAAGTCAGATCCAGCACCGAGATTTGGTTCCCCGACTTCAACTGGGAACACGTTTCGAGGTCTGTTTTTAGTTTTACAATAATTAATGAATGCAAAGCATTTTTGAGTTTCAGTGCCCATTATTTTAAGGGGAATTGTGATGACAGTGAACAAATGTTTTATGGTACTTGTATCAGTACTGCCGAAAAGAAAATTATAATAATCAAAAGGTGCAGCTACACTTTTTGGAATCTGAAGATGAGTTGCTTTTAGTGGCTACTTTCCACTGTGTTGGATCTTTTCTTATTGTTTTTGAACCTTGTTGCATATGGGAGATACAATGAATGTTTCTGTGCTCGTGCACATGAGATCCAATATTTTTCAAAATCATATTTTCGTCTTCTTATTATTAATCCAGGAAGCTAGGGGAGCTCGGGTTCAAGAGGAGCGGAGAGGAGTGCAAGGACAAGTTCGAAGAGGAAAGCAGGCAGTTCAACAGCAACAAGAACTACAGAATCTTGAGCGAGCTCGACGAGTTCTATCATGGCCAAGAGCAAGAAGAAGTCGCCGCTCGTCCAGACATGGACAAGGCAGACCAAAGAGATGAAGAGAAACTGGAGATGAAGAAGAAATGCGCCAAAGATATTATAATTCCAACAAACACAGATGTAGAAGAACAAGTAGTCGCGAAGAAGCGAAAGAGAAGAGACAAGGTGGAGTCGTTCAAGGTTTTCTGCGAGGCCGTGGTGAGCAAGATGATGGCCAAACAGGAGGAACTCCACAAGAAACTGATCGATGACATTGTGAAGAGAGACGAAGAGAAGATCGCCAGAGAAGAAGCTTGGAGAAATCAGGAAATGGATCGGATTAGAACCGAGATCGAAATCCGGAGCAAGGAGCAGAAATCCGCCGCGGAGCGGCAATCCACCATCATCGAGTTCCTGAAGCACTTCACCTCCGATCAAGTCAAGCTCCTCAGCAAGGCAAACAACAACAACACGACGACCTCCACCTCCAACACCAACTCCAACTCAAACTCCTCAGCTTCAATATTCTACAAAACCGACGCAGCAACACCCATCCACCAGAACCCGCCGCCCTCGAGCCCTAGCTCGATGGTTCTCGCGGCGCCGCCTCCCGCGTCGGAGGGGGACGTGGGGAAGAGGTGGCCGAGGGATGAGGTGCTGGCGCTGATAAACCTAAGGTGCAAAACGAGCGGCGGCAGCGGCGAAGAAGGGAAGGAGGGGGCGAAGGGGCCGCTGTGGGAGAAGATATCGCAGGGGATGATGGAGATGGGATACAAGAGGAGTGCGAAGCGGTGCAAGGAGAAATGGGAGAACATAAACAAGTATTTTAGGAAGACGAAAGACAGCAGCAAGAAGAGGTCTGTGAATTCGAGGACTTGCCCTTATTTCCATCAGCTCAGCTGTTTGTACAGCGACGGTACCATTGTGGCCCCCAACGCCGCCGCCGCCGCCGCCGCGTCGTCGGAGGTTAATCAGTAGGTGGTGCTCTTCGTTACCAGCGGGAGAGAGATCGCGGAAATGGGACATGATGTGTTTGATGTTAAAAACAGCACTTTTGGTTTTCGTGGAGTTAGGCTGTTATTCCGGTGAATAAATTTTGTACTGTAGTGGTTCTTTTGTTTTTGTTACTATGTAGTTTTGTTTTTATTTCCTTACTCTGAATTATATATATGTATTATTGTAGTTTCGACAATAAGGTCGTGAATCCAAAACGGGGATGATGTCGGGCTAGGATTCATTATTACCTTAATGAAAATATTTATTTATCACTACTTTTTAGGGTTTGGGCGTGCACTAGATTAACCAAAATTTCAGAAAGTCTTGGAGTCGAATTGCTTATATTAATTAGAACTTCGTACATTAATTATTGAAAAGATCGTCCGACGTGTCAAATCTATCAAAGGAATCAATAAATAATATTTGAATCCAAATACAATACATTAATTAGATATGAGTTTGGATCCACAAATACACAAATTTTTGTAAGAATATATATTTTTCAAATACTTAGGAGGCAATTGGTATGAAGGAATTGAATTAGGCAGGAATGACATACGGTACAAATGTAATGACATTTTATATGATTAATTAGCATGGAATCAAATATAAATTTATATTATTATCTTATAAGTTAAAATTATTTTGTAAAATCAAATTTCTTTGCACTTAAATTAATCATAGTGACTAATAGTATCAATATATTACTCTTATACTATATTTATTATCTAGTAAATTCCATAAAATATATAGATCTAAATAACCAAAATTAATATCTAATAAAATAAAAAATTAGATTTCTCCAACATTATTTCACGTGTCGAAAATTACTCTATAATAAAATCAAATAAGGAAGATAAAAAAAGGAAAGGTTTGAGATTTGTTTCTAATTTGGTTTTAGCAATTATAGTTTGTTATTATACTATGGGCATTATTTTAAGTAATGGTTAGTTAAAAATACATAATAACTCCCATAGTTTAATAATAATTTTCTTACTTGATAAAGATCATTCAATTTTTAATTAATATATTCAATAATATCATATCATAATTATTTTATATATTGTGACAGGAAAATAATTCAATTTATATTTATTTTGCAACTTCAGTTTTTTCTTTAACAAAATTAAAAAATTAATTTTAATCAATATTTTCAAAATAAACTACCATTAATAATTATAATAACAAATTACGCAAACTACTTTTATTTGTTTTTCTGAATATAAGAAATGATATCATGCACGTAATTAGAAGCCGTTTGATTGAGGGAATTTGATCGCAAATTTTAATTGATTCCATAATCCACTTTAAAAAAATTCATTTCGAGGGTTTTCTATTGCCTAATCCCTGTTTGGGATTTGGATTCCTTTGTATACTTCTCTCTGCTATCTTTCCACCACCACCACCACCCTCCTTCTCCACCGCCCCGCCACCTTCTCTTCCACAGTTGCCACCGCTGCTGCCTCGACCATTGTCAGGTATACTTTTATAAATAGTTATTTTTGGATTAGATTTGAAACTCGAGATATTAAGTATTATTTACTAAAAAAGAAGAGAAATCCAAACAAATTCAAAAAGAAAGGATAAGCTCCTTCTCGCCGGGCGAAGCTTCTTCAGCCATAGAAACATTCAAACACGAATTTAGCTTATCAGATGTTATAATTTTATAAATGGTTATTTATTGATAAAATTCAAACATGAATTATAAAAAATAAAACATAATTAGTAAATTAAATTAGTATATTTACCCAATAATAAAGTTGTATTAAGTTTGGATGAGGGACGAATATGAATTTGAGTGACACCTGATAATAGGAGGGGCTCTGAATATGCGTGCTTATATGTTTAACAGAATTCGATTTTATTATATGGCATTTATTGCTATTTAAGCTCATTCAATCAATACGTTGTGGCAGTATCTTTGCTTTGCCGGATATAATTAGAAAGAAAATTTCACCTGAAAATACAATACACCTATAAATACTCTATTTTTTTTACAGCTTGCGTAATTACTTCAGCTCTGCACACAAACATACGCACACAAATATGAATAAACACATGTATATTAATAAATATAATTATCTATATGTCACACATAGGGATGTCAATGGATTAGTTTACCCGAACCAAAACCAATAAATAAGTAATAGTACTAGTTCTGGAACCGATCCATTAGATACTGAATCCTGACCGGATCCGGACCATCAACTATGGATCTAAAGCGATCCGGATCTAAGCGGGTCTGGAACCAGAATCGGACAAGAACCAGAACTGGAACCGAAATCGTTGCTTTATAATTTAATGGGTTACGAGTGATTTCAATCGATATCGTTGCTTTATAATTTAATCAATAAATAAATATTGGTTTTGGTTCGTTATGAATGATTTTATGGATCCAAACGGTTCGGTCTAAAGCGAGTCCGAATCAAAATCTAAACCGTAACCATTGCTTTAAAATTTAATGGATTTTGAGCGATTTTGAATCGATATGAAGATGAAGATAAAACCCACCAAGTCACGTATTTAAAATGTAGATTTCTCATTATGTTATTCCTGGATTAGTTTTTTAAGAACTATTTTATTCAAAAACTTACCTCATGAACTCCAAGACGGCACATTTCTTTTCGACACAGTTATTTAGGAGAAGTGTATAAAGTGACAAAAAATAGGTAGGGAGATAATTATTTCCTAAAAAGGAAATATGTCATCTTAGATGGGACAACCCAAAAAGAAACACAGATCACCTTAGATGGGACGGAGGGAGTATTATTTACTAAACGAAAGACAACAATATTAATGAACTGAATAACAATTTGAAAATTCAATATTCATAAATAAACCATGAAGGACTATATTTGATGCAAACGAAGGTGTAGATATTAGTTTCAATGAAAATGAATGAGCATACACCAATTTATAAATGAACTTACATCGAGCCAATTAAGAAGAGGGGGGGCTGCACAGACGTATCAAGTGTTTTGCTGCATGCATTTATAGCTCATGCGAATATCTAGAATTGATGAAAAGTTGCAAAACTTCCCAGTGAAGGTAAATTTTACTTCTCCCTCAAAATTACAATATTGTTCAAGGGGCACACTTATGTAGGACCATCCTTACTTAAGGACGGGTCCACTCCGAGGTCAATCTGACTTGGATTTGACCTATTAAAATTGGTATGCTAATTCATGAATGATACATTTATTCAAAATACGTAATATATTTATTCAGAAAAAGTGATACATATATTTACCGTAAGTGATACAATTATCTATTTATTTACGGCAAGTGATATATTTATTCATAGCAAGTGATACAATAACGTATTTGTTCAGTGCAAGTGATACATTTATCCAGAACAAATGATACATTTATTCACAGTATATTGATATATTTATTTATAATAAGTGATATAAGCAAACAGGTTCAATTGGGTAGGCTTAGACTCGGGGTGCTAATTCGTAAGTAATATATTTATTTAAAGTAAACAATACATTTATTCACAATAAATGATACAATTACACATTTATAGGCCGGATTGGGTCAGAAATATCTAGGTCGGATCGATCCGCGAAAGGACCGGACCTTAAATAGAGTCGACCCTACCTATGTTTTTGTGATTGTTTAAACGCTTATCCTGCAAATGAATATAACGACTAATTAAAGCCCTATTTTTCGTAAGTAATATGATGACACCAACATTTTACAGTCATTTTCAAGTACATCGTATAATATAAGCGTAAGCTAGCTTGTCATATGACTTTCTTTAACACACCTTCGTGTAAATGAATTGTTTCATTTCATTCCAAAATGACGAATTAATTTATAATACTGATCTTAAGTACCAAAACAATTGAGGAGAGGTAAAATATCAGTTTTCTTAGAAACTTTTAGTTGTTCCTGAAAAGGTCGAACTACAAACTTTAAGAGCTCTTCTCGTAACAACTATTTAATAAAATCCTTGGCCTTATTTTATTTTTTTATGCAAAGGGTCTGTCTTTTCAATCATCACCACTGAAGTGATTCTCATTTTCAATATAAATCAGACAAAAATGACAAAAAGCAGACGATTAGATCGTTACTGAGCAAAGCCATGCGAAGTTACATGAAGAATATACTATAAAACGAGATGGAGATTGCATTATCCAAAGAATCATGATTAATTCACACAATTACATAACTATTAAAGAAACGAACTTGGATTTCCATTAGCCACTAGTTTCTCATCATTTCCTCTTGGACTTTTGTGCAACAATATTAAAGAACAAATATGATCACAATTCACACCTCAATCTCAATTATAACATTAAATTGGATAGACGCCCACTATACTTATTGGCACCATACTCCACCATTTTCTATTTTTAACCCATGTGATTTTATTTTATTAATTCTTTTTCCTCCTCTCTACTTTTTTTATGAAGGGGAACATATCAAAATGAAGTGCAGGGTGCAAATATTTACATTTAACAAAATAAAGAAACGTTTGAGAAAACTAAAAATGTTCGAAAGTGCAAGGAGCAAAAGTTGCACTTTTCCTATTAGATTACCCAGACTCGTATAGTATTAAGTAAACATGCAGTCGAATTAAATGTTGTAACGCGCCTAACCTAATCATAATGAAGCAAATGAACCCTAATTTGATAGATTTACTAAATCGGGTAAAATTGAACTCATTGCATTATATTACTGACAATTATTATGTAATTTAATACAGAAACAGATCAGTTAATATCAGTCTCACAAAGATTTACTAGAAACAGAGACGAGTTCTCTCAATACAGACAGAACCTGTAGCTGTGTCGATGCATTAAACAAACAAATAGAAATACAACGAATAGCTATCCAATAAATAAGTAAATATATAGTCCTACAATCAAGAGTTATGTAAAAATATACTAACTCGAGAAGCAACTAAATGCGAGCGCAGTCCAAAATGATGAAACCTTGGCACCAACCATATTTTTCAGTCCCTTTGGTAGGGGCAGAACCACAAGGGTAAGTAGGTTGTCAGGTGATATCTTCGATGAATAAATGGGGAAAATCAACGAGATTTCAGTCAGTCGGTTGCAAAGCTCTGTTCATCATTGTGCTGTCCATGACAGTGGGGAGAAAATAAAACAATTCAACATTTGGCATTCCTGATTCAAACAACATCATTAAAACAAGTAAAAACGAACATACCTTTAGCCAGAGATTTCAAATTGGGACAACTTCCACCAAGAAAAGAATGAATTTCCTTGCATGGTGAATGGTTAGTTTAGCGCTTTGTGGAACGCAACCTGCAAAGAAATAAAGTATTTTACAGAGTTATCCATCTGGCATGCTCCGGAGGTACCAAGAATTGGTCGTAGTAATCACTTGGAAGAATGAATGCTAGAACATAAGTTTATAAAAATTGGTCTGAGACGACAAATTAAAGGCCATCACCATCATATAATCCAGAAAGAACCTTCTAAACTAAACTAGGGATAAGCAAATCCGGATAGAGAAGACCTGCTGTTCCCATGTGTATCTTTAGTACACAGAAAACAATAGCCTCAAGCATGATAAAACTAAACATAATTTCATTTCTTGATATTGATCAGGATTCACATTGCATGCATTCACAGTCTCTGCAAATTAGTCGATATGGTAATGAGCGAGTACATTATTAGATGCATACCGAGGTTGATGTCTTCAGCAGCTCCCTTATGGCCATAGTTGCATAACATGAAGCTGGGAGGGTAAAGCCCAACTTGAGGGCCATCTGGCTTTCCTGTGCCTCAGAGGCACCTATAGATTCCTCACCTTGTATATCATCTTTTATGCCCGTTGACAGCCCAGTCTCATTGTTAAATGTTTCTGCCTCCAATCTGCAACCATGAAGATTTCCCTTTTCATCCGAATCTCTGACAATGGTGGATGCACGTGACTTGGCAATATTGTCCAAGTCTGTCTCTGCCAGTGGTAGATTTGCATCTGTGTACTTGAGCAATTCCCTGCAGAGTAAGTACATTAAGATTCAAGAAGACCATCAGCTCTATAAAAGGAGTGTAGACAAGAGTCAAGAATACCATTCAAAATCCTTAGGCTTTTGAAACACCCGCCTATATGCTCCAGTCATATTGGTTAATGAAAATTCCCTACAAGCAGCAGGCAATGTGGAATGGTTAAAGCATACTCAAAAGCCAACTAAAACTCGAGAACAAAAAGGTACTAGAGAAATACTGATATATGAGTTTGGTGGGTATAGCAGAAAGGAGAGAAAAATCAGTGAAGACTAAGTTAAATAGCAATAAAGATTATCTTTGAGACAATAGAACTAGAAAAAATAAAATTATAATGATGCCAATATTATTGTTTAGTGTCTGAAAGAAAATCAATATATCTATCAATGAGATCCTTCCACTACCTGTTCGTCCAAGGTGGAATAAATTTGTTCCCTTTTATTATGTCCAAAGGACCTTTGCAACAATGTCACAGCTTCCAGAGTCACCTATCACCCATCCTTACTCAGGGGGCTAAATTTACCACTGATCTAAGTCCAAAACACCCATATACATTTTGCTAACTTGAATGAAATTCAATACTTATAATAATGTTAATAACTCACTTTGAATTGTGTTCACACTCTGTCAAGCTGATACCATCCTGACATGCAAGCACGTTGAGATTTGTGAGAAAATGCATATGAGAGAGACTAGAGAGAGTTCTATAAACTAGTATTACCCCATGCGATGCACGGTCTTTATTTTAATATTTTATAAGGCAAATTGTTATATATTAAAAGAAAAATCAATTAATGGTAAACATAGAAATTGAAAGAAATTGAGATACTGAAGCATATAGTGCATGTCCAATTAGATAACAAATTCTAACATCGAGTATGATATGTCAATTAAATATAACAATAAAATGTATAGCTTTAATAAAAGTGAACAAATCCTAATCACAAATTAAGTTTAATTATAGATTTATAAATGCTTATTTACATATGAACAAAACATAACAAGTGTCGTTTTAGCAAGACAAAATTGAATAGTTACTTTGTTTTCTAGATTTAACAGACTAATATATTTTATGTGCATGTACATAATGTATATAAACAAATGCATTTCATACAATGTCTCATGCATCGCGTCTTATACATGATTGTTTGTATTGATATATAGGCTTAAATAGAAAGGATCAAGTAAAAAGCTTCACCTTTTTTGCCAAGTCGTGATAGATTCTTCCAATTTCATTCGATGGATAAGATACCCTTGACCTGTTGATTGCATTAAAGAAGCTAAAGGCAGCCATATATTTCAATCCCCCTTAAATTGGGGAAAACTTTTAGGTGAATGAGAAAAGAACATCAAAGATGTCTAGGTCTTAGCCAAACTTTACCCAGGTAAAGGAAGGACAATATCTTCAATTGAATACTTCTCAGCAGCAATATCCTCCTGACTTATAACCTGTCCATAACAAGGAAGTAATACAGATTATCATGATAATATGTAGAATATGGATCTAAGAATTACAAGAGCTCTCATTATTACTAAGAATAGCGGATGTTGATTCTTGCCTAACTGATAACAAGGAAGTAATACAGATTATCATGATAATATGTAGAATATGGATCTAAGAATTACAAGAGCTCTCATTATTACTAAGAATAGCGGATGTTGATTCTTGCCTAACTGATAACAAGATGCATGAGCATGAAGTGTCAGAAAATTCCACCTTCTCCCCGAGCTACATACTAGAAAATTACCTCTCAGATAAAGGCACTGAAGATTTTAATTTTTTTCTATTTATGTCCCTTTGTCACCAGTCTTAAGGTTTAGAGGGATACCAGTAATCAGCATGGAAGAAAAGAAGTAATGGAGACAGCCACTATGAGTGCAAGATGACAATTGATCTACAAAACCTAATGGTAAATGTAACACATTGACATTTCATACAAGAACTGCGAACATAATTATGCAAAGAATCTACAAAGACAACATGAAGCATGAAACTCTCTCCATTTTATCTTGGCAGACAAAAGCAATTGTACTAGATTCAACTTTTGTGCATATCCTATGTTGTCTCTTTCACTTACTGAATCATACTACACAGGCAGAAGTGAACCTGTTAATGGTACTGATTTTTCATACTGACCACAGAATGAAACTGGAATTTGCATCAGAATGAATATCTAACAGTCTGCTAGATAATCTAGAATAAGAAGTCGGACTAATAGCAATTACATGATTTTGTTTAAACACAATTTTACATACTAACAATATGAGATTGACTAATTGATTAATTTGTGAAATTAGGATCTTTTTACTCTCCAGAGTCGAAGTTGGGGTATAGAGATCATAGTTTACCTTTCCAATGTGTCACTATGATCCGACTACTTTAACCAACTCCTTCAAAAAAACTGAGAACTCATGTAAAAGTGGGGTCGAATTAAGCCCTTGTCCAAAAGATTGAGCCATCAATAGGATAACTGTTCAACCTTTGACAACCTTAACAAATGCTTATATTAGTTACTTGACACAGTTAACTAATTAATTTGATATGATATTAAACATTTTAGCATATATTGAAGGTTTACATCAAATCGACAAAATATCCACTGCAAAACCTTCCAAAAACTGAACAAATCCTCAAAAGAATATGTGATTTCCATCTCTAAGCAATTCCGAAGCAAACATGTGCCTAAATCTATAATGATTCTGAGCCAAGCAAAGCTCAACTGTATTCCACCAATCCAAGTAGGTGCTTCATTGTCTTCAATAGTTCTCCTGTTCCGTCCCAACCAAATGGAACAGACAACATAGAGAGAGACATTTTTTTTGCCATACGAGCTTCCACTTTTCAATTTAGAATTTAGCATAAAATAATGCATTTGTTGTATCATTAACAGTTTCACCCTTTGACCAGAAACAGGTCATTCTGATTTTTTTTGAGTTTCTGCCTATGGTCGGCCAGCTAATGTTAGGATTTTGATGTAAATAAATCTTTACATTTCAATCATCCTTTGTTGTTTTGAAGCCAAAAATGTCAACATCTTCTACTTGGAAAGAGCAGATGGTGAGGTCATATCACATGATGGTGATGAGTACTTATCAAGGAAAGGTCTAAATTCTCCATTTCTACATGCATGTTCATTACTCAAAAGTTGGTAAATATTGATTATGCAAAACTGAAAATAAAAATGATTATAAGTAGCTTTTTGTTGCACAATTCTCCTGTTGTTTTCTCAAATCCTAGAGTTTAAGTCCAAAGCTTATATCATCAATAGGAATAAAGTTCACATATAATGAGGTTAGAGTGTGATAGATAACAAGGCTTCACTTCTTCTGAAAACCAAAACCAAGTAACAAACGAGATTTCAACAGGTTTCATGTAAGGGATTCAATGTTCATTAATTTTAGTTTAAAATATCCATTAAGAGCTGGCTTAGAAAGACTTGCAGAACAGTACCTTAACAGATGCATTTTTCACTTCAGAAAGATCAGTCACTGGTATGTCCTCAAGATTGCAATCAATGTGTGTATCATCATCACCATCATCTTCACACTCCAAAAGAGATGTTATTGTTTCTTTGTCACTCGCTTCTTCTTTGCAGTATACCAAATCGCCCAACACAACCTGGTGAAACCCTGCATTTTATATGGCATAGAAGAATCATGAACTAATTATCTGGTACATTAGTCCCTTCAACAAGTAAAATCATTCAGAACCTGAGTTAATACATCGAGAGAAAAATATGTGAAATACGGTCTGTTTGCCCAAAGGACTTCTGTTGGTGCACTCAAAGAATTTGCAATTACAACACCACCTTTCAATTTTTGCAATTACAACGTCCTAAGTTTTTGACAAAGTTTGTCCGATGTGGACTATTGAAACGATGTGTATTATAGACAGTGCTATATAGACAACTTATTTAAATCACCCTGCCAAAAGAGACAGATAACACAAAACTTTTAAAGTCTACATACCATAATTCTGTACTCTCATGCTTGCTGCATGGTTCCATAAATAGCTCTGATAACTATGCACAAACCTGAAAGTTGAAACACACCATATCAATAAACGCAAATAATGATATTTAATTAAAAAATGTTTTAATGCAACAAATACTTGAACAAATACATACCCATCAATCTTCTTACAACTTAACACAAACATCGAAAGTACAAACGTACAAGCAAATGCATGCGAACAATCAAATCATCAAATTTTAGCACTTCAAAACTATTTTCATTAACAATCATTGGATCATATGAATGTGCCATTTGGAACATATCTGTATAGAAACCGTGAAACTTGAAATTTGAGCCTATCAAAAAAAAAAGAACTTCGTGAAACAGGGTGATAGATGAGCAAATCACAATTGGAAAAAATGCAAGGAAGAACATATATATGGTGACTAAATCCACACGATGTCTAAATGCTGTTGTCTGAATACAAAGCAAAAGGGAGAAAGAGTGGCACCATCATTTTCCAACAGATGGAGCTGGGAATGACTAACTTTACAGAGGGATAAAGGTGTGATTAACCATATGTTTGAATAAATATTGAACCCGCTAATGCTTACATAGATGTAAAGTACCTGCCGAGAAGTCTATGGACCTCAATACCAGAATTCTACCATTCATTGGAGTGTGCATATTATAAAAATTCTACCAAAATTGATGGTTCTTTGAAACAACTGTGCTAAAATTGGTAATATAGCCACTGGCTTGTGAAATAGCTATAATTTGGCCTCGTGTTGAAAAAAGGGATTTTGAATTTTATCAGATGCTTTGACAATGGTTCTTGTTCACCACAAATAACTTGTTTACTTCTAATGCATAATTAAAGAATAAAAGAAATGGAACAGAGATTCTACTTAAACTAACTGGCAACTCACTCATATGTCAGAATTCATTTAATCATCTGAAGTATTAGTTAGGAGTTGAAAATTCTGAACACGCAGCAGTTTTGAGGTTGATTCGATCTTGTATCTATCTCCAAACCAAAAGTTCGTAAGGTACTTTCTTCACCAAAACATATAGGTTCTATTTAACTAATCCAATCCTGACACTAGTTCTAAGTAATCTAATCCTGACACAAGTTAACACATCTAAGTATCTTCCAAGCAAAGTCTAACATTATAAATTACGATATTGACAATAAATAACATGAAGCCTGTGATAATACTTACATCATTCTCAGTGTCCTAGGTATTGCCAACAAAGCTTGTAAGTAATTTCCAGGACACTTTTGGAAGCATTGCAGCTGAATATCAAGAAAATGAAGTCGCTTGTCATGAACAAGAGATACAGACTCAAACAGTAGAAGTATGACTCAATCAAGTCAAAGAAATGAATGAGTTTGAAAAGCATTAGCAAAATAGCATTTACATTACTAATAAGTTAATACAATGACTTGAAGCTTAAAACTGCTGCTTTAAGCTTAAATTGTCGCTTTCCATTTTATCTACCTACATACCTATAATGACTTAATCATTTCTTGACTTTCTTTGTTGATTGAGAAAGTAGCATTTAAATTTCAACATGTAGTTGGATGACATATTGCCATAAAATAGGGTAGAAAATGGATAATACAGAACTTACAATAGCACGTTCTGCAACAAGATATCGTGGTAACTGCCTTAAAGTCCCCTCAATGTCACCACTCTCCTTGTAATATTCTCTTATCTTTCTGGTGGCATCCTTCTGTGATCAAATATCTTAGTCAAGAAGAAACATGCAACAATTTAACAAGGCCATTCTTTTCCAAGAATATCTGAACATGTAAACAGCAATGCTAAAGGATATCTCCTTCTCGCGGCTCCAGAACCATGCTTACGGCAGCTTTCCATTCTCCTCGCAGTAATGCAGCTCCAATTAGATGAGTTGCAATAGAACTGCTTCCAAAGCGCTGAAAGCAGCAAGTGTCGTGGTCAATTTGTGCAGAAAGAAAGAGTCTTCAACTTCATGTAGAACAAACAACACACATGGTAAAAAGTTGATAGCTTAAGTCAGAGATATAAGCGGGCACATTTGATATCTCAAGGGCAGCTAATTTCTCTTAAGTTATTATGATATGCTTATCGCAAATAAGGAAAAGCTTGCTTAAGGAATTCATGCTTCAAAGTGGGGTATCCTTCAAAGAACACAAGATAAAATTTGAGAGACTTTGACATGATCATCTTCATAGAGTAGAGAACAGTGAATTGGATAACAACTGGATTATTTTGTATTGCACAGGTGAACTATCATAATAGACACAGGTTTTCGGTCACACCTGAGAATCGAGAGTTGGTTTTGTCAGTCATCTTCATCAGAATACATTCCTTGGTTTAAATCAGCTTATCTAAGTTACAGAGTATTAGGAACACGAATCCTTAGGCAGTTACAAAGCTTTCAATAAGCATATACTCCCTCCGTCCCACTAAAAGTGGCTCGTTTTTCTTTTTAGGCCGTCCCACTAACAATGGCTCATTCCAAAACAGGAATCATCTTTACACACAAAAGTATCTCGAATTCCGTGAGAACACTACTTTAAACACAAGACAAAACCCTCCTTAATCAGCGTGCTGAAAAGTATCACTTTAGTAGGACGGAAGGACTATTATTTACCAACAGTATAGATAGGAGTAAACTAGGAGGTTGGATGAAATAAGTTAAATTTCAAAGTAGCAACTGAAGTTTCTCCTTTGTAGGATTTATTAAAACGTGAGTGACTTCCCATATGATATTATGGAGCCTAAAATTGCTCTCAGCTCTGTAATCTAAATGATTTAACAATATGCACAGAATTCAATGTAAAGCAGGATAGTATACTTGGATCCATTAAATAACCTGCAAACCAAAATAGTTGATAAATCCATTCTTCCCTAAGGCAGTAGCAGCTGCTCTGATAATATCTTCATTCTCAGCACTGATGCTCCTGCAGACATGGAAACATTGAGCTGTAGATTCAATATGCATAAGCGCATAGTGTATAACACAATCATTCTCTTGACATTTCATGTATTCCAAGACAATCACCTTAATGTAATTGTGAATCTATTTCCTTGGAGTTGCCCAAGAACAAGTCCTTCATTAACATGGCTAGAAACAAAGAAAATCCATCATAATGGTACAAAATAATAATGTGCAACATACATTGCAAGTCATGCTCTTACCAGAAGTTTCCAACTTTAATACCAATCAATTTCTCATTAAGTGCAGCTAACCTACTTGCCCGCTGCTTGAAAACAGTAACCTAAATGCAAAGAAAAATCAAAGCAAAGATGAAGTAAGAAGTATGTAAACATCTTGGAACCTTAACAAGACAAAGTGATGGAATAAAGAAAGTTAAGCCTCTCTATATCCTCTCTGTGTATCAATCAGTCATCTTCAGAAATCTCAATTTTAGGTATTGATTTCATTCATAAAATTATTGTTTTTGGTAATTTTCATCACAATGAATTCGAGATGACTATTTTTAAGGAGATGGCCAGGGTGGGAGTAATTCGAATATTGAAAATTACCTGCGAGATCAATTATTACAAGTCATCTTACCAGAAATGAGAATTATTATATCTAACTATGAGTCTATGACCAAAGAAATTAGTTGAAACTAAAGAACTCAACCTGTAGGATTTCCATCACTAGCATCAGAATTCAGTTTAAAATGATTGTGGGTTTTTTGGGGTTGAGCCAGGGAGGGGGGCTTTATATAAATTTATAAACAAACTCTGAAGAAGTTATATGGAGTAGAAAGATAAATGAAATTACCCTCTGAGTGGATACTGAACGTTTATCCTTTGTGCCAGCAAAACCAAATGATCTGGGCTGCCAAACAAGGAATTGAAAGATATAATAATTTCAGGCTATACATCATAGGAAGCAAACAATGTATGAGTAAATGAAATAGATGGTAAAGAGTTTGTGTCAATCTATTGATCAATAATACCCAGACTAAGCAGTGAAGCAACTGATAGATCCCAATGGTAAATATTTGATGTACCTTAGTGCCAAGCATCTTCGCAAGGAGTCCTAGGGCCTCTTGTGTATCCTTGTTTTCCTTGTAAAGATGAAACCTATGAATATAATAACCCCTATAATCAATTACATGATTAACAAGGAGCTATGATAAGCTTTAGGGGGAAAATGCTTTTCCAAAATCAGCTTATCATTATCAAAATATCAGAAGTACAAACTCCTAAAAGAAATGAACATTGGCCACATGTTTGCAGAGACACTGAACCATAATCCATAAGTTTCATCCATCGCCATAAAAACTAGAGAACATAAGATTTATTGTAAATATATTATATATTAACTCAGGACACATGTACCACTGCAATGGGCATAAACCCCAAGCAACCAGCTAATAGAAGCTGGCAGAGCTCTAAAAAGGTGAGTGCAATGACAATTTAAGTGACAGAATGCTGGCATTGCTTTCACCTTGTTAGATGACATATACTAGTCCAAACTCCAAACTCCAAAATGCTAAGTAGAACAATAAGTAAAAATCTCTTCAGCCACAAAGCACCAGGGAACATGCAGCGATCAGATGTCTTAACTCTTAAGCTGAAATAGCAGATATTCAGAACTAATTTAACAATCTTAAAGCTACCAAAAAATCCTAATTCTTTCTATGGGTCCTAATTTTGGGTGATATGTATACTGCATATATCTTTAATACTCCCCTTTCGAGCTAGGGCAGGTTTATAGATTTTAACCCAAATTGCAGGTAACTGCAAGGTCTTCACTTTATAAAATATACGGCCAAATAGGAAAAACAACAATCTATGACAAAATTTTAACAGTCCATGCCTCGCTGAAAATGCCAGACTGCAGAATCACTTGAATACCATTCTCGTCAATCAACCTCCAAACTCAAGGCACTTTTAGCCCTGTTATGTTTATACCAAAGGAAGAATCAGGCATCCTTCTATCAACACCTGAATTGTCTTGTTTGTTGATGAAAATATCGCTTGCACTCCCACTAACCAAAAACTAGAATCGGTAACAACGGATAACATCAGGTATTTATCCAATCCCCAATACAATAAGCATTTAGTTGTTCCTATGGCAAATGGTAATGGTCATACTTCCGAGACTCCCAAAGTGAGGTTAATCGATATTTTATGAGGATAGATATCGAAAGAATCATAGCATACTTTTCAAAATCAAACAAGAGTAATATGCACCGTGGTACCTCTTCATCAGCCTGGAAGATGGAAACATACTCTTCCGAAAAATATTACCTTAACACATTTAAGGAGCTTATAAGTTGTTCTGAGGGAAAACTACATCTAAATCCTTTTAGTATTCCCCTACTTTTGACTGTACATCCACATCTTATGAACACCATGAAAAGCATAATCTGCTTTCTCAATTTTAACATGGGACAAGGGTGAAAGAAAGTATCATTTACACCTTCAACCTGTGGCATGGTACCCTGCATCTCCCCATTACTCTAATGCATAGCTCTTAAATAATAACTAATATCAAAATGGCTTGACATATCACACTCTTTCGGTAACTCAAACATTTTTCAAGACATTCAGCATGCTGTTATTTTGCTTTAATCACATAACTTTCATATAATATTTTCTTTTCTATAGCCAATTGTCCAGTTTCATTAAGGATTTTGGAGACACAAAAGCAATATGATCTTTTTAGTCAGTCATAATTCAATGTATTATAAAGATTTAAAAAGTAAAATAAATTGGATACAGGAGGCATCACCTAAGGAACTTGCCAAGGTTTTCTGGCCAACTACTATCTGAGCCTCTACAATCATATGGTTTATCATTTCGATCTTTCCTTTTCCTGGAGTTCCTTCCCCTGCCGTTATTACTTCCTGAATTCAATCGCACACGAATACACTTTGATGAAGAATCAGGCCCATCCACTGTGTCAGTAACAAGGAATTTCATTCTCTCCTTGAAGAAGTTATGAACAGCCTGAAAAAGCATGCTTCGATGAACAAGAAAGAATGATATATCAATCTAAGAAGTACTAAACTCAGAAGAATTTGCTAATCATACAGTTCTATGAGATTTATCAGAGCTCGGAGAAAGAACAATAGATTCATCATTGTCAATAACTCCTGAGACAACTTGATCAATCAGTTTTTGCAATTTCTCAACATCTGAATCACCAGCAAGAGCTCTGAACGATTCTATCTCATGGGTATAATCTCTATCCTGTAAATCAGCTATTTTTCCTTTCTTTTCGACGCCATCCTATCAGACGAAATTATGAGTCAGTATACCGCATAATCTTCCATGTATGATTTCTTGTGAAATAACTAAGAACTAACTGCACACCTCCATTGGAGAGTCCAGCATAGTTAAATGAACAACATTTCCATCCAAGCCCACTTCGTTTACAATAAAATCTGAATATCTGAAAAGAAGCAAAAAAAGCAAGTTCTTGTAGCAGGTCTGGTTGATCAGACTACAACACATAATCCAGAAGCTACAGCTTCAAAAGTCATCAAATCAATGTTTTTAACACGATAAGCCTCTGATAAAGAATAATCATCAAGCCACCTTCAGCAACTGTAGAAACTATCTTATCTACAATAAGCGATAGGGCCTTGTTTACTTTAAGGATGGTGTATAGATAGTTCAGTGGATACAAGGTTGGACGATAAGATCAATTAATGTATCATATGTCTACTTTGATGTGTTAAGGAGGAAATGATGGATAAATCATATCTCACCTCTTTACGTCGATATATATTCACCATTCAATCAGTCCAATCAAAATTTATCAAAGGCCTTTGGTTATCAGCCATTTTAATATTAAAGAGAAGAAGCCTAATAGTTTAATGCTTTGGCGACATAAAGAAAAGGATCCTGTATTCCATAGAGCTATCAACACGCCATGTACATATTTATCCTTGATATTTGTAAAATTCTATTTTCTGTTCATTGATTGAAATGGGACTGTTACAATGAAGAATCGCAGTAATCAATAGCATAACTATAATCAATATTAAATCCTGATAAATACTGCTACCGATCTTCTACTTCACACTTAGTAGACTCTTACGCCGTGAAACATGCAATGTGATGTTAAAGTGCATTTGCGCTGTAACAATTTCAACAAGAAATAAAAAAGAAAAGACAAGAAAAAAACCTCTGCTTGAGAATTCCACGGAAGCCCGGAAGTTCTGAAATGTAGCAGAGTATCCCAACTTGGGATTCTTCCACGGAAGTCATGCTTATCTCCGGCCGGCGGGACAAGGGTTTTAGAAATGGGAAGATTTTGGGGAAGGGTTTAAACTTTTCCAGTGATGTTATAATTTGCCTTCTCAGCATTTAGCGGCTAAATTAGACGGAATTTCCAAATATTAATTTACTGGGAGTCATTTTTTACTTTTATTTTATCTTTTTTGAAGTTATAGGAAATCACAACCGTTATTTTATGCATACTTGATAATACTCATGTTCTTCTATAATAACATACAAATCACATATTTTAATCAGGTGTGGCAGGTTCAGGTACATGGTAAAATCTATGTTCCTCTATAATAACATACATGCAAATCACACGTTTTAAATATATGTGACATGTTCAAACCTATAAAGTTGTTAGTGGACACTTTGTAAAACCCACTTGAAAAATATATATGATAGGTTTGGATCTATAGAATTATTGATGGGATTCGATCATGTGACCTTCTGTCCTCAAAAAATCTATTTTATCACTAAATCGTCTCAAATAAACTACTGAACTTCATTTGTAAAATTACTTGGATAGGTGCCAATATATGTATAAGAATAAGATTAAGATCAGACCATGTTTTTCGATGACCACTCCATTCATCTAATTCTTTTGATATTCAATTAATTCTCTTATGATTTAAAAAAAATCTACATTTCACATATTCAACATTTCTCCCAACTTAATCGCATCTATTATGGTAGTTTATTCATGATTGCTATAACTATCCAAGCAAAATATTTTATATAATTTTTCTATATCACTTTTAAAATATAATGCAATTAGTTATAATAAAACTATAAACATTACAAACTTATAAAATATAAATATCGATATTTCCAAGGTTAGGAAGATTTTAATAGTAAAAATGGATATTATATGTAGAGAATAAAGAGAATTTCATTGTATATACTATGATAGATTTTATCTTTATTTATAGATATTTAAAAATAAGAATTTTGGCATTTATTTATTTATTAGTATAATATGTAAAAGATATTAAGATCATTTGTATATACGATTATGGAGCAAATGCACCACATTAATCATCTATCCAACATAGACTTTTAACATATATTTTTTAAAATCTTCAATCTCACGTTGACGTTTTATGAGATTTCATCAAATGAAAACATATATAAAATGATAGTTCATTATCCTAACCAAATATCCATATTTAATTGGCGGAGTGGTTGAGGTTAATTAATATTATTCAAACTGCACCCTCAAATTAATTGACCAAATTTATTTGGTTAAAAGAAAAAATTTATTTAATTTATTTTGATCATTTAAATATCTTTGGATAAATAAATTATTTTTCAATTTAATCTGGTCATAATATGAGATATTTTATACATTTAAAAAAATATCATATTGAATTTTCACAAGATTTCACCAATTGAAATTCTGAATAAAATGATAAGAATTGAATCTCATATCAATTTTTAATGAAACTTCACAAATTCAAACATAAATAAAAAAAAACTTGAGTCTCATATTGAGACTTCACAAATTCAAAACATAAATATAAAAATTACTTGAAATTCACATTGATTTTTACCTACGTTCACCAAGTGAAAACACGTATAAAAGGATACTTTAAAAAAAATTAAAACTCACATTGATTTTTTTTTTTCATGAGATTCTACCAATCGAAAATATAAATATTGAGACTTTATCAATTCATAACCTAGATAAAACAATTTTCTTGTACAATTTTTTTCATACAAATTTTGAACTTCAGGTTGATTTCATGAGACTTCACAAATTGAAAATCTAAATAGAAGGATACAATTTGAATCTAATATCGATTTTCATGAGACCGTCCAATTCAAAATTTAAATAAAATGACATGTTTTGTACAATTCTTTTAACAAATTTTGAATGTCACATCGATTTTCTTTTATAATTTGAAATCTAAATAAAATTATATATTATGTATATTTTTTAATGCTCCATAGATTTTTCATGAGACTTCAAAAGTTGAAAATCTAAATAAAAGAACACAATTTGAGCCCCAAATCGATTTTTTATGTTGTTTCACCAATTCAAAAACTAAATAAAATGGTACAAAATTATATCAACTTAAACTAGGAGGAAAATTATTCAATTTCAAAGTATTTGAAACAAATAATTTATTCAATTTAATATTATAGTATAATTAAATATATTTTTCAAATTAATTGGAATAAGTTGGAAGAAATTTGGCAAAGTAAGAAGTGCCAAAATAAATAGTATCAATTTAATTTGTCTAAATAAAATAAGATGAAATGTTGAATATGTTTTACATATTTTATTTTTTAAAAATCATCTCTTCAGATAGAAACCAAATTTATCATAGTTATACATATCTAGATAATCTTTTTTCACTACATATTACATGATCTTTGTTTATTTTTATTACAATTAATTATATTATGATTAAAATAATATAAAATAATTATAATAATATTGTTACCATATAGTCAGAATCGTTATAGATAAATAAGAAAAAATAAAATTTGGTTGGAATGAATATAGTGGATGGGAACATAGATAAATTAGCTAAATAGTGGATATTAGTGGTTAACATAGATAATGAAATCAAATTTTAAGAAAAATATGTATAATGAAAATTCATTAATCATTGATCCACACCGAACAAGAAAAATTAAGTCCTTTCATAGTTTTTTTTTTTTTGAGTCCAATACGAGAAATTTTAAAGGTTACATTCTTTTTCACATGATAATATTTTATCACTATAATTAATAAAATATTATTATATGAGAGAGAATGTAATACACTTACATGCTCTATGGAAGTTCTAGTCGAATACGCATCGATTAGAGTCCTTTGCATAGTTGCAAGTGACAATTAGACGATCGCCTTAGCTTCCCCCACTATTTACATATGTTTTTCCGATATTAACCTATCTATTGTCTAATCTATCAAATCAATCTATATTATGTGTATATATCATTGGGGTTTAATTTTGTGGAGCAGTGGGGGCTGGGGCAGGAGGCTCTTTATGGATCGCAAATGCTGCTTGCATTGCTGCTGGATCAATGCGATCTTGCCCCTCTTGTGCACTCACCAACACCTCACCCGTCGGTTGAGAAACTGGCCCTACGCATCATTATATGTAAATCAATAATTAATTATTGATTTGTAATTTTGATGGTATTTAAATCCGAATACAAATACGGTAAAAAGAGAGGAGCCCACGTACATTGGCAGCCAATAGCACAATTGAAAGTGCACAAGCCTCCACGGGCGTCGTTGCATTTGCCGATGCACCTGTTGAGGCAATCGGCCTGGGTTTCCCCATCGGTGCTGCCCGTTAGCGTCAAAGCCACCGCCACCACAACAATAATCCTCGCCGCCACCATCTTCATCTTGCTTCTTCTTCTCCTCCTCCACACATTAATTGATCGATTTCCTTTAATAAAGATCCATTATATGCACATATAATGCTAGTGGTGGTGGTGGGCTAATTGGAATTTAGATGAAGAGATTCCACTCGTGCAGGGTCTCCTCTCGTATGCACGTGAAGCTCAGAATTACCCAACCACCTGATTACTTTCTCCAACACTAGATTGGTATTTGCAATTTCCCTCTAATTTGTTACACACAAATATTAATGTTTGGGGTATTAAGTAAAATAATGTCCACCCAAAGCCAGTGGCTGGCAGACCCAAACATTTTGTCTAGGGAGGTCCAACCTCTTTGCTCTTTCTCACGTTTCTCTACTAGATTTTCACAAACACACTCATTTATACTCCATCAAAATCGTCGTTTCCTCTCCTTTAATTTCTGGCGCCATGATCAAAATCACCGCCTCCGTCTCCTCTAATTCCTGACACCAGGACCATATTAAGAAAATCGAGATTCCTGATGTCAAGTCGGATTAAGAAAATTGGGGGCCTTAGACTATATAGAAAAAAAAAACTATATAAAAAAATGTTACAAAAATCAATTTCAACTTCCGTGTTTTCTCAATCACAAAATTATTTATTAATTTTTGACAATATATTTAATCTATCTTGTTACATAGTTGATTTTTTACGAACTTATTTAATCATCTTTATTATTACCTATAATGAAACCAAGTGTTCTATCTCATAATTACTTTCATATTTTTTCTATTATACATTTTAGTAAAATAATTCAAAAAAATCTTCTAGATAATAATCACAATAACAATATATATCATTATATAAAAAATTAAAGAGAAGAGTTTGTTTTGAGAAGCTAATTTATAGATTTATTTTTAAATTTGTTTTGTATTAATAAGTATAGAGATATGGAAGACAATTTTGATAATAAAAACTAGGTTAAAAAAATTCTGAAAAAAAATAAAATAGATCTATACAAGAAAAGCTAAATTCTACTACATAACCAATTATAATAAAAAATTAAAATTAAAATAAAAAGACCAATCTTAATTGTGAAAAACTAGTTAAGGACAAAAAAATCTACAACATAAGTCGCATAACTAATTAATACAAAAACTTCAAACTATAACAAACAAAGCATTAATTAGGAATTGAACCCAAGACCTTGAAATATATTAAAAATACTTTTACCACTACACCACCATGTTCTTTTGTAAGATATATAGCATATTATATATATATATACACATACATAAAATTACTAATATAATCATAGTATTTTCTAAAATTCCAGGAGGGCCCAATGCCCCACTGCACCTCCCTAGGTCCGCCCCTGCCCAAAGCAATCGGTGTTTGTGACAAAAGCATGATCGCAATTTACAACAATACAAGTATAAGTCGGCTAGTTAAGGCCTCAGATTGAAAAAGGCAACCGTGATTCTTGTGGTTAGTTATTAGACCGGTGTCATGACATATTTGTGACAAAAGATAGCTTAAAATATTTGGTTCCTGGCCCGTTTATATAATTATATAAGTTATTGAAAAATATATAGTTATTATATAAGTTCAAACATGATTAAATTTATACAATTGCAATTACTCGCTTATTGGATTTACTTCTTCTTTGGTCCCGTCGAGTATTATCTATATTTTATTCATATCCGGTATTTAAAGTGAAAATCTTCGCATTTACTAACTTTTATATTAAATCCATTTAGTCGCACAATAATTATTAAGCTTGTTACAACAATAAAGTTATGGGCTTTACTTTCCCTTTCTTAAAATTCATTTTTTTGTGTTCGTGTGTTGGTCTAGTGGTAGGTAGGGGTGAATATTCGGGTATTCGGTCGGGTATGAGCAAAAAAAATGTTCGAATTAAATATCCAAAATTTTAGAAAATGATATCCGAACCAAACCTAAATAATTTCGGTTACCAAACCGAAATAACCGAAAATTATTTTGGATAAAACCGAATTTTTGCCCTGAATTCTAAACAAAAACATTCAACAAATATCTAGTTTGCAATATTTATAAATAACATTACCAAATACTAAACAACTCATTATCAACAATCTTCATAAGTTCAAAGTTCAAAAAATATTACCAAATACGAACAATTCATAAAAATGCTATAATATTCTCAAAACACCAAATTTAAAGTTCAAAGCACTGAAGCGGCGGCGTGGCATAGGCGAGCAGCGGCGGACCGACGGTGGCAGCGCATAGGCGGGCAGCGGCGGTGACAGCATGGCGGTAGATAAGCAATGCAACGACGATGACGTGACGTTGGCAAGCAAAAAGCAAAGCACTGAAACCACGACGGCGGCGTGACGTATGTTGGAAGAATAGAAACACGCCTCTCAGAGAACTTTCGTCGAGCAGTTGGTGTTGTTGTAGAGAAAGACGAGCATGATCTTCTTGAGCAACTGGCTTGGGATGGTGAAAAACTGGCGTGAGATTGTGAAAAACTGGCGTGAGATGGTGAGACTTGAGAGTCTGAGATGAAAGAAGATGATGAGACTTGAGAGTTGAGAGAGTCTGACGGAATGGGGGTGGAGCGGTGTTGTGCATGAGTGAAAGTAGATTTAGGGCAAACAAACTCAAATTATATATATTATAACTATAATATTAATAGATTGTATATAAATATAAATTTCGGGTATCGAATATTCGGATAAAAATCTCATACCCGACCGAAAAACATACTACTAAAATATATTTCGATTATAACCGAATTATCCGAAATAATCGATTAACCCGAACCAAATTAGATTTTTCGGTTCGGTTCGGTTATTTGATATTTTGCTCACCCCTAGTGGTAGGATAGTTAATGTCAGAGACTAAAGGTTTTGGATTCGAATCCACCATGACGCGACCTTTAAATTTATATATTTAATTGATCAAAAAAAAAATTATGGGCCTTACGACACACTACTATTTATTAGGCCATGAGAAACTGTCTATTAAAGTAATTTTGCAAACTTTTTAACTTTTTGTATTTTTCTTACAATGTACTTGAGAATACATAATATAAGTGAGAAGGTGTTAGATCTTGATGAAGATCTAGTAAGAATGAGTAATAATTACATTGTAGTATTAGATAGAACGAAGGTAAATCCGTTGGAAAGAGATGCCAGCGAGCTCTCGAATCAGCTATGGCACGAGCACAACAAGGGCTATCATCGGGAAGGCTGCAAAGCAGAGCTGGGAGGGTCCTTTTATGAAGTTTCAATGAATGAGTGTTGAGAGCAAGTAAAATGTATTTTTTACGAGTAAATGGATGAGGTATTTATAGCATATTATACATGAATGATTGATCGTTAATATTCCTACCAATTAAATTATAGTAAAACAGCGAGTATATTATATCGTATCCACAGGGACTGCGACTCGAGAACACATCAAATAATAAACACATAATCTTGATTCTTATTCAGGCAAAAATTTATCAAGAGAGAGATAATTATAAATCTAGACTCAAAATATAAAGATAAAAATAAAATCAGACATAAAAGACTGACCCTAGGGGTGTACTTAACCTAACCAGATTCACACAAATAACCTATTAATCTGTTTACCAATTTAATCCACATTCATATGAAGGATCACTAATGTAACTATAGTTTCCGCCAGGACAACCTATAGTAGTAGGTTAGCCTAAACTCTATCTCCGTCGGGTCTCAAGAGAAGTAAGTTAATTACCAAAAGCACACAAAGATTTAACCTCCTACAGTTCACCTATCTCCGCCAGGTCTCAAGGTAAAAACTGTATTGTGAATTCAAGATATCGATTATGCAATTAATTCCGCCAAGACATCAATCACATAACTAGCATGTATTAATATTGATCAGATATTAACATATGAAAATTAAAGCCAAGAATTATAAATCATGAATGGGACGGCATAACAGTATCAATAGATAAATTATACGAATCTAGTCAGACATACAAACCCTAGCTAGGATCAATACGGAATTTAGCTACGCATAATTAAATTATTAAAGTAATATATAAATAAAAAATAACATAAACTGAAATAGATAGATAAAACCGTAAGATTCCACGACGAACAATGTAGCACTTGAAGCCGGAATGAAATCTGAAATAAAATTAAACTATGAAAACTGGAATCAAAAATTACTGCAAGCTAAGCAATTTAATCTATTCTGAAAAACGTGCGAAAAGAAAATAAAAGAAGGGAAAAGCCTTATGTCAAATAAACGGAAGAAGAAATAAAAGCAAAAAAGAAAAGTATGTTATGTTCTGAAAATAAAAGCTCTCGTCTCTCTCCTGTCAAATCTCGTGTAATCCCCCCTTTCAAAGTGTGCGCCCGTCCAATATGTATATACGCAACCCTAGGGCCTCGCAAAGCGTGCTAGCGACCTTTAGCCGTGAAGGAGTCTCGCGAAGCATCAAAAAATGCTGCAAATCCATTGCTCCTCGCAAGTTTTCCTCGCGACCTTTGGTCGCGAGCAAAACTCGCGAGTCGTGTTTTCTCGCGCTGCGCATTGTGCGACTTCGCTGTTTCGCTCCGTTCTCTCTCGTCCGGACTCCGAATTGCGATCCGTTTACGCCTATGGACTCCTATCGAGATGCTCTTTAACATTATTAATTTTGCAAATCCATCCTTGTCAAATCCATTTCATCATATTTATCGTTGTATCTAAACAGATATTTTTCGCGCGAGCTCGCGACCGGACTAGTTAGTTCCTCTTTATCGTGATCCACCTTTTTGACATCAAAACCTGTGCTAAAATGACATGAAACACACACGGCATAATATCTTCCAAGGTAAACATAAATATATCAAAAGACAGCTCAAAAGATCACTTATCAATTATAAACGAAACGAATATAGCCTTATAAATGAGGTAAAAATGAGGCTTATCAATGACATATTAGCCTTATTACATGTGTTATGAGGGCAATTGTGTCTTTTTGTAAGGGGATACATTTATGCCTTTCTAAGGTGATATGTCGTAAAGCATATTAAGCTCTGCAAGTTTGTTATAATATTTGTACTTGAGCTGGTAAGGAGAGAACAAGTGGAATGGTCCAAATTGTACATTTTCGTACTAGACAATTACGTGTACAAGAAGCTAACGAGCTTTGATCCATATATAGTTTGATGAATATGCTTAGAAACATTGCGAAGGTGTTCTTGAGTCTGGCCCAGAAAGAGCGGAAAAGATCAAACTCTCATATAAGAAGTAACTTATCTTGGTTAGTTGTCTATGCTGGTACGTCTAGATGTATTGATGGATCATAGTGAGACGTGTTAACCTCCATAAATAACCTATGTCTCGGTAACTTAACATTAATCTAAAATTCGATAAGGTTTCAGATGAGTATGAGTTCTGACCATTACTTTGATTGTTTTGGGTGATGGTTACATCGAATAACTCAATATTCTACACATCTTAAGTGGTGACAAGGCTTCTATGTCATGTTATGATGACGTCCCTTAAGGAGCTGCCTTTCCAAAGTTATACGCTGTAAAGCATATTCAACCCGCTAATTTGTTAGAATATTTGTACTTGAGTTGGTAAGGATGGAGCACGTGAAGTTGTTCCGAATTGTATCTTTCCATACTAACAGTTGCGTGCACAAGAGACTAAAGCTCGTTAAAACTCTAGCTATAATTTGACAAATATGCTGAGGAGCATTTCGAATGCATTCTTAACCTCTGGCTCAAGAAATAGAGGAACAAATCTAACTCTAAAATCTATTCTTTTTGTTTTGAAAGATAGGTTTGGTTTTCAGATCTGTTATGGATAGGTCGCATCGAGTCTCTTATGGCATCCAAGCTCTGCCATATGCGTTTTGTTGGGCCACGACGTTGTCCCCTACTTTATTTTGTGGTTGAAAGCCTCTGAATCTAAGACCGAAGATGTCTGATTATATTATTCCATATTAAAAAGAAAGACTAATCCCATAATAGAAATTCCCACAAGAATAGCAATTCCCAGTAATAAAAATATATCAACCTTTAGATTAAGAATGAACAAAAGAAAATCGTCATTCTATTTCTAGGTACCAACCCATTCTTTTTTTTTTGTAAGTACTGAAATATGGTTTAATTACCTAACTTCTCAATCTTCCTATGCTTAGATTCAAGGTGCACCAAGTCTATCTCAAGAAAAAGAAACATAGAAAAAAAGGTGTAGCAAGTCTTCTACTTACCACGTCACCACTCTTCTCACTAGTCACTTCTCCAAAACCGCAAATACAGAATGCCAACTAAACACCTTTGTCACTGATCTAACACTAGGAATACAAGTTACACCACAATTTAACAAGTGACCGTCCTTTTCTTTTTTTGTTCGCAAGGGGTTAAATGAAAAAAAAAAAAAAAGCAAACCAATCTTCTTCTTCTTCTCTCATCCGGTTTTTCTTCGAGAAAAAGAAAGAACGCACGCGACGTAAAAAACAATATCTTTGGGTTATTCATACTCGGATTTCCTAACTGACCGTGATGAGAAAAAGTCTACCTCAGGCTATGTGTTTATTGATGGGATATGACCCAACCTCTCAGGCCCAGCGACAGCCCAAACAGTGGGCGACTTTAATGGTGTCCCACGCGGTTATGCCAAAGGCCCATCCCTAAACCCTAATCACCACACAAACCCTAGCCCCGGAAGAGTCAGCGCCACCTCCACGTGGCGCGACGGAAGACGTCGCGTCCCGCCGGCGATGGCGACACACCCCATAACCAAAGTGAGGCGCCACCGCCAATGGAGGGCGCGCCTGAACCGTCGTCGCGCCACCTCGGCGATGGAGGACACGCCCGGACCAAAGTCGGCGCCACCTCCACGTGGCGCACGTAAAGCGGCGTCCTCGCCCGCCAATGGAGAGCACGCCCGGAGGAAGAGTCACGACCAATGGAGAGTTGAGCACGCCTTGATTGCGGCTCGGGTTGTATAAATAGAAGGAAAATTGACAATAGAAGGGTTGAAACCTTATCGAATACTAAGAGCTTGTAACTACACTCACCGTACTAAAATCATAGTGAAAGTATTGAGGAAACACTCCTCCGTGGACGTAGATCTCATTAACGATCGAACCACGTAAAAGCCTCGTGTTCTTTGTTGCTTTACATAAATCTCGCACACTCTCGTAACCAGACTTATCATTGGCGCCGTCTGTGGGAAACGATTTCTGAACAAGAAAGTTTCGTTTCCCTCTACAACCTAATGGCAAGAACACGCACAACCTCCATCCACGCCAAGACAATCGGTGGTCGCCACAATATCATGGGAAGGAGATCGCCGACACTACCGGCCATACACCGAGGGCTACATGGAAAACGCCATCATACACCCTGGGACCGCCTCCAGCGTAGAAGAAGATGCCGACCTCAACGATGACGAATGACGGTTCGTTCATCTCGCGAGGCCCTCGCCGAGCCGTGACCGAATTCTGAGCGCCAACCGTGGCCAATTTCAAAGCTTCCTCGACCGGAGGACAAAGGCGGGCCTCGAGAGTCCCTCGAATCGGCTACCTCGGGCACCCGAGGTCGACCCCTCCGAGACAACCGGCGTTCACCTCGGCGCGATGGCGAGAACACGCCACGTCGCCCGACGTCCGGCCGATCGCCACGGACAAACCACCGCGATCACTCACCCCCGCGCGATCCGCGGAGCCTCTCACCACCTCGGCGCAACACTCACGTGGTGAAGCGATGAAGGGAGGAGACGTGGCGAACTCCTCCTCGAAGAGCGACAGACGTCGTTATCGGTCCCTACATCTCGGAGAGAGATGGTAGCGATCTCCGGGTTCGACCGACACGGAGAATCATCTCTCCTTCTCCGGAGAGATTCTCGACACACTTTGCCCGTGATACGGGCACCCAACATCGCTGCCTATGACGGCCTTGGGGATCCTCCGACTTCCTCTTCGCATACATTACGAATATGGCGAACCAAGGAATGGAGGATTTCCACATGTGCAAGATCTTCCCGAGGTGCTTGGTCTCCAACGCCCGGTACCGGTTCACCTCGCCCGCAAAACAAAGATCCATCGCTTCAGGACCTCATGGATCAATTCAAATGGCGCTTCTACCGAAGATGCCACCCAAAGAACCTTCGTCCGACCGCTCACCATCCGCTAAGGGCGAGGCGACGAGACGATGTCAAGTTTAGTCTCACGGTTCATCAAGGAATCCTCAAAATTGATGAGAGTAACGACCTACATCATCAACGCGTTCAAAACGGATCCGACTGGCGACCGAACAAGGAGATCACGGGGAGGCCGGGACGCAAGTAGCCTCGGACCACGGTCGACAACTACGTCGAGGGGACAAGTCGGACCGCAAAAGAGAGAGATCCGGGATGAGCGGAAGGTCGAGAGGAAGAGGCGACGACGGCCGGGCAGAGGCATCGATCGCGAAGTGCCTTCGATAGGATCGAAGGGCCCGATCGAATCCGTGATCGACCTCGGCCAAACCACGCAACAACGGGCATCATCTCGCTCAAGTCCGGGCGGAAATATCGAGCTCACGCCGAGCTCTTCCCGAGGCCACCTCCCATGAAAGGAGGACCCGAAGAGATCGACAGACCAGACACGACTATCACGGGGATACGGTCACGATACCGGCGACTACGAGGATCCGAGCTCGGAAATAGACGAGCTCGTTAAGGAAGGGCTGAGGAGACCTCGACCGCTCCACGAGCACGCCGGAAACAAGAATCGCAGAGGAGAGAACGAAGGTGGCAACAATTATGAGCCGACCTCGGGACGGCGTACTCAAGCGATGATGAGGACGACGCTCCCAACGCGATGGAGCAAGTCTACGCCATCACCGGACTGCCCATAGGCACGACGAGGTCATCGTTGAAGAGTGAAGCTCGGAGGCCGACCCGGCGGAGCGAAGAACAAGCGACTCAGCCGGTGAAGACATCATGTTCTCCAGGGCGACCGGTGCCGTAATCATGCCTCACCAAGACGCCATCACGATCAAGCCGTGGTGGGCAACAAAACGTCCACCGGGTCTACGTCGACATCGATGCCTCCGTTAGTATTATCTTCCGGAGTTGTCTGGATAAGCTTGAGGTCGGGGGGATTCAAATACACCCCACGCCGTCCCACCCGGAGCTCGCACGGGAGGCGATTCAACCCGGGGCGTTATTACCCTTCCTGCTACCGCCGGACGCACTCCCGTGTCGGTCACCAAGGCCATCCAATTCTTCCCGGTCAAGCTCCTCCCCGCATAACATCATCACAGGCGAGATCGGTCAGACGCCACCAAGGCCGTCTGCTCGGTGTACCACCTCACCATCAAGATACCCACCCCGGTGGGAGTGCTAAGCATCCAGGGTGACCAAACGGCAGCTAAAGAATGCCTACGAGTCTCAACCCGTGATGCGGCCTTACCTGTGCCTAGCAACCACGGAACAATGAGGCGGTGGGCCGAGTGTCCCAACAAACCGGACGACATGGGAAGACCCATACCGCGCCCACGAGGACCTCGGCGAAGGGCCTATAAGCTCGCTTCACCGTCCGGTATACTTATCCCCTAACGGCATGTAACTCATCGAGGAGGTATTTTACATTGCTTTGATTTCGTGTCGGCATCATGTTAACCCTCCTTTATTTTTTTCAAGACGATGACATTTACTTTATCAATAAAACATTTGTTTTACTAACAAGTACATCACTGTCTCATATCTATGTGAACATCCCTTCGGATATACCACATCTAAACCTTCACAGGGCGCCTTAGGAAGATGAAAATCCCACTAAGTAGAGTGCAGCATCTGACTACTCATTAATTTGAGCGTCTACATGCAAAGCATACTGATTACCCATTAAGTAGGGGCGTCTACATGCACGCGACATCCCGACCGATCTCGCCAACTTATACCCTTTATTTGGGAAGATATGCACTCGCACACGCCTAAATACATTTACGACCAAAACGAAGTCCTAAGCTATGTTTGTACCTCTCAGGGAAAACATACACTTCAAACGAGTCTAAATACATTTACGACTACAAACCGAGTTCCAAGTCATATACAAGTCAACCGGCTTCCGAGCTCGTTCATACCCTTTATTTGGGAAGATATACACTTGTCTACGCCTAAATACATTTACGACCAAACGAAGTCCTAAGCTATGTTTGTACCTCTCGAGGGAAAACATACACTTCGAAACGAGTCTAAATACATTTACGACTACATACTAAGTCCTAAGCTATATACAAATTCACCCCGGCTTCCGAGCTCCGCCGCTGTGTCTCATTGAAGCTACACCAATTAGCAAAAAATCTCGTGTCGACGACAAATACCGAACGAACTCGGTACCTTCGACCCGATCTACGAGTCGGCGTTACCACGACCTACTCCTGGGCTCCTTCAAGAAAGCGCAGGATGCTCAGGCACCGAAATGGCACTTCTCGCCGAGGTCGAACCCTGCGCTCTTGGGTTCGTCATTCGTCCGCCCTACCACCACCGCCGAGCCGGTGCCCTTCCCCGGCGATCGGCACTCCTTGGGCGAGGCCGAACTCCCGCCTCGAGATCGGCCGACCTACTGAGCCGTGACCTCACCCCGAGCTTGACAACAGTGCTCACTCGGACCTCGGTGTCCCTGCACTGTCCTCGGTCTCCTGTGCCACCTCGGTCGCCGCCAACAGACCGTCCTCGGTCTCCCGATCGTCCCTCGGTCTCGCTGTGCCACCGGCCGCCGCGCCAACCGACCGTCCTCGGCCTCCCGCACTGTCCTCGATCTCCTGTGCCACCTCGGCCGCCGCCAACATGCGTGCCACCTCGGCCGCCGCCACAGCACCGCCCCTCGCCTCCTGCACCGCCCTCGGTCTCGCATGCCACCTCGGCCGCCTTCGCCAACAGCCAGCACCTCGGCCGCTTCGCCAATGCATCGCCCTCGGCCTCCTCCGCACGGATTGTCATCCCCTAGGTCGACCGATCGATTCGGCCAAACCAAACGGCACCGAGCGCACGTCAACAAGACAGATACCTTCGACAACAACGATCGAGCAACATCCCGCCTCGGCAAAGCACATTCTTCACTTCACCTCGGCATGGCGTTCCTCGACTTTTCGTGGGGCTATGATGGGATATGGCCCAACCTCTCCGCCCACCGACAGCCCAAACGAGCCGGGCCCGACTTTAATGGTGGCCCAGCGGTTATGCCAAAGGCCCATCCCTAAACCCTAATCACCACACAAACCCTAGCCCCAGACGAATCGGCGCCACCTCCACGTGGCGCACGGAAGCGTAGCGTCCTGCCTCCGGCGATGGAGGACACGCCCGGAACCAGTGAGGCGCCACCCTACCAATGGAGGACGCGCCTGTAACCGCAGTCGCGCCACCCGGCCAATGGAGGACACGCCCGTAACAAAGTCGGCGCCACCTCCACGTGGCGCACGTAAAGCGGCGTCCTGCTCCGCCAATGGAGAGCACGCCGAGGAAGAGTCACGACCAATGGAGAGGTTGAGCACGCCTTCGATTGCAGGCTCAAGGTTGTATAAATAGAAGGAAAATTGACAATGAAGGGTTGGCAACTTATCGAATACTAAGAGCTTGTAACTACACTCACTGTACTAAAATCATAGTGAAAGTATTGAGGAAACACTCCTCCGTGGGCGAGATCTCATTAACGATCGAACCACGTAAAAGCCTTGGTGTTCTTTGTTGCTTTACATAAATCTCGCACACTCTCGTAACCAGACTTATCATTTACCTTGGGAGGAGGAGCCGTATCCTGACGGAGTGTAAAGCAGCGATGCATTGCGGACTCTACCATGAAAGCCAAATATGTAGCCACTTTGGAGGCGCTAATGAGGTCAGATGATTCAAGAACTACCTCATGGATCTAGATGTGGTACCTTGTTTGCCCAAGAGTATCATAGTATCTTGTGATAACTCGGTGCGATGTGCAAACTTCGAAGGAACCACGGACCAACAAAGCGCACCAAACACATAGAGAGAAAGTACCATGTCATACGAGAAATCGTTCGACGATGAGATGTGCTGATTGAGAAGATTGGTACTGCGGATAACCTAGCTGACCCATTCACGAAGAGCCTGCCGCAAAAAGTCTACGAAGAGCATATTCAAGGACTTGGATTGCGCAAGATGGCACCCACTTAGAAAGAAAACTTTTGTAAAAGTGGGAGAAGCAAAGTGATGGTGTTGTTTGTAATAGCTAGTAGAGAGACACATTATATACTAAAAGTTTGCTTTATATAAGTGGGAGATTGTTGGATTTGTATACTGGAAGCAGTTTTGGTTGAGCTTTTATATAATGTTTCCTGTTACCACTATTACAATCTCCTATCTGAATTGTTTTTACTTGATTGCATATGTATGTTCATTTATCTCATATATAAACTAAATCATACAGTGTGTTGTGGATCACAGAAGTCTGTATGATTGGTCAAGCTTAATGAGATATAAAAAGAATCATAGTTGACACAACTTGAGGACGAGTTGTCGGTATAGGCTGCGGTATAGGTAAGAAGTGACTTGACTTGGTTGCTAGTCTATGCTGGTAGTCTCTGACGTATTGATGGATCACAGTGAGATGAGTTCTTCTATCTGACCGTCGTGAAGAACCTAGATCTCGGTGACTTTACGTTGATCTAAACCTCGATAAGGTATTAGGTGAGTATGAGTTGATGACCGTCACTTTGACTTGTTATGGGTGAGGGTTACATGAGATAACCCAATATTCTCCGTATCTTGGATGGTGGTAGTGCTTGTATGTCATGCTAGTAGCCTGTATCGAGTCACCGTATCTGTTTAGGATGATGATGTCCCCTTAAGGAGCTCAAAAGATTTATTGTACTAAACCCTGCAGGTTGAGTTATCTCAAGTACAATAATAAGGTTGAGTGGTACTACTTAATGAATTAAAGAGATTAATTATTTTAAGCGATCGAATCATCAGAAATAATTAATGGACGTCTGTATCTTAAATATGAGAATTCATTAAGTCTAAGTGCGAGCCCTACCAACTTCTAAATAAAGGGTAAGTCAAGATTTATTCTTTAGTGGCATGAATAAATGTTTATGAATTAATTTATGTTCTGGCCGAACATAAGATAATTAATTTATTTGAGGCCCATCTTTATTCCTCGCATTTGATCCTGGTGGCCATCAAGGCCTGGAGCTTAGAGAATTTCGTCCCTTCCTTAGAGAGTCCCTCTGGGGCTCTGTTTTGATCCTCTCTATCTGAAGAGATATTATTATATTTATTAGATACAGAAATCCTATCATGATAGGATTTATGGTTGCTTTATAAATATAAGGTGAGAGAAAATCAAACCCTAATCCTAATAGTAAAATTTTCGAAAACCACATTGTTCATTGTTGGGATTTTTGAAACTTTTCAGGAAGGAAGAAGGCGAATTTCAAGACTCTCCATAGATTGTCCTCACTGACATCGAGTTTAGGCAATCGGGATACGATCCGTAAGATCAAAGCACGAGTCTTGATCAAATTCTTTGCACGACAAATTCGCGGTAAATCGAGAAAACACCAACGTGTTGCAATTAATTATATAGGTGCATGTTAGGAATATAATCAATGTATGGTGAATTAAACATCCAAGATAGATCATCGGAAGATGGTTAAAATTAGATTTCCCTACAATGCTAATTTACGAAATGTTGCAGTTACTTTTTTTAGGGGTGATAATCTGAGTCTCCCACAACTATCCACTATTGTTGGAAGTATTCATCATGTTCTGTAACCGCATCAACAATGCAAATGAACAACGAGCGAGACATTCAATATCTCTTACGAAACATGGTTTCATTGTACACCGGATTATCTTCAAAATAATTGTTGTACAATCTTTGATTAGCAGCTTCTCGATCACGATGAATGACGATATGACCTGGAACCGAACCACCATGTCTTGTTTGTTGGTTTTGTTAAAGAAGATGTTCAATGATCGTGTTATTGTTATTGATAACACGATAAATGGCTTCTTGTTTTCTCAAATGATTAGCTATTATTACTTCATCATCTGAAGAAGCTGACGATGAAGAATCGAAATTGAAATTCATTTTGAGAGACGAACAAATTTTGTAGGAGATGAGTATGTGAAGTTGTGAGTAACAATGCTTCGTGGATTGTAAGTTGTGAATTACACTATACAAGATAATGGGATTATAAATATAAGGGGATAGTGGGGTTGTATGATTTGGTGTGCAACAATATTTTGTGGTCATAGTAAGATTGCAGAGATAAGATGACAGTGGGTTAGTGGATGTGTAATAGTGTCTATTAGTCATCTCATTGCAGAGATAAGATAATGGAGTCGTAAAGAGCTTGTGGATGTTTAATAATGTTGTATGGTCATTTCAATGCAGTAATAAGATGACATGGGTTGTAAGAGTTAGTGGATGTGTAATATTATCTATTGGTCATCTCATTGCAGAGATAAGATAGTGGGGTCGTAAATAGCTAGTGGATGTACAATAATGTTATATGGTCATTTCAAGGCAGTAATAATAGGATAGTGGGTTGTAAGAGTTAATGGATGTATAATAATGTCTATTGGTCATCTCATTGCAGAGATAAGATAGAAGGTTGTAATAAGTAATGGTGGAATGATGTATAAATAGAGATATTGTTTCATTCATAACCTCACAACATTTTTTCTCATTGAGATACACATTTGCTATCTTTTTTGTTGAAAAAAATATATATTCATTCATCCAGCTACTCTCAAAAAGAGGGCGTCCTCTTATGTCAAGTGCACATGAAAATTTCTCAAGATCCAACCATGGGGCGTACCAATCATCTGATCGATTTTGGTCTCCTGTAGAAGAAAAATATCTTTGCTAGTTTTTGTGACCGGTAGAATTGTTCGAATGTTTGACACAGATAGAGATCGATACAATTGTGGAAGCATAATGTTCAGTTGTGATACTTTTAATAGTATGAGTTATTTTTACAGAAATGTCGTTTAGGTTGAAATGTCTCAAAGTATTTTACATTTTACATGTATGATCCAGTGATCCATCCTATGTGTATATGACTAAACATTAGATAATTTGAATATAACTTGGAACAGTCTCGATAATATACAATTATTTAAATAAACGATGAATAATTTGAGATATTTCACTATAATTTTCCAAAATTCAAAGATTATACAAAATGTTCTAGATTCTTCCGATAAAGAAAACACCGTAATGTCCTATTTCATCTTCTATATGACAAGAAAACACATTTAAAAACATATTCCCAGAATTTGGGAAATGTAACAAAGCCAGCACCACAATATCCTATTTCATTTCTTATATGATAAGGCATCATATTTAAAAACATTTCCCCAAAAATGGGAAACAAGCTCCACATGGCCACCTACAAATAGAATAGGCAGGCCGCAAACCTAATGCTTCGCCATTAATCAACAGCCCTCGCCAAACGTGCAAGCAACGCCGCACTCTGTCCTCACCAAACATATAAACTCTTCGACACACGCCACCTTTTTCTAATTTTCCCCCAAATTCCAATCAGCCAAAATGAGCGTGGAATTCATCGATGGCCAAATCGTGACGGAATTCGTGAACGACTCGCAGGCGTTCGAGAAGTGGGCGAGCGAGAAATTCAAGACGCTCGACGCCGACGGCAACGGCGTGCTGTCGCGCGACGAGTTGCAGAAGCGCTCCGGCAAGTTGTCGTCTACGGAGTTCGAGCTGCAGTCGTCGGACGAGATCGCCAGCCTCTACGACGTCCTGTTCAACAAGTTCGACGCTGACGGGAGCGGGACGATCGATCCGCAGCAATTCATAGCGCTGACGAAGGAGATCATGCTCGCCAAGGCGCGTGGGATCGGCAACTCCCCGATCTGCATTATTCTACAGGGGGATAGTTTGCTCATGAGGGCCGTGCAACGCTCCAACGGCTGATTTTCGAATCTGGATGGTCGGTGCGTTTAGATCTGTTGATTTTAGGTGGATTTGAATATATTTGATTTACTATATGATAATAACAGTAGTTTCTATTTTCATTTTTCTTATCGGTTTCGATCTGTTTACTTGTTTTTTTAAACTCGAATTGAATATCTGAATTTGCGTAGAATCTTGATTTATTTTGATATATTGATTTATATTTCGGAGGAAGTCATGGTGAAACTTGAATTTGATTTTGTGTTGAATATTTTGAGAATGAATAGATTATGGATATGCTTTTTCTTTTTCTTTTGATAAAACGGGGATGATTAATTTATTGAGTTTTCTATACACTTCAGTTTGCTCATAACTCAATCCAAACTCAATCTTCTAATAAAATATTTATTACTCAATTTTTAATAAAATATTCATTTCTCGCACAGTACGATACCTAATTTAATCCAATTTCAACTTTTTATACTCCACCATCAATCCAATTGACTTTATTTTTGTACATAATATTTAAAATAAGTTTTATTATACTCAAAATGTCTAAGAAAAATACATATACTTATTGTTTATTTAAAGTTCATAATTATAATTAAAAAATATTATATACTTAAAATAAGATACAAATTCGATGACAAAATGAAAATTATAGGATTGTAATACAATCTTGAAAACAAATCTATAAGAAATGAGACAATTTGAATTTCTATCAAATTACAACAATATTGAGTTCTAATTATGGATGGGGACATAGCTAACAAATGAAGATCAGAGGATTTGAAAAATAATCTATAATATATGAGAAGTGCAATAATTTTGAATTTGTATAAAATTATAACAATATTAAATTGTATTTATAGATGGAGAAAAAGGAAATATAATTCAATAGCAAAATAAAAATTAAGATACAAATTCAATGATAAAATGAAAATTAACTTGAGTGTGATCTTTAAAATAAATTATGAGGAATAGGATTATTTAAATTTGTGTCAAACTATAATAATATTAGGGGAGGGGGGAGACAAATTTTGGTATAATATTTAAAAAATATAATAATTTAATAGACCACTTAAATTCTGCTATGCAACAAAAAGTGGCAAATGACTTTTCAGTAATCTGGATCACAATTTAATTGAAATAGCAATTTACTTTTTCTTTTTCTTCAATACTTAAATTTTTATTTTTTTAGTGGAGAGTATCGAAAAATCATGAATGAATGTAGTCTTGTAACAAACCATTCACTCCATATCAACGCATAAATATAAGAAAATGAAATAATCATCCATATCCATATATCTGGATTAATCTTATTTCTATGTATCTTAAATCCTCCTTTTGATTTATTTACTCTAATTTTATTTATTTAATATTCTAATAAATTGTTTAAAAAAGTAAGGAATTTTTTAACTATTCTAAAAAATTGTTGTAAGGAATTTTTAATGATACTTTAACAATTGAAAATTTAAATAAAAACTACTTAGTTGTGTCTTTCTTATCAAAACACAAAATTTCACATTAAACGGGCAATTTTGCCAAATAAATAGTTATTCCAATTTAATTGACTAAAAAAATAGTGTATCCGTTTAATTTGGTCTAATTAATAGTTTTTACGACTATTTAATAGAATAAATATATTACATTTAAATATATGACCTCTTTAAATTCAAGATCTAAAAATATATCTATTATATAAGTGGATCATCAAGAATAATTTGTACATCAATTATGATTATCGTGCATTTTGCTCACTCCATTGTTAGACCACCACTTGATATATTTTAGACCATATCCAATTAGAATGTAAAATAGAAATCGCGGTTGCAGTGCCCTAGGGATAGCCAATGGTTAAGGTGGGTTCCTGTGGCCGAGAGGTCACATGTTCGCCCCATTAAACGTCTCTATGGGTTTGTGTCTGTCACACCTGGTTTTTCAAATGTGGTTTACCTGTCATATGTGGTTTGCGTTATTATTGCACAGAGCGTGGGGTTTATTCGATCTTGACTGGGTAGCGGTCAGGTCCCCACGATACCAAAAAAAATAAAAAATAAAAAAAATCTCGGTTGCTCAAACCATACTACAAAGCTTCAACCATACAAACGCAACGCAAAGTGTGTCAGTAATTGTTATAAGTATGTCTTTTCTTTTTTAAACTTCTCAAAAACTCATCCTCCCTTTTTTTATATTTCAAACATCTCAGATAAACCAAATGTAATAGTATGAAGAAAATGAGATTTTTTAAAACATTACAGATAACCCCAAATGTTATTGTATGAAGAAAAGAAAGGTGGGAGGGAAGAGAAGTAGAGTGATGAAGAAGATGAAGAAAGCGATGATTTAAAAAAAATAGAGCTTATAATTTGTTGTTTTCTTTTAAAATTGTATTTCTTATTTTTGTCTTTATTTCTAAAATTCAGTTAATTTTGGTGTGAACTTATTTAGTTTGGTCAATTAGTTAAATTTAACTGAACCTAATTATGGTCCAAAATCATTTAATTTAAGTGCGCTATTGATTAGTGTGTACTATTTGATTATTGGCTATTGATTTAGTTTTATCAAATTACATATATTTTTTTATCCATTAAAACTTATGTGCTATAACATTCAATCAATAATATTTTATTTTGAATGAAATAGTGTTTGAGAAGTTTTGTAAGCTAATGTAATTTGAAAAAACACATAGGCACGCTTAAAAAATTACAAAAAAATAGTATGAGAAAGATTTAAGAAAATAATCTTTTTGAGTTTTAGAATAAATTTAATGATTGGAGTTAAATTATTATTTGATATAACACTTATTCCAAATGGATTTGGGTTTGAATTTTATGATTGAGGAGGATCTTAATCCTGCTTGACAGTACATGTTACTCTACCCATCACAAGAAAGACCAATAACAACACAATTCATAGAAATCTTATGGTCATTTATATACGCACATCACATAAATAATACTCCAGTCATTGTAAAACAATATATAATTGTCTATCGTATTCGTTGAATAAAGATAGAACAAAAAGTCAAATACTCAAATCGACGTAACTTTTATAGGTGATCTCTCATACATCCGTCCGTATATGTGGATTTTGATACTTTTTTCTTCAGTGTAAATAATATTTGATATTTTTTTTTTCAATGTAAATGATATTTAGGCAAATTATACTTTTCTTTAATATAAATAATATTTTTCTTTATAACAAATGATATTTTTATCCGACCGCATCGTGCAGACGAATATATAGGAGTTTTTGTGTAACTTTTATAATGTTATCCTATATTATAAACTCTAACGATTTTAAAGACATAGTACAATAAATCATGCAAATCTATAATCGAATGGATTTTTATGTACTGAAAAACTAACTAGAATAATCTTAAATGTAATCCAAGATGACATTACTTTGACCAATGATGATTTTTTTTGAAACCGTAAGATGCAGAATTTATTGATGACAAGAGCATGGAACGTGGAAAAGACCCTCCACAGACGATGGGGGTTCAGTCCAGACATGCGAATCGATAAACCTGAAAGCTAGCTTAGCTAACCCGTGAGCTACTAAATTAAACTCTCTTTTGATATGAGAAACATAAAACTCACCCTCACTACTCAAAACCTGACGACAACTCTCCGCGAGAGTTCCCAATTCAGAATAATCATCAGCACTATAAGCGATGGCATCGTGTGCCCTCTTGCAGTCCGTCTCTAAAATACATTTCTCGATGTGGAGGCTTTTTATCCATGAAAGGGCCTCCCGAATGCCCATAATCTCCCCTTCTTCCACCCTCGGCCTGCCTTTCTTTCTTGCCACCTTAGCCGCCACAAAGCTACCTTTGCTATCACGCAGACATATGCCAATGCCAAAACTATGGCTCTCCTCGTCAAAAGCAGCGTCCACATTACATTTAAACCATCCAGTCTCTAAATCGTGCCACCCTAAACACCTCACTGGGGTGCCTAGCGACCCACCCTGAATCTGGGTTGCCTTCGATAACGTAGCTGCTAGCCACTCATCCCTAAATCCTAATGCGATAACACACGACCTTCCAGGAATAGGGGCAACCCCACGCCAAACAGCCTCATTTCTATCCTTCCAAATCTGCCACAAAATCATGCCAATAATCGCCGGGCTATCACCCTCCCCATGACAGAGACTAGTGAATAACACATCCTCAAAAGAGACATATTTTTCCTGGATCTCATTCATAAACTTATCCAAACCCACTGTCTTCCAGCAATTGATAGCAAAAGGACATGATAAAAAAGAGTGCCATACCGTCTCCACATCCCTGTGGCAGATGTTGCACTCGCCGTCCACCGCTATACCCTTTCTCCAGAGATTAGCCTTCGTAGGAAGGTTGTTCCTGGCTGCACGCCATAAGAATATATTGACTTTCATAGGAACAGCAAGGCTCCAAATCAGCTTCCATCTCCCCTCTAATGCCCACGTCTCGTTAATAGTTAAAGAGCACGCCAATTTGTAAGCAGACTTCACAGTGTAAATGCCTCTATTGGAGAAGTGCCATATGAGGTTATCCTCCCCATCACCCTCAGGCACATGTATATTGGTGATCTCTTTAACATCCCTATTGTTAAAGAGCTTGTTGCATCTATCTATGTTCCATTCTTTGGTTCCAGGAAGCATAAGGTCTCTAACTTTCATCTCCCTTAGACCATCCTGCCGTCCAGACGATATAATTTTTTTTTCATCGCATCGCAGCCAAGGGTCACCAAAAATTCGAATATTATCACCACTCCCCACACTCTATCGCATACCTCTTCTGACTAAGTCTTGGGCTACGCGGCTCCTCCACGTGTAGCTTGGGCTGTGGCCTTCCTTGGCTGATAGGTAATCAGCTCCCTTAAAATATTTAGCTCTAAGCACCCTACTGACAAGAGCCTCCGGTTCTTTCATGAGCCGCCATCCCAACTTACCTAACATAGCAATATTAAAAAGCTGGAGGTTTCTGAACCCCAGACCTCCTTTCTTTTTCTCTACGCATAGCCGCTCCCAATTCATCCAGCAAATACCAACATTTGTACCGCTTTTTCCACCCCACCAAAACTTATTCATCATCTTCTCGAGCTCGTCAATCGTACCATTTGGAAGCAGGAAAGTTGTCATACAGAAAGCTGGTATAGCTTGCGCTACTCCCTTGAGTAGGATCTCCTTCCCCGCTCTCGACAGCTTCTTCCCTTGCCATCATTGGATACGCTTCCAAAGACGATCCTTTAAGTAGCCAAAATTTCCTTTTCTTCCTTCCAATGAGGGAGGGTGTTTGAGGTATCTTCCGTATAAAGGGTTGCCAAACCCCAGGCGCTCGATATAACGATCCGTCCGCCCACACATTCCTCGCTAAAAAATACCAGACTTCTGATAATTTATGGCTTGTCCCGAGGCTGATTCATAATTATCAAGGAGGCTTCTAAGATTTGAGCATTCACGTAGAGTACCATTGCAGAAAAACATGCAATCATCCGCAAACATGAGGTGAGAAATAGGGGGACCCGTACGACCCATACGAATCCCATGCAGACTGCCTCTCGCAACCTCATAGTTTAGTCTAGCCGAAAGGCCTTCAGCACATAATATGAAAAGATAAGGATAAAGGGGATCTCCTTGACGTAGGCCCCGCTTGGGCACGATAGGGCCAATAAGCTCCCCATTTACCAGAACGTTATACTTAACTGTGTTGACGCACATCCTCATCCAACTCCTCCATTTCACCCCAAAACCCAATCTTGCTAAGACAAAATCTAGGTAATCCCAGTTCACCTTATCGTAAGTCTTGCTAATGTCAATTTTCAACGCAAGGTTCCCCACTTTGCCTCTCGTTTTCCTTTTCATCGAGTGTATCGCCTCGAACGCAATTAGGATGTTGTCCTGTATCGCTCTTCCTTCAACAAATGCAGACTATGCAGCTCCAACAAGAGAAGGAAGGACCTTCTTGAGCCTATTACAAAGAACTTTCGACAGGATCTTGTATAGCACATTGCATAGAGAAATAGGGCGGAGTTCTTTCATATTAGTAGGGCTTTCCACCTTAGGAATCAGTACAATGTTGGTTTTATTGAGGTCAGCTGGCAACTGCTCTTCATCCAACCAACGACAACATTGTCTGAATATGTCCTGATGCATTGTATCCCAGAATTTTTGGAAAAAATGAGGATTGAAGCCATCCGGGCCCAGAGATTTATCGGGGTGCATCTGGAATAGAGCTTTCTTCACCTCCTCCACACTAAACTGTCCCTCCAACACTCCATTATTGATATCTGTAATCATAGGCTCCAAGCGACTAGGGGTTGTCTCCTGATCAAGAAAATGAACCGAAGCCTTGAAAAGCTCTTTGAAATAGTCAGTCGCAACTATCTGGATGTCCTCCTTCTTATACGCCCAACTACCATCGTCCCTTTGAAGCTTCATAATAGTGTTCTTTTTCCTCCGAGCTGACGCCATAGCGTGAAAAAACCTAGTGTTCATATCACATTCCTTTAGCCAAAATTGTTTGGCTCTTTGCTTACAGTGGGTCTCCTCCTTGAGTAACATATTAGCTAGCTCTTTTTTAGCACCCACCATCTCCTTCACAGACCTATTGCCAATTCTGGATTGGAAATATTTGATCTTGCCATTGAGAAATTTCTTCCTGGCTCTCTCCTCAACATGTCTCCTCTTTGCCCATTCCGCGATCGTAGTCGACGTAGTGGTGAGTTTATCAATGATCTGAATGCCATCCGGATTCCTCCAGCAGTTCCTCACCACCTCAGGCAGCTCCGGATCAAAGCTCCATTTATTTTCGTATCTGAATCTTCTCTTACTAACGATCCGATTTATCCGTTTTAAGGATTATGGGACAATGGTCCGACATGGTCTTTATCCACAAATCAAAACGCTTCTTTGGAACATAGTCATCCACTCCCCGTTACCTATTCCTCTGTCCAGTCTTTCCTCTACCACGTACTCCGTTCCCAATCTCCTCACCCAAGTGAAGCGATGACCCATGATAGGCATGTCCACCAAACCGCTATCTAATATAGCTTCTCTAAACCCCTTCAGAAGCCAATTGGGATGGGGTAACCTCCCTCTCTTATCATTTTCAGAGAGCAGGTCGTTAAAATCTCCAATGATGAACCAAGGGAGGGAATCCACCTTACTAAGGTGACGAAGAAGATTCCAAGAATTCCTCCTCTTATTGTGCTCCGGGAATCCATAGAAACCAGTCAGTCTCCAGTCACCTCTATGATCCAGAATCCTAACATCAATATGATTATTCGAGTACCCAATCAGGCTGCACTCCGAAGAGAGCTTCCATAATAAACATATTCCACCACTTCTACCTACACTGTCAACCGCAAAGCAACCTTCAAAATTTAACCGAACGCGCACGTCTTCCACCCTTTGCTTGTGGGCGAGGGTCTCACATAGGAAGACGAAAAGCTAGGTTTGTGAACTCTGATGAGTTCACATAGTGTCGGAATTGCGAGAGGGTGCCCCAACCCCCTGCAATTCCAGCTAAGGAGAATCAGGCTCTGACTCCGGAGCTTGCCGTTAAAAAGAGAGTTGCACTTCTGTCATCCTCCGGGCAGTCAAGAAGAAGAACATCAGTGGTGAATTGTTGATTTCGAAAGGACCCATACTTATTTTCCCGCCTTCGCTTTCTCTCATCTCCAAGGGTGTTTGTGTAATTTACGTTCTGCATGGGGGGTAGAAAATTAGATCCTTCAATTATCGTTTGTTGAGAATCCCTTATCCTCTCTCCTCCTTGATCTCCGGAATAATTGTGCTTAAATCTCGCATCCAAGATCGTGCATAACCGCGACCTCCTCATCGCCTTCGAAATCCCGCCTTTCCCCGAATTGGCCCAGAGCGAATCATATCTTTATGCTGAAAATCCGCACCTATTCCCTGAGCATCAAACTGAACCGCGTCATTTTCGGAGGGGTTGATACGATCCGTTCTTTCCGGCTGAGTAGTCCCCCGCTCTCTTCCTCCGGCCGATCCTTTATCAGATCTCAACCACTTTTCACTCTCCACCGAAATACTCCTACGATTAGCAGCTTTCAACCAGGCTCCCCACTCCCGTTTGATGTCTTTAAGATCAGTATTGAACAAGTTATCACAATAACTTTCCGAATGGCCTAGGCGGCCACATATAAAGCAGAATATATGAAGCTTCTCATACTTAAAGTTGACTATGAAGCTATTGCCATCTCTGTTCTTTATCTTCTTGAATCTTTTTAGAGGCTCAACCACATTAACATCAACCCTAATACGCATGTAATGTCTCCACACTCCCGTGGAGTTTGAAGAATCGTATTCAAGAAACTTGCCAATAAAATTTCCCAAAAGTACCAATACCTACGTAATAAAACTCACCGGCAAGTCGTGGACTTGAATCCAGAACTGGAGTTTATCCAACGGAACTTGAAGGGGAAACTCCCCATTCTTAAGCTTGTGGATAATGAGCGGAATACTTCCAAACGTCCAAGGCCCTCCTTCCAGAATCCTACGAATATCCACTGTGTGAAAAAATTGGAAGATATAACGCCATTTACCTATATCTTTGATGAACACTCCCTTCCCTGGCCTCCAGATACCTGCCATTCTCGAGCGCATGAGATTAAAGTTTATAGGTTGATCCGTTAGAAATCTCCCCACCAAGCATAGATCCACCGTGACATTCGTAGCATCGTCCAACACATCGTCAATGATCAACTCCTCATCTTCCTTTGAAATATTGAGATTGGCCATTTGGTCGTCCATCGGAACAGAGAACACCGTCAAAACAGAAAGCAAGAAGCGTACAAAAACAGGGGTCTCCACAAGGAAGATAGAAACAAAGGTCTCAACGAAGGAGAAAAGCAAAGGTCTCAACGAAGGAGAGATATTTAATGGGCAATTTGACCAATGATGATCTGCATAATAGTTATTCAAAATCCAAAATTTTGTCTGATGATATATTTGGATAGTTTATAGTAGTTTGGATATTAAATAGTCAAAATCTTTAATTTAAGATAGATGTTGAAAAAATCACGATAGTTTAGCCTTCCGAAAAATGGCCTGCATCACTCGATTCATTCCAAATATTTAGTAGCTGGCTGATTTATCTTTTTGCGGGAGCATTTGCCTAATATAGAATTATCTTGAACTTTGTTATCATGATGGAATCGAATATACATTAATCACTCTACCATTTGGCTAACACACAAATGAAAAATATTGTTAATAAAGAAAACCATATGCAAAGGATATTCTAGTGACACGAGTTGTTAATAAAATTTCGCCATAAAACTCAATTAGAGTCTTAAACAACTCTGGTTTTTCTATCTAATTCTATGCAACAAGGACGAAGTCAATAGACAAAACCGCCGGTAACTCAACTTTTTCTGATCAATCTGAATCAGTTTTAATTCAGCCCACATATGAAACTCTCTGAAACTGTGATAAGTTTGACAATTATTCTTTTGAAGGATTTTTTACTTACAATTAAATGGTTGGCGAAGTTCAGTATAAACAATGAACTGCAAGCAAACGCTATCCAAAATAGTGGGAAATATATCTGTTATCTTCTTTGGAATTATATAGCTTGAAGTCCAGGAAAAGCTTCAAAAAGACATGAAGAATTGAAGTCGTTTTCAACTTAGGTGGTGTTTACTTTGCATGATTAGCATTTTGAAGGATTGATTATTTGATGGATTAAATATATGATAAGATAATTTTTATCTATCAATCCTTTGTTTACTACAAAGGATTAGTGGAGGATTAAAATTGGGATAAGTAATTCTCCATTTATTTGTAGGATTATTTCAATCCTACCTATATTGGTTGGATTATAATTAATAGAGAACAATTTAAAGGATTAAAATAATCCCGGACTTTGGGATATCCACAAATGTTAATCCCTAAATGTAAACACTTGATTAGGTTGAATTAATTTTATCTATCCAACCTAATCATGACAAGTAAACACCCCTTAGAGCCTTAGACCTTGGATTAGTTCAGACTGATGGATTACATTTCCATGATATCCTAAATAAAGTGTGCAATGACATATGGATCGACTTTCTCAAAACTAATTATGAAGTGCAATGATCCCAAGTTACACCCATACTCCTAACATAGAGCCATACAAGACTTTAGGCTTATTTGATGACCTATTTTTTATTCTCACGTTCTTAGAATCTAGGACTGCAACTAGATTTGGCAATCTATGACAAAATACAAAAGTATTTTAAGATCCGTCAAGTGTAAAAAGCAGTTGAACCACTGATTTAACAAAAAATAAAGGGAAAATGGTGCATTACTCATGAAATAGAAAGGGGGAAATGGAATTAATTCTATATGGGAGTATTTACTTTTCATGATCAGCATTTTGAAGGATTGATTATTTGATGGATTAAATGTGTGATAAGATAATTTTTATCTATCAATCCTTTGTTTACTACATAGGATTAGTGAAAGATTAAAATTGGGATAAATAATTCTCCATTTATTTGGAGGATTATTTCAATCCTATCTATATTGGATGGATTAAAATTAACGAAGAACAATTCAAAGGATTAAAATAATCTCGGGCTTTGGGATATCCTCAAATTTTAATACTTAAAAGTAAACACTTGATTAGGTTGAATTAATTTTATCTATCCAACCTAATCATGCAAAGTAAACACCATCTATATATTTTGATGGTCAATAGAAAGATTCAGCTGAACCAGATCCTACAATGGCATGAGATGAACATGAATTGCATACGTAAAGAATACCATAGTGGCTCGCTAAATTAAACAGAGAAAGTTGAATAAATTCTCGCCGCTTATTCCGTCTGCACAATCTCATCTCAGTTGGCGCAACCGCCGTAAAAGCTGAGAAGAAGAGGAATGGAGGAGAGCGCAATCTCAAACAATGTGGCGCGAGCCATAGCCACCGCACTCGACTGGACCTCCTCTCCCGATGCTCGCGCCGCCTCTCACTCATACTTAGAAACCGTACGTTTTTATTCTATTTGGAAAATCTCCGTTTATTTACTGCCGTTAAAAAGCATCAGGAGGCTCATTAGTTTATTAGCATTATGATGTTTTTTATAGAGGTATTTGGTTTGATTGATAAAATATTTATACTCTATTAAATGTTTGGTTTTCATGATTAAATCTGTGATGGATAACTTGCTCATACTCCAATTATCCATTTGGGTTGATTATTTAATCTTCCTTTACTTATAATGCAAAATTTAAAAATCCAAATTATTTTTATCATCTTTGTCTCGATAAGGGTAATTTCGATATTATATTATACTTTAGTTATAATCTTTCAATTTATCATACACCACAATCAAACAATTCAAACACATGATTAAATAATTTAAATATATAGTTTCATCCTACTCTATCCTATCAATTGTGTCTATCTCATCCACTAAAAATGAATCTTTTTATAACAATCATAGATTATACGAAAACCAATGGTCTAGATCAGTTTATGTTTACTATAGTGAGAAAGTTTCCGTTCAATCAACATTATCTTGATCTGTTTGCTTGGCTGCAGTGTATTGTAAGCCTGTCACTTTGAAAAATGAGGCACATTGATGCATCTGGATACTGTGTATTTACTCTAATCAAAATTTAATTATAATAGAGATTAGTAAATTTTGATTCGAGATTAATAAATTATAGTTAGGAATGGGTAAACTCTAATTGGGACGAACGTGCACAAGTTTGGTGTGGTAGCTCCACACATGGCTATACACAATCATGATTCTAGCGAGGTGTAGTAATTTCATTTAAAACGGAAGTACAACATATTAACTGAAAACTTGTTCCAAGAGGGGAAGCTCTCCCCCGGGAATCCCAGCCACCATGAAAATGTGAGAGGGTAAATCAAAAACTGATTTAATAAATGATGTGTCTTTCGGGAAACGTGATAGGATACGGCCCAACTCTCAGGCCCAATATAAATAAGCCTGACATAAAGCTCGACCCAAACGAGTCCGGCCAAAGAAGGCTCCTAAACCAGTGGGAACGCAGAAGATTCGGCCATATCTAAGAGAATCCTAATTAGAGAAAATATAGGATTCAAATCCTATCTTAGAATAGATCTCAGATTCGAGATCTAGGTCATTATAATTGTGTATAAATAGAGGCTAGATTAAACGGAAAAGGATCATCTACACTTCAGTAATCACCCTCATATTATCAATACACGAATACTCTCTCTCTCCGTGGACGTAGATCTTATTCATAGATCGAACCACGTAAATCATGGTGTTCTTGCGTATTTATTTCCCTTACGAAATTAAGATCGATCACTGGCGCCGTCTGTGGGAACGAAATTCTGTGTTTTCGATCAAAATTTGTTTACAGGGAATCAATCACGACAATGAGAACAAGAAGTCTTGCATCCGTGGCGCTGCCGGCAACAACAGTAATAATGGCGATGAAACACGCCGAGCTCAGCTCGGGAAAGACCCGATCAGAGAATCGACCCCCGAAGGGCACATCCAGAGCCTTGACGAGCGAGACAATCCCATCTTGCATGAAGAAGCAAGATACCAAAGAGATGGAGATCGCAATAGTAACCAAGGAGAACCTCCAGCTCGGCAGTTGAACCTTGACGATGCCGTCAAGGGGTTTCTTGAGAAGAATAAGGAGAGTTTTCTCCAATACCTCAGCGAAGCACAAGGTCGGCCGCATCCCGAAGAAAGAAACGCCGAAGCCTCGTCTAAACACGAGGCACCGCAGCGAGGTGGATCCTCCAGCATCCAGGTCATGGGCGCTCATACCTCGGCACGAGCCGAGGCCCAAACCAACCACGCGAGGGATGAATAACGCGGGAAAGGACGTAGTGACCGACGTGAGGCCGATCCTAAAAATCAAAATGAGTTCGGTCGACGAACTCTGCCCCACTCTCCGGAGGGTGGCTTCGACGGGTACGGGAATATGGTCACCCCGTTCTCAAATGAAATACTTGACACCCCGTTCCCTGACAAATACCGGGTGCCGAGCATCGCCCCCTACGACGGACTAAGGGATCCGCAGAACTTCCTCTCGCAGTTCCAGTACAATATGATCAACCAAAGCCTCAGCACAGTTCATATGTGCAAGCTCTTTCCGGAGTTGCTAGTCGACAACGCCCGTCGGTGGTTCGACAGCTTACCTCCCGGGAGCATTGGATCATATCGCGACCTGATGGCAGCCTTCCATCGAAGGTTCTTCCAGAAGGCGGAATCAAAGACGTCGTCGGCACACCTCCTCACCGTGAGGCAAAGCCGAGACGAGTCCGTGAGCGACTTTATGACCAGGTTCAACAAGGAGTGCCTGAAAGTCAAAGACGTGAATGACCTTCTCATCATCTTGGCCTTCTAAAACGGCATCTTGCCAGGGGCCCTGTAAAAAGAAATCGTCAATCGAGCCCCATGATCACTGCAGAGCTATGGCGCGATAGTCAATCGGTTCGCCAAGGCGGACGAGGCGATAGAAAGAAGCGAGGCGGGAGAAAGCCTCCGAAAAGGAAGAAGAGATGAAGGACGAGAGACCGAAGCCAAGGCCGATTTAAGTGCCTTGGAGAGGATCGCCGCCCATAGAATCCAGACTCGGGCACGCGGCTCTCGAACGACCTCAATACACTCATTTGACAAAGCGAGGCAAAATCTACGAACTCCACATGGACAAATTCGAAAGCCTCGACCAATGAGAGGGGGGTCAAAACGTCGAACCAAGGACAAGTACTGCTCTTTTCACGAGGACTACGAGCATGACACAGAGGAGTGCCGAGATCTCATGGGAGACATCGAGATGCTAGTACAAGACGGGGTCCTTAAAAAATACAAAAGTCAGGACCGACGAGCTGGCCAATACGAGGCCCCGCATCGAGGTCAGAAAAAGAGGAAACAAGCGAGAAGGAGGAATAGTGCCCCTCACAAGAAGGCGGTTGCGTGGCGAGACGAGGAGGAGATGACGAACCCGACGATGGGGTCATCTCCACCATCACGGTCTCCCACGGAGTTACTGAAGTCCTCCCAAGGCCGGGCCAAGTCCCCATACCAACAGAGCTGTCGAACAAGAGGTTCAAGAGGGACGAGGCTATTACCTTCTCAGGGCGACCCGTACCTACGGTGGTGCCCCACCAGACGCTACCGTGATCCAGCGTGATCGTCAACAAATTGGTAAGACGCGTATATATCGACGGTGGCGCGTCAGTGAGCATCCTCTTCAAAGAATGCTTTGACAAATTAGGAATAGAGGAAGCGCGCCTCGCGCAGGCACCGCTACCACTCCGAAGCTTCGTACAGGAAGAGACACGCCCAGACGGGGTGATCGACCTGCCCGTCACAGTAGGAAGGGCACCGACGAGCTCTACCAAAGTGGTACAGTTCTTCGTGGTCAGTGCCCACTCGCCATTCAACGTCATACTTGGGCGAGGCGGCTAAGCGCAGATGAGGCGCAAAGTGCTCAACCTACCACCGACAATGAAAATCCCACAAAAGGAGGGATAGCCGTGATCCGGGGAGACCAGAAGTAGGCTAAGGAATGCATGCAAGTCGCCCTGAGAGGTGCAGGGACTTCGGTCCAGCATCCGCAAGCATAGCAACCAAAGAAACCCGAGGAGTTGGAACCGGAGAAGACGTCGCCGACCCTAGAGAACTCGGTTGAGGAGGTCGCATTGTATGAAGACGCACCATTCAAGGTCGTAAAAGTTGGCTCTATCGGTATACCTCAACTAAGGAAACAGATCATCCAACTCCTAAGGGAATTCAGAGACGTGTTCGCTTGGTCGCCCCTTGATATGACCGGGGTCTCACCATCTATTATCACACACCGTCTCAACATTGACAACGAGAAAACCGATTCGGCAAAAGCAACGGATTTTTGCAGCCGAACGGAATCAAGTCATCCACGACGAGGTGAAGAAATTATTAAAGGCACGCATACTGTTCGAAGTCAAGTATCCGACCTGGAGAGCCAACCCGGTAATGGTGAAGAAAGGCGGAGGAGGGTGGCGAATGTGCATCGATTATACCGATCTCAACAAACATTGCCCTAAAGACTGTTACCCCCTTCCCAACATCGACAAGAAGGTTGACGCGTTGGTCGGGTACGAATTCTTCAGCTTCCTAGACCTATACAAGGGATATAACCAGGTCTTGATGGATGACGAAGACGCGGCCAAAACGGCCTTCATTACAGACTTCGGAGTCTTCGCATACAAGAAGATGCCATTCGGACTCAAGAATGCCGGGGTCACCTATCAAAGGATGGTAGACAAAATATTCCAACCCTACATAGGACGGAATGTGGAAGTGTACGTAGATGACATCGTCGTCAAGAGCATTGAGGAAGCCGCATGTGTTGCCGACCTCAGGATCGTCCTCGGCCTACTCAGAAAGGTCAACCTAAAGCTGAACCCCCAGAAATGCACGTTCGCAGTTCGGTCCGGAAAATTTCTGGGGTGTTGGGTTTCACAAGAAGGTTTAAAAGCCAATCCGTCCAAGGTTCAAACCATTGTGGAGATGAAGATGCCAAAGACAATCCACGACGTACACAAGTTGACAGGCTGCATTGCCGTGCTCAGTCGTTTTCTTTCGAAAGCCGTGGATAAACAGCTCCCCTTCTTCAAAATACTCAAGAAGACCCCGGAGTTCTCCTGGAAGGACATACACAAGTTCGCCTTTGAAGATCTAAAAAACTACCTCGCCAAACTCCCTACTCTATCCGTCCCGAAAGAAGGAGAGGTCCTTTCCTTATACCTCGCCACTTCGGACGAAACCATAAGTCAGTTTTGAGTGCGAGAGGAAGGGCGTCATCTTCCCAGATATTTCATCACCGAGCATTGAAAGGACCGGAAACAATGTACCAACCTTTGGAGAAGCTCACTGGGCATTAGTAAATCTTTGCAAGGAGATTACGGCCATACTTCCATGCACATCCCATACAAGTCCTCACCGATCACCCACTTGCAAGTATTGGCGGCCGTAAGTCTCGTGGAGAATCGCGAAGTGGACAATTGAATTGGGCGAACACGACATATCTTTTGCCCCGTCGAGCCATCAAGGTCGGGCCTTAGCGGACTTCCTTGTCGAGGCTAACCGTCGAAAACCGAAGCCCACCGAGTCCATATCGACAATGCCGAAACCGAACCAATAGATAAAACTCCGGAGGATTCTTTGGCAAGTCTCGTTGGCGAGGCTTGGGAAAAGCAGTGGCGGAGCGGTATCCTACTTTTAGGACCAGATGGCCAAGAGATCACCTATACACTTGGTTCGCGTTCAAAAATACGAACAACGAAGTGAAATCTGAGCCTTAATTATGGGACTTCGCCTAGCTCAAAGCCTTCGTGCACGAGTGCAGAGTCCATAGTGACTCTCAAGTCATAGTGAGTCACATGTTGGGAAAGTGCGAGGCAAAAGGCAACAGGATGAAGAAATACCTTGAAAAGCCAAAAGCCTACAACAAGCTTTCTCATACTTCCAGTTAGTTCGCATCCCAAGGGAGCAAAATAGCCGGTGACGTTTTAAGCAAACTAGCCTCGTCGTCGATTTAACTCGCCAAGAGAAGAAGTCCAAATGAGCATAGCGATGGCGACACTCGGAGCCAAGGTCAACATAGTATGTGACGACAGACCCATTGGATGACTCCCATTCAAGCATACTTGGAAAAGGGCGAGCTACCTCACGACAAGCTCGAGGCTAGGAAGATCTTGAACAAACTATGCGATATACGCTTGAGAAGAGAATTCTCTATAGAAAATCATACCTCCAACCCTCTCTAAGGTGCACGGTCCAAACCGAAATGACTACGTACTACGAGAAGTACATGAAGGATCGTGTGGAAGTCACATCGGACCCGCGTCCTATCGAAGAAAGTCATGCGATGGGGATACTATTGGCGACGATGTTCGAGACTCAATCAATCTCGTGAAGAAATGTCCGAAGTGCCAATCCATGGAAGCGTGCGAGGCTACCTCAAACCGACCTCACCAAAGATGCAAAGCCCTCGCCATTTATGCGATGGGGATCGACATCGTAGGTCCTTTCGCAAAGCTCCGTGGCGCTTTCAATTCTTGATTGTCGCGATTGACTATTTCACGAAGTGGGTGGAAGCGAACCCTTAGTGAAAAGCACAAGCAAAAACGCCCTCAACTTCGTCTGGAAGAACATCGTGTGTCGGTTCGGCATCCCTCATATCCTTGTTTCGGATAATGGGACACAATTCACGGATAAAGAGTTCAAGAAGGTGCCAAGAGCTTGGATCCAAAGCAAAATTCACCTCGGTGGCTCATCCTCAAGCAAATGGTCAAACCAAAGTCACCAACAGACAATCGTGAAAGGACTCAAGACTACCTCGATCGAGTAAAGGGAATTGGGTGGAAAATTTACCACAAGTCCTATGGTCGTATCAAACTACACCTCGAACATCGAACGGAGAAACACCCTATAGTTTGGCGTACGGAACCGAAGCAGTGATCCCTGCAGAGATCGGTATGCCGAGCCCCCGCACCATTCACTTCTCGGCTGAAGCAAACGAGGAAAATCTACGAACCGATCTAGATCCGCTCAAGAAAAAAAGAGACATCGCCACATCAAGGAAGCTCGGTATAAGCAACAAGTAGCTCGGTATTACAACCAGCGTGTCAAGTCCCGACAATTCCAAATAGGCGACCTCGTGCTTCGAAATAATGAAATCAGTAAAGCCGCAAAGCTCGGTAAACTGGAAGCCACATGGGAAGGACCGTGCAGTCATCAAGTCCCTCGGAAAATGGTCATACAAGCTCGCTCATATATCAAGGCAGCAAATACCCAGTACGTGGCACATCATTCATCTGAAGAAATATTTTGCATAAATCTCAAAGGTTGAGTCTGTTCGGTCGTGTCATCAAGTCTGTTCAGTTGCATCTTTGAGTCTTGTTTTGTTATTGCGTCGGTCTCTATCAATAAAATCTTTTTCTTGCATGTTTTGTTTGTAACTTATGCATACTATCTCTTCTCCATTATACTATACCCTCTTGGAGGACGAACTATACCCTCGACGGAGACGACTACCTTCGTTTAATACGAGGACGAACTCAAGCGCGCGTGAGGGGACCACCCCTAGCGATAAAACTTGCCAAATAAAGAACCAATACCTCCGTTTATTTCAGGGAAAAGGGAACCACCCCGAGCAATAAAACTTGCCAAAAAAGGAAACTATACCTCCGTTCACTTCGGGGAAGAGGGGACCACCCCTAGCAATACTTCTTGCCAAAACAGGAACCCCTACCTTCATTTATTTCGAGGATGAATACCTTCGTACGAAGACGAACTACCTTCGTTTATTTCGAGGACGAACTACCTTCGTACGAGGATGAGCTACCTTCGTTTATTTCAAGGATGAATACCTTCGTTTACTTCGAGGACGGACTACCTTCGTTCGAGGACGAACTACCTTCGTTTATTTCGAGGACGTACTACCTTCGTACGAGGACGAGTTACCTTCGTTTAAACGAGGACGACATACCTTCTTATTGGTTACGGTAATAAAAGACAGTGTTCTTGAAGAGTCAACACGAAACAAAGAAAAATAATTCTTATTTCAAAGTATACAATTAGTACACTACGAGGACGAAGAGGGCCCTGGAGGGCGGGAGAAGCTGAGCCAATCCCTAGAAAAATCAGGATTCAACAGAGCGTCTATACTAATCCTACCTCTACCTCGTCCTCGATCTACGCTAAGAGCCCTGCCAGATCGACCTCTAGGGCCCGCGAGACGACCTCGGCCGCTCGATGACGCCCGACCTCGGCTCCTTGAGGGCCCACGTCTCTCTTGGGCAATGAAGCGTCTCTCTCGAGCTTGCCACTCCGGAGAAGAAAGATCCGGATAAGCGAGATGTCCCAGCGAAGAAGTCGCGGTAGAAGGCTCGATCGTCGAGCGAAGCACACGTTCGAGGAAGGAATGACGAGCCACGACGATCTTGTATGCAGCCGCGAACTTCTTAAGGTCGGCATATTGCTCTTGATATTGCCAAGAATCGAGCCGTGCTGCTCCTATACCTCCAACAACGGGCTGCGAGCTCTTGACTTTTGCTTGACCTCGGAGATGGTCATCCTCCATCTCGGCGCAATTTCTTCAGACTGCATGTTCTGGACAACCCGTTTAGCCGCCGCCTCGGCGATCTCGAGCTTATCCTCCGATTCAAAAGGTGAGCACAAGCTCGTCACAGCTATCCTGGGCAGCCCTAAGCTTAACTTCGGCCTCATCCCGCACATGACCGAGCTTGTTCTCCAAGCGAAGGATTTCGACCTCCTTAACTTCGAGAGCCCGCGTCAAAGCTTCGATTTGACCCAACCAAGGGGAAGCATCAGGCATATCAGGAGAAGACTGAACACAAAAGACAAGTTCCTTCAGATGAACACAAATTTTATTAAGGCCTTTAAGGCAAGTCAAAAAGAGCGACATCTTACTGATGACGTATTTACAAATTGGCCTACAAAAAGGGGATCAACTGACTCCTCCAGAAGCTCCGCCTTCGGCCCCGGTTAGCTCGGCCGCATCTTGGGGAGCGTCGACCTCCTCCTCCTCGACCTCGACTTCGGTGGCCACCTCCAGGACCCGAGCTGCTTCAGCCTCCTCCTGAGTTCGAGAAGCTTCAGCTTCCTCGGGGACTCCCGGAGCCTCGGTGCCCTCCGCCGCCTTAGCTGCCACCTCCCCGGATCCCTTAGCAAGGTCGGCCATCAAGGCTTCGATCATGGGATCACGATCCACCGGGCAAGCACGGACAGACTCAAGCATCGTAATCAAGACGCAGTCAAGCTCGCAAAGACGGCAAATCCTTCAAACCGCGACCGGGACCTCGGCATAAGCTCGCAGACAGGCACCATCCTCGTCGCCTCATACCCATACTTGGACTTATCCAACTCGGGTAGTCCTCGTGATTTCTTCAATGACGTCCGAGACCGCGCTTATTCAAGACTCCCACCCACGCCGGCGCCAACCCGTAGAAGCCCTAGAAGGAATAACCTCTCAGAAAAGCGCGGAGCATTTCCCGCGAGGTCGCCACTCGACCTCCGGTGCCGAACTCCTCTACTGCCCTCGACGACCGACTTGACCTCCGCTGCCCTAGCCGCCCGCCTCCGCCGCCTCACCTCGCCGCCTCACGGCCGTCACGCCGCCGCCTCGCTCTTGTCCCGAGCCTTGGTCTCGGCCTCGGACACCTCCCGAACGGGAGGTCTTCTCCTCCTCCATCTCACGAGCGTGGGCGGCCACTGTTGACCGGGCCACGGCACCTTTTCGGATACTCCGTCACAGGACGGACATTTTGGCGAGCTCGGTCGACACACCACTGAATAACTTGCGGCTCGGTGACACGTTATCGCCCCCGTGCAATAACAAATCAGTCGAAAACACAATAATTCACACATCCGCAATTTTATAATACAAACAGATCGCTACCTCGGGAAAGTGCGAGTGCGGGTTGAAAACCAATGATCTCGACCTCGGGATCGGCAAAGAACCGAGGTCTCGTGGATCGCGCTTAGCCTCTTCGGTGTTTTAAAGGGCGAGGCGAGGGGACTTATCGGCATCTCCACCCTCTCGAGGTTTCCTCGACGACATCCTTCAACACAAGGCGGGCATCCCAAGATCGAGCTCGGTCCTTTCTCTTCTTCTCTGCGATCAAATTCACTACAACGAGGAAAACAACACATAAGTACATCGACGGAAAAACATCCAAGCAACAAAAGAGAGAAGAGAAAGAGGGGCCTCACCCCTCGCCGACTCCACTGCAGCAGTAGGGTCATAAGGGCTCAGCCCCGCAGTCGTAAGCTCGGCCTCAGAAAAGACTTCGTCTACCAGGCCGATCCTGTCTAAGGATTGCTCCAAGCTGCCGAAGTCATAATCCGTGGCCATATCCGACAGCTTCTCACGGTTCCAGGCGAACTGGAGTGACCCAGGAAAACGACAAAAGAAAAATTTCTGGTGCCAGTTGGAAATTTTTGACTTCGTCTTTAATTTAAAATTGCGACGAGGTGTCAAGTAATACCACCCCCCGCTGGATTTGAACTGAAAGAACCTAAGGACGAGTCCTAAGGTCAGAGGGAAATTGTGACGATGAGCGAAGACACCTAGGCCCCTCAAATGCCGGAAGGAGTTCGGCGTCAATTGGGCTAAAGGGATGGCGAATAACTGCTGCAATTCAACATATATGGAAGGGTAAGGAAGACGAAGGCCATTTTTCAGGCTATCCTCGTACACCGTGACAAAACCGTTCGGAGGAGCGCTAGCCCTATCCTTCGGCCGGGGAGCAATAAACCCAAAAGATTTCGGAATATGGAATGTAGAGGCAAGCTCTAATCTAACGGAGGCTTCTAAAATAGAAGGAATCGAATAGACCCTACCAACATCAATAACAAAAGGAAAGCAAACTCTACGTGCGAAAGGATAAGAGCATCAAAGTGTACACTTCTATATCCACGTAATCATGCGAAGAATACTTAGTTAAAGCGCGCCCACCCGGCCGTGAGATTCATCGGAGGAGGAATAAGCGTAGGAAGCCATAACTTATCGATTTTAGAATCGAGGAAGATGGCGTTGGACCTTCTTGACGATAATGGCGACAGCTTGAACTTTTCGATTTACGAAGAGTTTCAAGATTCAATTTAGGAATGAGCAAAAGTGATAGCGAAAAGGCGATCATGGAAGTTATTCCCCAATATGCGCTTTATCGGGAATCCAACCACCGCCACATTAAATGCGCATTAAATGCTAATAAGACATCCGTGTTGACCTCGGCATAACGCCTCGTCGGTGAAGCCGGTCGAAGAGCTCGGCATAACGCCTCGTCGGTGAAGCCGGTCGAAGAGCTCGGCATAGCGCCGTCGGTGAAGCGGTCGAAGACCTCGGCATAACGTCTCGTCGATTGAAGCGGTCGAAGACCTCGGCATAACGTCTCGTCGGTGGAGCCAACCGAAGACCTCGACAAAACCCTCATCGCGAAGCCGGCGACATCGAAGTCGAGATAGAAGATAACTACTAGATCGATCGCGCTCCACCGTCATAGACATCTACGGTAATTGCAAACCCCAAACCCATCGGGACCTCGCCTGCGCCTTTTTTTTTTGGGGGGATGTGATGGGATCGGCCCAACTCAGGCCCAGCATCGGGCCCAATAAATAAGCGACATAAAGCTCGGCCCAAGCAAGTCCGCCCCGAAGACTCCTAAACCCGGTGGGAGCGAAGATTCGCCATATCTAAGAGAATCCTAATTAGAGAAAAGATAGATTCAAATCCTATCTTAGAATAGATCTCAATTAGGATTCTCTTAGATATCGCCGAATCTTCCGCTCCCCACCGGGTTTAGGAGCCTTCTGGCCGGACTGTCAGGCCGAGCTTATGTCGATATATTTATATTGGGCCCGATGCTTGGGCCCCAGAGTTGGTCAGATCCTATCACATCCCTCCCAAAAAAGGCGCGGCGAGGTCGTGACGGGTTTTGGGGTTTGCAATTTACCGTAGATACGCCTACGACGAAGGAGCGATCGATCTAGTAGTTATCCTTCTATCTCGACCAGATGTCGCCTGGCTTCACCGACGAGGGTTTTGCCGAGGTCTTCGGGTGGCTCCACCGACGGCGCTATGCCGAGGTCTTCGACCGCTTCAACCGACGGCGCGTTATGCCGAGGTCTTCGACCGGCTTCACCGACGAGGCGCTATGCCGAAATGGTTTTACATCGTTGTCAATGTTGAGACGGTGTGTGATGATAGATGGTGAGACCCCGGTCATATCAAGGGACGACCAAGCGAACACGTCTCTGAATTCCCTTAGGAGTTGGATGATCTGTTTTGAATTTGAATACTTGGGCTTTTTTACAAATAAAGATTGTTTAAAGAGATTAGTAATTTTCAGGTAAATATAAACTAATGTTAAATTATTTAAACTTTTTTAAGATAAAGATTATGCTAAGCACTTAGGCAATCCACTACTACAAAATCAAAAAGTCATATAAGAAACTTTGATATCTAAACCACACCGATTTGTAAGAAGACCCTCACCGTTACGAAAGACGTTGAAACAAGCCAACCACAAATCCTTCTCCTGCCTTATCACCTTCTTTAACTCCTGATATGAACACGTTTTCAATCCAACAGCGGTCGCAACGTAAGAAAGAAGCTAGTATAAATAGCAACAAAATAAATAATTGAGTTAATTCGTCAATATATGCATGGATTTTCACTTATTTTATAATGTTAACACAAATTTTGAATTATTGTAATAATATTGTCATACTTCATTTTTTTGTAAAATTATCACCCCAAATTTTTCTACTCATTAGAGAATTGATATGACATGTATCAGTTGAATACGCATCACCAAAATATGGTTGCATAACCTCAATATTTTCAATTTAATTAATATTGCGATCAACATTTCAGCTCTTAGGATAATATAAAAAAAGTGAGAGTATTAATTTTTTTTTTAAATCGTGTTAAAATTGCTAAAAGTTACTACATTAATTGATAATCAAACTTATATAATTTTATTAATAAATATATCATTACTCCAATATAAGACAAACATTTTTGTGTGGTCAGCACTTAGCACAATTCGCAATCGCAGTGACCAACTGATCGAGCCAAAGCTGCCACAGTCGCATCATTCGTGTCACTTCACAAAAGTTACTCCCTACCCCAATTTTCTTCATAGTTTTTCTTTTTACCACGTCCCAAATTTCCTTCCTAGAAACTATCATTCCAATTTTACCCTCAGTAATATTCTTTATTTACATCTTTTACCACCCATGACCCATTACTATTTCTCTTTTTTACCATCAATAACCTATTTATTTACACCTTTTACCACCTATGGCCCACCACTAACTAATTTAATATTACATTAATATGAGACCCTTATTTCACTCGTAATACACTCAACAATTTTTATTAAAACCCGCACCCATGATTCCTAGAAAGGAATTTTAAGAAGGAAGGGAGTATAACATTTCAAAAAATTCTTTATCTTATTATAGGGATGAATATTTAAATCTTGGTTGGGATTTGTGCTTAATCGGAACCATTGCAACATTTTGTACTTTGAAAAGAAAAGAAAAATTAAATCAATTGAATTATTCGAAAATTCAAATTTTTTATAATCAATCAAAAAATCGAGAAATCCAAAATCCTATTTTATTTATTATTATTTATATTATTATTTTTAACTAAAAATATAATTCATACACATTACTATTATTATTATATTAGTTACCGTGATAGAATTAGAATTAGGGTGAGAAACATTTTAAAAATATTATTTTATATAATTTGGATTTTTTTAATTTAAAAAAAAATCCAAGGCAAACTGAATATCCAAATTTTGAAAAAAAATCTGATCAGATCCGAAAATTCTAAATATTCAAACCAAATTTAATATTTCAATTTGGTTCCATTCGATTATTCCAATCTTGAATATTTTGTTCAACCTAAAAAGTCTTATGAAATTCTAGATGGAAGTGTGATAATGGTTGTACTCGAACTATTACTATTCATTAGTTGTTATTCCTTACTTTTATAAGTTTGAAACAAGTCAATTCGTTCGTCGATAGATAAGTCGTGCATGTAATTTCTCCACTCTAATTCAAAGAATAAAGCATAAAACAGTTCCAATTACTATATACTACCATACTTTTTCTTAGCATAAGAATGAGAGTCTTGGATAGTTAGGAATAAAGAAATAATTCGTGAATCCACCGATCCAAGTGCTTTTGCATGTGAATAATCTAATTAGCATTCCTAAGAAAAGAAAGAAACAAAACTAATGAGCATTTGGCTCTCACATTCCAATTTTAAATAAAAATACCTTATCTCTGCATACACACGATGCCACGGTGATTGGATAATTGGATTAACACTATCAATCGATATCCACATCACTTTTTGTTCATAAATAATACTTTTCTGTCCCATTATCATACTGCTTTTTTTTTTTGGTACCGTCCCATTAAGTTGGTTCGCTTTAAAAAAAAAATAATTTTACACTAAAAAGTCAGATCGAATTTCGTATCACACATTACTTTATATACAAAATATAACTCTCTTTAATCTACGTGTAAAAATAAAGGAGCCATGATTCATGGCAAGGAGGGAGTATTCAAATCCTTTGATGCTCGCAATTATGTAAATGCACGTGAAAATAAATAAAATATAGATCTACCAAATTATATATGATATTCTCTGTATGAGGTCACATACTACTAAAATTGAATTGGAGGTGAGGTGCAGTCAAAATTGGAAGGCCTATTTATAAATATATTTATTATTTAACCCATCAAGTCTGCGTTGTTCAACCAAAAGTTCACACTGTCATTTGTCTCCTGCAAGTATATTATACTCTAGATTCTCTCTCTGACTCTATATATATAACTAAACTGATCTGTCACTGTCAACCAAATTGTAACGTGAAGATCATTTTTCCAATTCTTTTGGCGTTGCCACCATTACACACAGCCTTCAGATCTCTCTCTCACTAGATCCCTGGTTCGCTAACCCATCCCCAATTCTCATCGCCGATGGAAGGAGTTAAAGGTTAGCAGCTTGTGCTCACTCTGCTTTTAATGCAAATTTTGATTTTGATTCCGATCAATTGCTTATAATTGTTAGAGTTACTGTAAGCTATTTGTGTTGTTGGCGTTTCGGATTTCCTTTTTCTGGCTTGATTGGGGTATGTGTGCTAGCAATGATTAAATAATCATCAATTGTGTTTTTGTTGTTTACCATTATCTGGATTGTTTGGGGGAATCCGCAAGGCTGTGCTGAATCTAGGCGATCACTTTGTTCGGAAACTATTGAGCTTTCGTGAAATAGAGCGATGGATTTTGTCTACTTTAGAATCGCGAGTGAATTTCTGGTGTGAGGACAACGATGACTCCATGGGGAAGGGGAATCTTGCTATCATTTAGTGTCGGGCCCCGGCTCGTTTAGACCCGAAATCTGTAATCGTGAAAAGCTATTTAAAATAAATTTCATGATTGCGATTATATTCAATTTATTTCATGACCTGATGGGTATTAGTTGGCGTTGGATGATGATGTCTGCTTCAGAAGCTGTTTGATTTGTCTTATTTGGTTCATTGACCGACACGGAATTTTACCTTTTAGTTAGTATACCACATGCAATTTCTTCAATTTATGCAATTCCAACATGTACGTCTTCGAACTTCACCACTAACTACTTCTGAGGAATCATTCCCAGTCACCAATGTCCTATATCCGAAGCTTATGTTTACGTTGGTGGATAAAGATGGATAAGACTGGATTACTAAAAAATCCATTTGTGTCCAATATTCGTTTTGGTTTTGAGTTACTAGATGCAGGGTAATATGTATCCCGTCTAAAGAGATAAGATATGCTTTGTGCATCTCTTCATTCTTAATGCATTTTATTATACATATGATGTATGCATTAATTTGTGTTAATTTCTGAATAAAACATTTGCTCAAATTTACAATTTTCACACGTTTTTTAGAACTTTGCAATTACGGTGCCCCTAATTTTTTCCAGCAAAAGTTTTCAGATATCTAATACTAAAATGGCGTCATTTTACTGATGAAATTATGTAAATGATAGCACTGTTAAAATAATTGGGGGTGTTATAATTGCAAAAAGTTGAGGGCGAGGTAGTAATTGCAACGTTTTAAATAATAGTCGTGTGGGAAATGCAAAATCAGGTCAAACTTGTGTTATTTGCCCCAATTAACTGAATCTTTGTTACCATAACATTCTATCTATTAAATGATAAATCCGTAAAAGTAAACAAGACCTAAATGTTAGCGGCTGAATGTAATTTGCTACTAGATGTTATCTATTATTTGCTCTTTTCAAGCACACTAGTGGGTAAAAGTAATTTGCTACTCCATAGTCCATGCCCATGTGTCCATGTGCCATCTTTTGACTGTGTTCCCTCCATTTATTAGTTGTTGACGTCAAAGATGGAACTACAGCTGCATTCACTGCTCGTCAGGAAGGTATTTCAACATTTTCTATTTTTGTGCATTATATTGCCATTATAGGGATGTACCATTAGTTTTTCTCACCTGAGATGAAGTTTGATAAAATCTCATTGATGTGAGTTGACTCTAGTAATTGCTGAAAATTCATGTTACACAAAGTGTATCATTTGGATTCTGTCCCATCATTGTTTTAACTGCAAAGAAATATGTGCTTCAAAAAAAAGCATCTGGTATAGTTTCTTGGTCAATTTGGAAGATATGACTTGCGTTGGTGGTTTCTTTTGGCTCCCTGTTCTAGCCGTGATGGGATGATTATAATTTAGCTATGTTTTTAAGTGGGACAATAAGCTATAGACTTATTCACCTGTAATCTTCATTGGCCGGCCCTTCTGTTTTACTAGTTATTGAAGCTAAAGATGGAGATATCTCTGTTCCTACTGCATTTGCTGGTCATCAAGAAGGCAAGCTTGCTTCCGTATTTTTATTACTTGATACTTCGATTTTAATTTTTCATTTGGTTAATATTTGATGTTTTTAATGGTTCTTAGATTATCAAGTCATGTATTTTACAACTTATTTGCATCTGGTATCTGACATGCGAAACCTTGCAAGTAGAAAATATTGGAGAAGAGCCCTAACTTAAGAATGTGCCCAAAACCAGAAATAACATATTGCAATAGCGAAGGAATGAAAGACTGATCGAGTAGTTGAAGAAGACTTAGTTACACACTTTTACTAGGCAAGTTGATGGTGCATGGAGTAAATAGGTGGATGCACCTTGCATAACTAATCCTGGATTTTTTTAACAAGATGGTTTATTTGCCTAGCTATAGTCATGTCATGTCATATTTATAGAGTTAAATGGAATATTAAGGTTAATTTACTTTATCCTACAGTTTTCATTTGGTATCATTTACCAGTGTCTGCTAAAAAAACTTCAATGACCCTTCTATACTAAAGTATTACATTGATTCTTGAATCATTATACTGCCTCTGAACTAAATGAAAATATGATTTACTTTTGCATTCTACGGTATCCTCTTTAGCACATGACTGGTGCTCAACCTAATATTTTTGTGGAATACAATTCACAGAAGCAATTAGCAAACTAGTTCTCTCTTATGTCTACCTTTTACAATGATCTTTGCATTTCACTTCCCTACGTTTTGCTGATTGTCTTCCTCTTTTATTAGTTGTTGAAGCCAAAGATGGAACTATCTCAGTGGCTTCTGCATTTTCTGGTTATCAAGAAGGTAATCTCAATTCCTCATTTTTTTAATTTTTTTTTCTAATCTTTTTTTCTGCCGTACTAAATGATTTACACCAATTTTAGCTTATTTGATTTAAATGAGGTGGAGTTCTTGCAATATGTTCTTCATAAATGGCCAAGTTATATGAAGTTTCCACACACACATGCACATATATAGATCCTGTTTGCTGGGACTAAAGATCTTCTAGTTGATAGAACTTTGAGTAATACAGGAATCGAGTTAGTTAACTGAGCTATATTTTCATAACCAGTATAATATGTCATACATTGATAGTATAGGGGGAGAACGAAGGATATTGACTCTTGAGAGCTGGCAAAGACTAAGCAGATTGCTGTTACTAGAAAATAGTGTTCAATAATATAGAAAAAAATGCATTTTGTATAACTTATTTGAGGTCAAGCTTTTACAAGATTTATTTGATTGAAGTTGCTCAGTCGCTTGCATTGTTTGGTGTTTTCTCTTACATTTGCTACTAAATGCTTTAATTTCGTATAGACTTAAAAATAGCTTTGTTAGTGGTGCCTGCACTGCCAATTGTTCGTGGTTTGACACAATCGTGTCTAACATATGCTAGTCATGCTTCTTATGGATTGGCTGTAATCTCATATAAATCGAGGGCTCTGATACCATTAAGAAAATTTTTGTTGGACGTGCTCCGAGACTATGTTCTCATTACAAATAAAGAAAAAAGATGAATCTTGTGAGAAATGTCTTTAGATTTTCTCTTTTGACAAACACACCATAGCTAATGATATGTCCTGTAAATGAGTTTTTGTAATGAATAATTATATACTCCCTCAGTCCACCAAAAGCTTGCATTGCTTTTGGTGGCACGGGTTTTAATAAATTGTAATGAGTGTAAAGTGGGTGGAGATAATAAATGAATATATTAATGGGTAGTGAGTAAAAAGGTGGGTCATGTGTGTTTTTTTTTTTTGTAAACAAGTGGTAGATTGAGGGTATTGATGTTTCCAAAAATAGAGTATGCAAGCTTTTGGTGGACATCCCAAAAAGGGATAAAATGCAAGCTTTTGATGGACGGAGGGAGTATCAAGTTATTACTGTTTGATTGTCCTTGGTTAGAGAACTGGCTTTCCATTCCTCTGGATTGCTTCTTAATCAACCATTTGTTGCTTGACTAAGATAATTTGCAAAATCAAGAACATATAATTGAATAGATAGTAACAGTATTATTTTTGTAATGGCTGCAGCTGTTCAGGATAGGGATCACAAATTCTTGACAAAAGCAGTTGAAGAGGCGTACAAAGGTGTAGATAGTGGAGATGGAGGTCCTTTTGGTGCTGTTGTAGTACACAATGATGAAGTGGTTGTAAGCTGTCATAACCTGGTCCTCAAGCACACAGACCCCACTGCTCATGCAGAGGTTACAGCAATAAGAGAGGTTAGAGTTGGACATGTACTGGAAGTTCAAATATTTGAGATGTTTTTGCTGAAAATGCTTGCTATTTTAATTTAAAGCTGTTGTTTTGGTAGACTTGAAATTACTGCTGTGGGGGAAATTGGAAATAAAGTTCCTGCTACTGTAGTAGACTAGTAGTAAAGAAATCAAAGATAACTCCTATTCAATTTGATTGCAATTTACCTAGTTGTGTGTCGATTGAACATATTCCGATTATTTGGTCCTTGTATTGATTAATGATAACTGCCTAAAATAAAAATAGAGAGATCACATGTTAATATATTGCTGTCATTCTTGCTAATTGAAAATGTCCTTAGCGGTAGGATTAGATGTGTTTATGATGTAACTATGTTGACATCTTGTCCCCATTCGTACTGATGCTCTCCGCCTTTGTTTCTTTGTTTTTTGTTATAAACAAAATGTATTTGATGTTTAACCCTTGATCTTTTTGTTTATTTTCGTTTCATGATTCGGTCTCATGACAAAATGATAATGACTACTGATAGATTAATAAGGTTGTTGCACTTCATCTGTGGCATCGAATATTGTCTTGACCGTATACCAATTTTTGCCTTCATTAATTCGGAGGTTTAGTCAGAGGGAATTGCATTATATGGTAATTATAGTCATAAACCTTGCATTAACTACTATTTGCCGTGGAAGTTGGGTACTAAGAATGACTTTGAGGGCCTTTTTTCTATAACCTTTATGGACATGTTTTTTCTATCATCATCTTCATGAACTGTTCTTTTGTGCTTCAAGCATTGTATAATTAGATAATATGTTTCAATTTCATAATTTTGTATTTTTCCTCTCTTAGCTTGCAGTTTCTTTGATTATCTAAAGAATGTCTTTCTAAAAAAAAACTTTTATTTCAATCTGTCTTGAACACTACATTTATATCGAAAAGTCTTTATTTTGATTATTTGGGTTCATTGTTTCTTATGATGTGTATCCACATGCTTACCATGCATTTTCAGGCTTGCAAGAAGCTCAACAGGATTGAGCTCTCAGACTGTGAGATATATGCCTCATGTGAGCCATGCCCCATGTGTTTTGGCGCAATCCATCTCTCCAGAATCAAGGTTTTGACTGCTTAATTTTTACTCTCTGCCTTGAATGTTTTCGCTTGTATTAGTATACCTAAAACCCACCCCATAATCTCATTCCTGTATTTCAGAGATTGGTGTACGGTGCCAAAGCTGAAGCTGCTATTGCCATCGGTTTTGATGACTTCATTGCAGATGCACTGAGAGGAACTGGGTTTTACCAGAAGGCTCATCTTGAAATAAAAAAAGCTGATGGGAATGGGGCGATGATTGCAGAGCAGGTATTCGAGAAAACAAAGGAGAAATTTCGACTGTACTGAAGAATATTCAATTGTAAATGTTGATGAAATTATTCCCTAACATTTGCTCAATAGCATTTCACAATTAACATTTGCTCAATAGCATTTCACAATTAACATTTGCTCAATAGCATTTCACAATTAACTCAACAACTGTTCTGTTGTTACTCATGGTATTTGCTGATGCATTTAGCTTTTGAGATAATGGGATTTATCAAATTCTCTTGATGATGTTGAAAATTTAAAGAAATTGCAGCCATGGATGACATGACGGCTGACAAGAATTGTACATCATATTACGAAATGTAGATAGTCCTTTTGTTTATTGTCAATTGCAATGTAGTTATTTGGTAGGCATGGTGTAGACATTATATCAACAACATATACACATATATAGTCAATATTATATAATATATTCAATATTTTTCAGGCATTCATAGTGTTGGAAATTTGGTTTGAGTTAACCAATTTACTGTGCTATGAATTATGATCATTGCTCAAAACTGAATTTTGGTGAGCGAAAAATGGTTTGTTATGAAGCATCAACAAAGCTTTTATAAGAGTGTACATTCTTGGCCTTGGGCCTTGGTTTTGTAGCAACTAGTTTTGATTAGATTTCTGGAAGTTCGAACATGTGGTGCATATGTTGACAAAAATATTGTTACAATATTCACGTCAATATTTTATGTTGGAAGTTCGAACATGTGGTGCACAAGTTGACAAAAATATTGTTACAATATTTATGCCAATATTTTCTGTTCGACAGTTACAGGTTGTAACAGTTGGGTCTTTATGATCATGTTTGAATCAACTATGAGAGTTACACCCTGAGAATAACGTTAGTTGGATGTTACACCAAGGTGTAATGCTTGTTGGGAGGTGTCACCTCCATATTCAATTTGATGGGGGTTACTTGGAGGTTACATCTACAAATTGAATGATCTTTTTAATATCCCCTACACGTGTGACTTGCTTATATATAGGAGCTCATTTGTATGGTTTTGGATGATGAAAATGAGATATCTCAGCATGTATTTTTCACAAACATTATTTCCAAACTTGCATTATCAAAGTCATAGAGCTTCTTGGTCCTAACCATCGTCTAGTTCGTCGAAACTTCTTGGTTTGTGGTGCTGTTACTAAGAAGACGAAACCGTTTTATCTTTGGACACGATATGTCAATCCGTGAGCACTAACTGATACATATTTCGTCTTACTAAAAGAGCCTTCATTGACTCGGCTTTTTCCCAGCTTTGTTCCAACATCTCAGAAGATATTTTATAGCAATATGTTCCAGTAGATTCTAGATTGTTTTCGAAATTTGTACAATAACAACTTGCAAAACAATACTGACAAAGATCAGTTTGTATTTGTCATTCCAATTCAGATTATTATATTTGTTGTCTCATCTTCTACTGTTTTTCTTTTTTTTAACAATTTCAAAGTACATGTGATATAACCCGATCTAACCATTTTCCAACACATAATTGTGAAATGGAGATTAAGTTGAACTTGTCTTGGGGTTTAATCGTGGACCATATGACATTGGATTCTAATCCATGCTAGTTATAAGCTTATCTAGTTCCAATTATATATTGTTGATGAGACCAACAACAAATCAAAACTGAATTCTATAGTTCATCAAGTTCGTTCTCTTATTGTCAAAATACGTAGGTATTTCAAAAAGAAACATCGTGATACACCACGGGTATCCTTCCTTAGCACATCAAATCTACCTCTCGATATTTCCAGAGATGAGACGCACAGAGAGAAGAAATAAGATTTTGTATTAAGCAATTCTCAAATGAGTTATATCCTACCGATTACAAGATTCTCACCTTTCTTATATACTCGTGTATTTGCTGTAGTTTGTTACATAAGTTTGTTGCTAACTATAGTTTGTTACTAGCTACTAACTGCTACAGCCACGTGCCATAGTTTGTTAATGTCGTTGGAGCCGTTACTTCTCCCATACACACGCCCATGCAGATGTTGGTTATTCACGCATTCTTCATGACAATACCATCTCCTTTATTGTGACTTGTCCACAAGTCAGAACAGCCTTGGAAACCTTTCTTCCATCTCTAAGAAATCCTCCCATGTAGCTTCTTCTTCCGGAAGATGAGCCCATTGTACCAAGACCTCGGAACGTGCACTATTATTCTTCTTAACAATTCTTCGTGCAAGAACTTTTACTGGATGTAACATTACCTTCCCGTCATCATCAAAATCTGGAAGTGTGGGTGTTACATTTTGTGTATTACGAACACTACGCTTAAGTAATCCCACATGAAATACAGGATGAATTTTTGTAGTAGGTGGCAATGCAAGCTCATAGGCTACCGTGCCGATCTTCTTCACGATTTCAAAGGGACCTGCATATCTGGGAATCAATTTCCAGTTCCTATGGAGGCGAAGGGAGTGATGTTTATAAGGCTTCAGTTTGAGGTAGACCCAGTCGTGCAACTCAAACTCTCTATGCATCCTCTTCTTGTCAGCTCTTTTCTTCATTGTCGATTGCGCCCGCTGCAAAGTCCGTTTTAATTGCTCTTGGATATCCAATTTTTCCAATACCGTAGCCTCGACGCCAATCACTTGAGGGTCCGAATAGGAAGCAAGAGCAAGTGGAGATGGTTTATACCCGTACAAAGCTTGGAATGGAGTTGTCGCGATTGAGGAATGGAACGAGGTATTGTACCAGAATTCTGCCAGTGCTAACCATGAACTCCACTTCTTTGGTGACTGACTGCACATACAACGTAGATACATCTCCAAACACTGGTTGACCCTTTCACTTTGGCCATCAGTTTGGGGATGATATGCGGTGCTCAAGTGTTGTTGAATGCCTAGCACATGCAGCAGCTCTTTCCAAAAACGGCTGGTGAATACACGATCTCTGTCGGACATGATGCTCTTAGGTAGTCCATGAAGCCTGTATATCTGCTCAATGAACACTTTCGCACACAGGGAGGCATTGTATGGATGTTTCAGTGGAATAAAATGAGCGAATTTGGTGAAGCGGTCGACGACAACCCAAATAGAATCTGAATTTTGGGATAAAGGGAGACCTTCGATGAAGTCCATAGTAATCATCTACCATGCTTGAGAGGGTAGAGGGAGGGGCTGCAATAATCCCGCGCTTCGAGTATTCTCATGCTTGCTCAACTGACACTGGTTGCATTCTTTCACCAACTGCTGTGTTTCCGTTCTCAGTCCCGGCCATAGGAAAGTAGCCTTGACTCTTTGAAACGTAGCATTTATCCCTGAATGACCTCCATAGCTGGATGCATGCATAAAATTTAGTATTCTCGTCCGTAGCTCCCCTGCTGTACCCACATAAAGTCTGCCTTTGAACCGTAGTAATCCACTGGTAAATGAGAAGTAAGACAGGTTGTAAGGGGTCGTGCAACACGCCGTAATTGCTTCCTGTGCAATGTCATCTCCCTCATAACTTGTAATCAATTCCGTAATCCATACGGGTGTACATTCAGAGATGGTTAGTAGACTGCCCTCGTCATGTTCTCTTCTTGAAAGTGCATCAGCTGCTTTATTTTCTACACCCTTCTTGTACTCAATCTTGTAGTCAAAACCAAGGAGTTTCGTGAGGTATTTATGTTGTACCGGTGTCGAAATTTTCTGCTCCAGTAAGAACTTCAGACTCTGTTGATCGGTTTTAATGGTGAACTGATTATGTAGCAAGTAAGATCTCCACTTTTCGGTTGCAAGAATGATGGCCAGAAATTCTTTCTCGTACGTTGAAAGGCCTTTGTGTTTTGGAGCCAAGGCTTTGCTAATAAAAGCAATAGGGTGTCCCTGCTGCATAAGAACAGCCCCAATTCCATGGTAGCTCGCGTCGGTTTCTAATGTGAATGGCAGTTCGAAGTTGGGTAACTTCAACACCGGGGCTGAAGTCATGGCTTGTTTCAGCTTCTCAAATGCGTCCTCCGCTGCCGACGTCCAGTGAAAATTCCCTTTCTTGGTTAGATCATTCAAGGGCCGTGCAATAGCTCCATAATTTTGGACAAATTTCCTATAGTATCCAGTCAGCCCAAGAAAGCCTCGCAACACTTTCAGTGTTTTGGGTCGTCGCCACTCGACCATTGCTTTGATCTTGCCGGGATCAGCCTCCACTCCCTTTTCACTAATTAAGTGCCCCAAGTATTCAACTTGTTGTTGATCGAAGATACACTTAGAAGATTTTGCATAGAAGTGATGCTCAGATAATGTTCGAAATACCACTTCAAGATGGATTAGATGCTCTTCCATTGACCTGCTATATATCAGTATATCGTCGAAGAATACCAGTACATACTTGCTCAAATATAGTATGAAAATGGTGTTCATCAAAGCTTGGAACGTTGCGGGAGCGTTGGTTAAGCCGAAGGGCATTACCTTGAATTCATAAAGCCCACTTGAAGTAACAAAGGCTGTTTTGTGCACGTCGCCTTCATGCATTCGTATTTGATGATAACCAGCTCTTAGATCGACTTTAGAAGATACAGTAGACCCTCCCAATTCATCAAGTAAATCATCTATGAGTGGGATTGGAAAGTTATCCTTCACCGTGATAGAATTTAGCTTCCTGTAATCAATGCAGAATCGCCAAGTTCCGTCCTTCTTTTTACGAATAGGACCGGTGATGAGAAAGAACTCGTATAGTCAGACATTACTCGACTTCAACATTTCTTGCACGAGTTTCTCTATCTCCATTCGCTGTAGATAGGGATATTTATAGGGTTTGAGCTTGAATTCTGTGGCTTCAGATTTCATGGGAATTATGTGGTTGTGCGATCTATTTGGGGGCAGCTGCGTAGGATTTTGAAATATATGCAGGTACTTGTGGAGAAGTGGCATAATTCTTTGATGCGGCTTACTGTCTTCAATAACTTTCGTAGCTGTAATCATGCAGAGGCACCCAAACACAGCCCCTTTGCCTTTTCGTAATGTTCTTCTAAAAGACTTTCCAGTAATCATCTTCAAGGACATTTCTTCTTGCGTGATCCCTTGTAGTGTTATTCGCTTGCCTTCTTTGCAGAAACTAATGTTATGCTCTCTGAAATTGAATGTCACTGGCCCCAATTGTTTCAATATATCCACGCCTACTACCATATCACACCCTCCAAGTTGTAAGATTCTCATAGCCGTTATGAACTTGCAGCCTCCCATTTCCCATTCTAGATTTGAACAGCGTGTGTTGCATTCCAGCTTTCCTCCGTCTGCGATGGTGACTGTCATAGAATTCGTGCATTCCACCTCACAACTCAGCCTGCTCGCCGTCGATGCATCCAAGAAGCTATGCGTACTGCCGGTATCGATGATTACCGTGATCTGTTGTCTTCCTATTTTTCCCTTAAGCCTTATTGTATCAGCTGCAATCTGTCCTGCTAGTGCATTGAGCGACACTAGAACTTCTTCTTCTTCGTTATTTATTTCTTGCAACACCAACTCAGTTTCCTCCGCTTCTCATTCGCATATTATGGTAAAGAGTTTCTTGCATCTATGCCCCACTTGATATGGTTCATCACAATTAAAACATAATTTCTTCTTCCTTCTTTCTTCGATTTCAGCCGGCGTTAGCTTCTTGAAGGTAGTTGATCTGGGATTGTTGTTGGAGAATAGTTTAACCCTAGTGTCTTCCATTACTTTCTTGGCTTCCATGAACCTGATATTGTTTCTTACTCCTTTCTGTAATGCGTTGATCTGCAGCTCCTGTTTCTTGGCCAATGATATGGCGTGATTGAGTTTCCTTGGTTCGAACATTTCTACTACACTTCCAACTTCATCCTTTAACCCTCCTACATAGCATTTAACGAAATATTCTTCTTCTAGACTCCGGTTCCCCATGGCTACAAAAGCTTTCAACTCTTCAAATTTCGCTGTGTAGCTTTCCACATCACTAATCTATTTGAGTTGGTTGAACTGTGTCACCACATTCTTTCCATTCGAGCTCCCAAATCTCTCGATCACCATGTCTCCGAATTTCCTCCACGCCAAGCCCTCTTTATCTTCTATATACTCTAAATACCACAGATCCGCTCCTCCTTCCATGTACATGGCTGCTGTGAATATTTTTTCTTCATCTCCCATCTGGTTCACCGCAAAATATTTCCCACACTTTCGAATCCATTGCATTGGATTCTCTCCACTAAATTTTGGGAATTCAAGTTTTGGCATTCTTGATGGATTGAAATTGCGTGAGTTCTGTGATTTACCTTGATTTCGCGCTGAATTTTGACTCTTATGGCTGGGATCGTCCTCCTCTCCTGATCCTCTCTCCTCTTCGTTGATCTCTCTTTCTCCATGCATTCTGTGCTTGAGCTTGAGTTCCTTTCTCATTTCCTCAAATTGTAACTGCATGGCTGCGATTAGTGATTTGTTACTTTCCACTTGTTGTTGTTGTGCTGTTGTCAATGTGTTGTGAAAGTCAGTCTGCTGCTGCTGTAGTTGGAAGAGCTGTGCTTCCATGCTCCCCATTCGATTCTCCATTTTAGTTGTTCTTGGCATAACGTTGCGCGACGTAGGCTCTGATACCAGATTGATACACCACGGGTATCCTTCCTTAGCACATCAAATCTACCTCTCGATATTTCCAGAGATGAGACGCACAGAGAGAAGAAATAAGATTTTGTATTAAGCAATTCTCAAATGAGTTATATCCTACCGATTACAAGATTCTCACCTTTCTTATATACTCGTGTATTTGCTGTAGTTTGTTACATGAGTTTGTTGCTAACTATAGTTTGTTACTAGCTACTAACTGCTACATCCACGTGCCATAGTTTGTTAATGCCGTTGGAGCCGTTACTTCTCCCATACACACGCCCATGCAGATGTTGGTTATTCACGCATTCTTCATGACACATCGTCAACATTTTCATAAATGCTCACGCCGATATGAAAGATTTATAGAAAGCGAGAAAGAACACGGAGTTTTAACGTGGTTCGATCAAAAGAAAGATCTCGTCCACGGAGGGATAGTCCCGAGATGTTCACTATAATCGTATTACAATGAGTATCTCAAAGAGCTCTAGTATTCAAGAAATTGCTAACCCCTTTACCTTCAATCTAACTCCTATTTATACACAAACGTAAACCTAATCACGAATCCTCGATTGGCGGGCTCATGATCTTCCTATAACCGACCATGATCTCCACTATCATTGCCCATGATTTCCACCGTTATCCCATTATGTGCCCTTAACTCCGCCTTTAATCGTGGTTTGGGGGCATCATTCTAAGCACGAGTAGGGCAACATTAGGTTAGCCCACTCGTTTGGGCTCGCTAATGGGCCCGAGAGGTTGGGCCATATCCTATCATAGCCTCCCGAAAAGTCGAGAATAGCCTTGCCGGGCGAAGCGAGAACGTGCTTTGCCGAGGCGGGATGTTGCTTGGTGAAGTTTTCGCTGAAGGTTCTTGTCTCTTCCGCACAAGGTAGCCGAATTATGACTGGATCTTGTATACCGAGGTTTGGTCTCGAATCGCCTTGCTTTTATGGAGGACGCCGAGGTCCGAATCAAGGGAGAAACTCTTGTAAGGGGTTGTCACGACAGGAACCGAGGTCCGATTGTGTGGCTATCTCAAAGACAAGGTGCGACCTGTATGGCTCCCGCTTTACGAAGGACGCCGAGGTCCGACCGAAGACTTCGCCGTCCGGGAGGACATGGGCGTAGTCCGATGTCCGAGCTCAATGTAATCATTACGTGATCGATCGTGGCCTGCCTTCCATAGAGTACGCCATACGCCAAAGCGGTAGTTGGGCCGTCAACAATGTGGCCGATCACACATCCAATCGTAGATAGCACGTGTGATAAACGAAACGGCAGATTTTAGGCGCCATTTGTCCTATAAATAGGTCCAAAAGAGGCAACTGCTCACTTTCTTCTTCGACGCTTTATTCCGCAGAGCATACCCTTAGAAATTCCCAATTCCTCTTTCAAACTTTGTTGAAGAAATCGAAATCTCGCCCGTAAAAAGTAAGTATGTATTCTTCATCTTCTCATTCCTCTTCTCGCCTCGATAACTCGGTTCGGTTTCCTGCTCGCCGCCTGTATTCCGATGTAAGGGATTATATATGCCACAACGCCAGTAAATCTATAGACTTAGTTCTGTGGTTTCACCGTGTCGCTTGTATGGGATGGCATCGTGATTGGTGCGCGGATCAACTTTAACGACAGAGAGCTCTTGGTGGTTATGAGAAATACCACATCCCAAAGGATGCATGGTGGTGCTCGCACGAAACCCAATGATAGGCGATGGTCCTCCGGAGGGTTTATTACCATTTTGTAGATAGTTTAATAGCTGGGCTTAGGTTTCCTTTTGCTCCTATTTTCCTTAGCTTGCAAGAGTATTTTCGATCCCCATATGCCAACCGACCTCGAATTCGATTAGGTCGGTGGTCACTAGGGGCGGCCTGTTATGGCATAGGCGAGGAGTTTTCAAGTCTTGATGCGCTTTTAGCATCAAGTCTATAGGAGGGTGTATTATCCGTCACCCGCTTGAAGTTTAAAATAGCTTCCCCTCGAAGGTATCCCACCGCAAAATAGATACTTCTTCTCGCGGCCGAGGGTATCCGAGGTATGAGCTGGGCCTCTGAGCGATGAAAGATGTGAAAATCAATCCCCGGCCCCATGGAGAAACCGTTGAACGATATGGGCGAGATCCTATCGATCAATTATACCGAGGATGACTTGAACAATGCGGGTCGAGTGTTTATAGGTCGAAGCTCCAAGATCGTGGTCTCGATTCAAGTAGGCAACCTTCTTATCTTCATTTCCGTCCGACTTCTTTGTGCTAACGAAATTCTCATTCTCAGACATGTGAAGATTGACCCTAGCATAGAAGTCAATATATCGAGCTCGCCGCGCCCGCGCCATCCGATCGGGCGAGCCCGCGAGGAAGGCGAGGCGGCGAGTCTACCCAAGACCCTGTGGTGGTGGACACCGAGGACTTCTTCGATCGCCCTCAGCGACCTCGGGCCGATGTTGAGATCGAGGTCCATGGCCGCCCCCGCCCGAGGTGCCGGCTTCCAAAGACTCCTTTATCTTTTCCAAAGGTATAAGTCGCCACCCTTCCTTGTAATTTTGTCGTTACGTGGTGCTAATTGTTCTATATTCGTGACGCGCCTCGCTGGCGGTGAGATGCACCGCATGGCCGGTCTTGTTGTTGAGGGCGCCCGCAATCGAGGCCATGGAGAGAAGATCGCCGCCGACGCCCGAGGGCGGCTTCCGAATCCGCTACCGACGCCGCCAGGCGACGCCGAACTTGCAAAGGCGAATGCCGGTGGCAAAGACGGCCGAGAGCCCTTAAGAGAAGGACCGGCCTTACGAAGGCCCGTGCCAAGTGGAGAGCGCGGGAGGAGGCCGCCGAGGCGGAGAAGAAGTCGGTCAAGACAGACAGCGCTTTTGCCGGCGGGCAAGGACCTATGCCGAGGGCCTTCGCCAAAGAAGTTTATCGAGCCGGAGAGTTTTCCTCCTTCATCTCCGACCGGCAAATGTGATGAGGCCGCAGTGATATCTACCCACCTAGAGAAGTCGGGCGCCGAGAGACCTGATTTTGACAAGGCCCAAGACGGTTGGGTTGAGGTCGAACCTCGGGAGGTATGCATGAATTATGCCCGCATAATCGCTTGGGCGACCTCCTTCCCGTGGTGGATGCCTGGCATCTTCTCGCCTCGCCTCGACGGCGGAGGTCAGAACTCAAAGGCAAGGAAGATGAAGACGTGAGCTTCAAGATTCCTTGCCGAGTTGAGAGCCGAACCCAGATGGTCGGACCGAGCTCTGACATCCTTCCTGATGGGCAGCCTGGAGGAGCAAAGAAAGCGGCGGCGGCAGAGAGGTCGGAGAGTCCGCAATGAGCCCGAGGTCGCGGACCTAATGTAATAGGTCGATTTGTCGGGTCGATAGGACCTCGTGTTGTACAAACTTCCATTTTGAATAATAGACATATCTTGTTAAAATGCCTCAGGTCTTGTCTTATTTCTAGATTCCACATCTCAATACTTGGACTCGATCACGAGTTACTAACAAAGTCGAAAGAAGTCCGAGGTGCTCTAGCCGAGAAGGATGAAGAGGACGACTGAGGAGTCGGTCCGCCGAATGACTCGTGTTCGCCAACATGGATGTCACCGGCATCATCACCGAATCGAAATGAAGTTGCACGAGGTCGATCGCGAGTGGTCCGCCTTTCACCGAGAACGAGGCGTTAAAATTAAGGATTACACAACTCAAGTCCGGGGGCTGATTTATCCGCAGATGTGATCCAAGGACGATCGATGTAATGCGAGGAGCAATGTGACAATGAGAGGTTCGGCTCGATCTCGGAAGAGCATGCAGTATGAGAAGGTAATCCACGGACCGTGGAACTACTATATCCAAGCCGACGATCGAGTTCGAGCTTGTTGGCGGAGGCATGGTATTGAGGATGAGGAGGTCCAAATAGCAAGAAGTTTAAAGACCGCCTCGACTCTATCCCGAATACATACGATGTACGAGATCGCTCGCAAATGACGATGCCTCAGCCATTCACAAGGCTCTCAATGTGGCGCCCACCGATCCCATAATTGAAGAGCTCAAGAGGAGGGCGGCTACGCTGATCACGCCAAGTGTCCGCCTAATGGGTCCACTCGATGAGGAGCTTAGAGGACAGGCCGCGCTCGAAAGGAGGAGCGCGCGTGGGCGGCGGTCGACGTGGAAGGTGAGAGTTCGGGACGAGGGCATTGTCTTGGTCCGACGTCAGCTCACGGGTCGAGGTGTGGCCTCGGCATGGATCGCATTCCCCAGTGCCGAATCCGCCTGTCGGGTCGATCGCTCCCGAGCAGCCGAGGTGGTGCCGCCTCATAGATTGGGTGGAAGGCACCGAGTTCATTCCGGTATTCATCGCCGACCTGGGATTTCGCTCAAAACTATCTCGCCTTCATGAGTCTCATGAGGCGGAGCCCTAAGTCCGAATGAGTGTATATAGTGCAGACTTTGTATGTAGGTATAAATGTATTTAGACTCGTCAAGTGTACGCTTTTCCTCTCGAGAGGTATAAACATAGCTTAGGACTTCGCTTGGTCGTAAATGTATTTATACCGATACAGCATAATTTGGTGCTTTGGTGAGATCCAACTCGATGTCTTTTACATGTAGACTTTTCAATTTAATGAATAATCAGATGTGTGCATGTAGACTTTCAAATTAATGAGTAGTCTGTATGCGCTGACCGAGACGCTCAATTTAACGAGTAATCTACGAGTCGGCGGCGCGCTTAGTGAGTACCCTACTTAGTGGGCTATTCATCTTCGTGAGGCGCCCTCGTGAAGGTTTAAATGCGTATATCCAAATAGATGTTCGTGATATCAATAAAATGGAATACTCATTATAAAAATAAATATTTTATTCAACAAGTGTATAACATCGCACTTCTAAAAACAAGTAAGAGACTAACATAAGGTCGATCCAAATCGAAGCTATGTAAAGTACCTCCTTAAATGAGAAATATGCCGTGTTCGGGGATAAGCGCACCTGATAGGTGAGATAGTTTGTAGGCCCCTTGCCGAGGTCCTCGTGAACGCGGTATGGGCCTTCCCATGTCGAATCCAACTTGTTAAGATGTTCGGCTCACGGCTTCATTATTTCAGAGGACGAGGTCGCCTACTTGCAAAGCGGAGGCTTTGACCCTTTGTTGTAATACCGTGCGACCGGCCCTTGTACTTAGCTTCGCTTATGAAGGCGAGTTCGCTTTTTCGAGAGCATCAAGGTTGGTCCGCAGTCTTCCTCGCTCCCATCCGGGTCAAAGTGAAGAGTGCGTGAGCTCGGTGCGCCGATTTCAGCCGGTATGACGGCCTCGCCCATAGACCAAGTCGAAGGTGTTTCTCCGCGAAGTCCGAGGTGTCGCTCAGAGACCGAGGACTTGGGAAGGTTTTCACCCAATCGCCTTTAGCTCGGTCAGCCTCTTCTTTAATCCTCAGATAATCGTGCGGTTCGTCACCCCGGTCCGACCATCGGCTTGCGGGTGTGCGATCGAGGTGAAGCGTTGGTCGATCCGGAGCTCTTTGCACCACCTTGAAATTTTTATCGACGAACCGGGTACCATTATCCGAGACCGTAATGTGGTACGCGGAAGCGCGCATCATATTCTTCCACACGGCGTCTCAATCCTTTTGCTCGTGAGGTTCGACAAAGGCTCGCCTTCACCCATTTTGTGAAGTAGTCTATGGCAACGACTAAATATCGTCGACCGGTGCTCGGCCGAACGGACCAACGATGTCGATCCCCATCGCATGAAAGGCCATGAGCTCGCAGTCGCCGATCGGTCCGGGTAGCTTCGACCGTGGAGTGAAGTCAGCATTTTGACACTTTTGACGAGTTCGGCCGAATCTTGAATAAGGGTGGGCCAATAATATCCCGACCTCAACGCCTTCTTTGAAAGAGCCCGGAGCCGATGTGGCTTCCGCAAGATCCTCCGTGAATCTCATTAAGCACGTAGTCGCCTTCTTCCGCCCAAGGCACCTCGTGAGGGTTGAAGGTAAGACTTCCTAGAGAGCCCTCATACACAAGATACTTCGGATTTCACCATCATCTTTTTCGCCTCTAGCCGATCCCGAGGTAGTGTGCCAACTTCCGTGTATGCTTTTAGGGCGCCATCCGCTTGGTTCACCTCCGAGATAACGCCGATATGGGCGCCTCAATGCTTCCGAATGAACTTCCCATCGCGATTTGTCGATGACGAAGCCAATTTACTAAGGATGTCACCTACTGCTTTCCTCTCGGGATTTGATTAATCTTGAAGTATCTCGAATGAGGCCAAGATCTCTTTCGCCTTCTCAAGTATCGCTCATTCGATCTTCCTTAGCCTCGTATGTGCCTAAGACCGGTTTACTACGACTGGAATCTCCAAATATCCGGACTTTGTCCACTTTCAATTCCTTTGCTGCGGAGTCCCGAGATCGGTTGTTGACTCCACTCGTTGTTGGTGGTCGGGAAGGTAAATCGGAGGCGATGTCACCTCTTGCTTATCTCGGGCCGAGGAGGAGGATGCTCAGCCGCTACCCGTCTTGCATGAAGCTCCGTCCACATACATCTGCCAACATCCAACGGGTGATGCAAGGACAGGTTCCTCTGCCGTGAGGGTGGGAGTGACCTCGCTGGTAGAGGCGACCTCGGTGAATTTGACCTCCACCAGGAAATCTGCAAGGGCTTGCCCTTTTATGGCCGGCCTGGGGGAGTATGAGATGTCGTGCTCGCCAAGCTCCAGTGCCCACTTAGCTATACGTCCAGATGACTCCGGTTTTGATAAGACTTGTCTTAGAGGTAAGTCCGTTAGTACCTGGACGGAATGAGCTTGAAAGTAAGGCCGGAGGCGTCGCTTGCTCACCAAGGCCGAGCTACCTTCTCGAGGTTGGTGTACTCGCCTCCGGTCCTTTGAGAGCCCGCTAATGAAGTAGATGGGAGTTGTCGTCCCCATCTCATCTCGCACCAAGACAAAGACCGATTGACTCGTCCGAGGTGGCGGATATAACGATAGAGTTTCACTTTGCTTTGGGCGGATAGTGTCGGCGGTCGGCGAGATATTCCTTCACCGTATGGCGACGACAGTGTTCTTCCCGCCAGTGAAACTGAGCCTCCTCGGGATCTTGAAGAAGGAAGTCGCTTCTCGGCAGCTCGAGATAGGAATCGGTGAGGCGGCCAGCATCCGGTGAGTTTGTGTATTTCACGGATGGTTCTTGGGACCCATGTCGAGCACCGCCACCTTGGTAGGATTGGCTTTCGTGCCTTCTTGAGAAACCCAAAGATCCCGTAAATTTACCCGCCTTCACCACGAATGTGCACTGGGATTGAGCTTGAGGTTGGCCGACCGAGGAGTCAAGAATAGTTTCGAGGTCAATGGCGCAGCTTCGCCTTTTTGCTTTTGACTACTATATCGCCGACATAGACCTCAACAATCTCCCCTATGTGATCCTGAAGATCGCGCCCACCATTCTTTGGTAGGTAGCTCCAGCGTTTTTCGCACCGAAAGGCATCTTCCCAGTGGCGAAGACCAAGTCGAGAATGAACGCTGCTTTTGAGGCGCCCTCCCGGCTCATCAAGACTTGGTGGTATCCCTTGTATAAATCCAGAAACCAAGATCTCATGCCCCACCAAAGCTTCCACCTTCTTGTCAATGTCGGGAGGGTACTTGGTCTTTTGGGCGTTGTTTATCGAGGTCGGTATAGTCGACACACATGCGCCATCCCTCCCGGCTTTCGAACTACAACGGGATTAGCCATCCAAGTTGGGTATTTAACCTCGTCAGATTTTAGCCTCCCGAGTTGGGTTACCTCGCCTCTTATGACCGGTCAGCCCGCCGGCAAAACTTCTTCTTCTCGCCGAACCGGTTTAGTAGCCTGATCGATGTTGAGACGATGAGTTATGAGCTCGGCGAGACCCCAATCATATCCAATGGAGACCATGCAAACACATCTCTATATTCCCTTAGAAGTCGCATGACCGCCGGCGAATATCGATCGAACTGGTACCAACCTCGACAACTTTGGAAGGGTCGTCGTCAGATAGTCAAGATTCTCACGATCATCCCGAGGTGGCAACTTCGAGGGTTCTCAGAATTGCTAGGCTCGAGGTAAGGCCGCATCTTGGGTTGAGACTCGTAGGCATTCTTTAGCCGCCGCTTGGTCACCCCGGATGCTTAACACTCCCACGGGGTGGGTATTTTAATGGTGAGGTGGTACACGGAGCAGACGGCCTGTTGCATACACCAATCTCTTCCCGTGATAATGTTGTATGGAGAGGAGCTCGACCGTGAAAAATTGAATGGCCTTGTAACCGACACGAGCACGCCTACGGTGAACCTGAAGGGTAATGACACCTTCGGGTTGAACCGCCTCGAGTAAAGCTCCGCAATCGGGAAGGTGCGGGGTACTCAATTCCTCCGACATCAAGTTTATCCGAGCAGCTCGAATATGATGCTAACGGAGGCTCGATGTCAATGTAGACCCGATGTACATTCTTGTTACCCACCACGGCTTGTATAGTAATGGCGCCCCGGTGAGGCATGATCTTGGTACTGGGTCGCCTTTGGAGAACACGATGTTCTCTCCATCCCGAGTCGCTTGTTTTTCGGCTCCTCGGGTCGGCCTCCGAGCTTCATTTCTAAGTGACGACTCGCTCGCACTAACCGGCAGTCCGGTTATAGCATAGACCTGCTCCATTGCATTGGGACCTTCGCCTCGCCATCTTCGTGTCGGGCCGCTGAGGTCTGTCCGCATTGTTACCACCTCCATTTTTCCCTCTCGCGCTTTTTATTTCCCGACCACGGTCGGCCGATGTACTTCTTCGGCCCTTCCTTGACGAGCCTGGCCAACTGTGAGCTCAAGGACTTGCAATCTTCTCAGATCGTGACCGCACTCGTGGTAGTCACAATACTTTCCGTTGACTTTTTTCGATCCTCCTTCATAGAGGAGGTTTCGAAAGAGCTCGATGCAGAAGCTCAAATATTTCCGCCTGATTTGAATAGAGGCGCCGTTATTACTGGGTTTGGCCGAGGTCCCACCCTTGATTCTCTGGGCCCTTTTTATTCTTTCGAACGCACTTCGGCTCAAAGACTCGGCCCGATCCTCCGCTTCCTTCTCTCGATCACGCTCATCCCGCATCTCTCTTCTTCCGGTCCGACTCGTCCCCTTTGACAAAGTTGTCAACCAAGGTCCAAAGACGACTAGTCTGTCTTCGGTCGCTTATGGGTGATCTCTTTATTCGAGCTCCGTGTCGGATCCCGCTCTTGAATGCGTTGATGATGTAGAGATCGTTACTCTCATCTATTTTAAGGGATTCCATGATGAATCGGAGATGAAATTCGACATTGTTTCGCCTCGCCTTGGCGGATTGTAAGCAGATCGGATGAAGGTTGTCGAGGCGGCATCTTTTGGTAAAAGCGCCATTTGAACCGATCCATGAGGTCTTTGAAGCAATGGATGCTGCTCATGCGAGCGAGGTGAACCAACGTCGAGCGTTGGAGATCGCACCTCGGAAAGACCTTACACATATGGAAATCTCTCATCCTCGTTCGCCATGTTGGTGGTATAGGCAAATAGGAAGTCGAAGGATCTCCAAGACCATCGTATGCAGCAATATTCGGAGTCCGGTATCGCTGCGGGCAGGGTGTATCCGAATCTCCTTGAAAAGGAGAGATAATTCGTCCGTGTCGGTCGAATCCGGGAGCTCGTTACCATCCCTCTCTGGGAGTGGGAGATCGATAACGGCGTCTGCTGTCTCTTCGAGGGAGTTCGACTGCCTTTCCTCCTTCCTTCCGCCCATTCACATGGGTATCACGTCAATGTGGAGAACGGCTCATGGAGGGTGCGAGGCGAATGAACCCGGTATTGGGCGGTCATTATGCGCGGTGAACGTTGATTATTTCGGAGAGGTGGCGACCTCGATTGCATGTAATCACTACTCGGCACTCTTGAGGGCCCGCCCGCTTGTCCTCCTGTTGAGGAAACTCGAATTGATTGAGGTTGGCGTTGAGGAACTCGGACACTTTGACCGAGGACCTCGTGGGAGCGCGAACCTCCTGCTCACCGTCTTGAGGTCGGCGTCTTCCTCGTTGTTGGAAGCGATCCTGAGGGTGTATGGAAGCATTCTCCATGTAACCCTCAGGTGTGTGACCGCTGGTGGCGTCCGCAATCCCCTTTCCCCGGCGTTGTGTGACCACCTGATCGTTCTCTGCACGGTTGTTACCGACATCGCCGGCCGTACTAGCGTTTGCACGTGTCCTTGCCATTAGATTGTAGAAAACACAGCTTTTTGTTCAAGAGTGTTCCCACAGACGGCGCCAATGATAAATCTGTCTACGTCGATATGAAAGATTTATAGAAAGCAGTAAAGAACACAGGAGTTTTAACGTGGTTCGATCAAAAGAAAGATCTACGTCCACGGAGGGGATAGTCCTCGAGATGTTCACTATAATCGTATTACAATGAGTATCTCAAAGAGCTCTAGTATTCAGTAATTTGCTAACCCTTTTACCTTCAATCTAACTCCTATTTATACACAAACGTAAACCTAATCACGAATCCCTTGATTGGCGGGCTCATGATCTTCCTATAACTGACCATGATCTCCACTATCATTGCCCATGATTTCCACCGTTATCCCATTATCGTGCCCTTAACTCCGCCTTTAATCAGGGTTTGGGGGCTGTCATTTGGGCGTTACCGAGTAGGGAAACATTAGGTTAGGCCCAGCTCGTTTGGGCCTGCTAATGGGCCTGAGAGGTTGGGCCATATCCTATCAATTTTCATATGATAAAAGGGAAAAATCTCCATTAAAATGTTGTACCAAACATACACAATCTCCATAAATAGAGCAGGAAAATCCTTAGTCCAAATAGTTGGATCCGAAATTGTGCAACACATCGCGTTGAAAATGAATAACTGTATTAGCAGATCTATAAGCATGAAACACTCCTAAAAATAGCACATTTCGAACCTGTTCCATAATTTCCGTCAGCATTTTCCTCCGAATTCAAAAAATAATAATAATCTTGCAACCAAGAAAGAATATGTAAAAATGTCTGATCTATCTTACCTAGGAAGCATAGGTGGAATATATTATCAAAAGTTTTAGGTGGAATATATTATCAAAAGTTTGGCCATCTAGTATTCACGAAAAATAATAATCAGACAAGTTTATATTACGAGATTTCTTAATTAATTTTCTTTTTATCTCAAAAGGCTTGAAAAAGTAGTGGTCATGATTGATCGAATAAAATTTAGAATAGGCGACGAAGTCTAGTTTAAGGATAAATTTGAGACAAAAAAATTCTTTTTTATAAAAAGTTTTTGGTTCAAATTCTAATAATTTGTGAGTTGTTTTTATATTTATTTGAATATGATCTAGTTACTACTTACTAGTATGATATGTATTTTATATCTAAAAAAAATTGAATAAAAAATAACATGGAATGACATTTTTTTGGTTATACTTATTTAGCCGGTATCAAAATAAGGGTGTTCCTATTCAGGGCTAACCCTCCTTTATTATTTTTGGGACAATGGCCTAAGGCCCTCAAATTTGAGGGGCCTTATTTTTTTTTCTAAAATGTTCATTTCTCATATTACTACTTATAACACTATATATCTAAAAAATAATCTTAAATTATTAATCTATAAGTCGATTGATAATGTTCTTAAATTTGTTAGAATTTCAAATTATTTTTTAAATATTTTTATGACATATAAAATATTATTAAATATATTTGTTTTCGTAGTTTGAGCACAAAAAACTATCATATGATATTTTAAATTAAAAATATGATTTTCGAAATTTCATTTCTTAAAAAATTATTTTTTATTTTTCACTTAAGGCCCAAAATGTAGGTGGGTGACCTTGTTCCTATTATAACATAACAATGGCCCATTAATCCAAATGGACAACAAGAGAGATTCCTTCCCCATTTTGAAGGAATATTTAAATCAAAAGCTAAATCTCAACAAACGCGAAAAGTAGAAATTGGACGCATCATATCTTTTAACACGTAATGCTAAGTTGCAATCTTATTTAAATTAATATGAATTTTTTTTTTGTAATTTAATATAGAAATTTTTAAAGGCTGCATCACGATGGACTCGAACCCGAGATCTTTGGCCTCATGCATTAACCACTCTACCACTAGGCCAACACACACACAATTAATATGAATTTTGTATATAGAAGAAGAAGAAGAAGTTACAAATACGGTTAGTCTGACATTTTAAAGTCGAACAAATACAAATTGGTCCGAAGCCAACACCTGTTTGCGAAACTTCCATTCGCAAGGTGGCGTCGCCTCCAGCACCGCACCCCGTCGCGCCGACGCCACACGCGTATAACTCACCCCACCAATTTCCTAAACAATACGCAATCGAAATATAATGTTAGATAATTGCCATCATCAACCCTCAACCAGCCCCAAGCAGCGCGAGAGGGCTCTTCCGAAGCGCATAATCCTCGTCCGCCACGGCGAGAGCGCCGGCAACATCGACGGCTCCGCCTACGCCACCACCCCCGACAACCGGATACCCCTCACTCCCCAGGGCGACCATCAGTCCGAGCGCGCCGGCGCTCAGATCTACGACGTCATCTCGGACGGCGGCGCTTGCTCCAACTGGAAGGTCTACTTCTACGTATCCCCCTACGCCAGGACGCGCTCCACTCTCCGAGGAATCGGCCGAGCCTTCCCGAGGAGCAGGATCATCGGCGCCAGGGAGGAATGCCGGATCAGAGAACAGGATTTCGGCAATTTTCAGGTTGCGGAAAGGATGAAGGTGATCAAGGAGATCAGGGAGAGGTTCGGTAGGTTCTTCTATCGCTTCCCCGAGGGCGAGTCTGCCGCCGATGTCTTCGATCGCGTTTCGAGTATGTTTTCCTCTCAACTTGTCTATTTTAACTCGTTTTTGCTCTTAGAATTTTCTCTTTCGTTTTTGTTGTTTTTTTGCGCGCATTCATTTGATTGAAGTGGTTGCCTCTGCAATGATAAAACAGTGATTACGATATTTCACTTTTGTCTTCTCTTTCGTGGTAAATTCATTTTTTTCTTAAAATTCTTGACTTGTTAAATTCATTTATTCTTAAAATTCGTGGTCATTTCTGACTCGTTGTTATCATCGTGGAAAGTTATCTGCTGTTGGTTTTGAAGATTAGTAGTATTTCAGTCATAGTCTAAGCTTTCGATTGTGGGGCAATTGATACTACTGTTATTCAGGATTGGGGTGGGGCGATCACCATCTTCGAATGTCTGTGTAATTCCGTTGGTTTTCAACATCTGAAGTGTACATGATGTCTATTTTTAGTGCTATCTTTCGTAAAGTGGTGGTTTCTTGGTTTTGTTATTTCGCTCATAGACTGGACTTTTTTTTTTCTCTTTTTCTTTTTGCATCCTCTCTCCATTGTTATAAATTAGAATAGCTAGCTCCTGACTACTTTAGTATAAAGCAGAAGACTTAATTGGGTCATTGTATTTACATAAGACAATGGACGTAGTGTTTCCTTTAGGTTTTGGATGAACAATTAGGAAATCATGAACATATTTGTCCTTACACTAAATTGCTGTTTGCAAGATAATTATCAAATTATTGGGCCTTAGTGTATGGAAAATATGGCTTCTGATATAGTACTCTCTTTGACTCAATGGATCTGAGAGCATTTCCTTGTGCTGTATATGGTAGTTGGTGCAGTTGTAGTTTTATTAGAAAATGTCTTCAGAAACATTTAATAAGAAGATGTATAGTAATGTTAGATTTGACAGTATCTTTGATTATGTTAGTCTCATCTGATTTTCATGCTTGGCAAAGACAAGGACATAAGAATTGCTTCATGAATGAGTTTAAAAAGTCATCGTTCTTCCTTGGACTGTGTATAGTATACAAAAACTGGTGCAGCATTTCAAAGTTCGATAAAAGTCATATCAGTCATCCTAAACACTAAACAGTCATGATTGCTGTGTTAAATTGAATTTGGCATGTCCACTTAGAATCTCTTCAGTCATAAGGTTTACTTTCTCAATCGTTTGGCATATTACTCTGGTATGGCTCAAAGATATTCTTGTCTTTTATGCCAAGAAAAACTGGGTTGGCAAATGGGTAGAACATAGAGTCCTTGATTTTACAAAATTACTTGCCAAAGAGAACCCTTATTGGCATGTTTCATCTACCTTTATGTTTGTAACTCCAATCTGTATTGGTTTCCACTTGGTGCTGACAAACTTATCTTTGAGTGTCCCAGGTGTGTATTATTGGAGTAGTCTTTTTTCTCTTGAAATGTTTTTCTTCTTATGATCTGAATTTGTACACGTTCTGATTATTTCTCATCTGTGTGAGATTGTTGTGTTTCATTGCAATATGTGTTCATTTTGTTGTTGATGGGAGAATTGAAAGGTTGGGGAAGAAGGGGATAAGAAGAAAATAAGGGAATAAGAAGAAAATAGGGAGTAAAGGGAAGAAGAGGGTTCACTGTTCAGTGAGTGGGAAGGCTACAGTTATTGGCAGCAGAGGGGAAAAAAAGTGGGAAGGCGCCGCAGAGGACCACATAGAGGCTTGGTGAGCTGTGGCCAGTGGATATAAGGAAAGAAAAGAAAAGGCACGCAGAAGAAAGAATAAAGAAAATAGCAATGGTTGAGGTGGTGAAGTAGGCAAGAAAGAACAAGAGATAGAAACACACAAGTATTACAATCATGTCATATGATTCAAATGTGTTTGCTGTCTATTTTAGTGTCCCCTCTGTTTCTTGAACCATCATCCCAGCCACCGTAGGGTTGAGGGCAGATTTTGAGTAACTTTCTGATTTTGAGGTGATTACTAGTTGCCGTCTTTTGAGTGAATTAGATACAACAGTTGCCTGTCATTATTTTGTGTATTCTTGCAAGATGCCAACAGTTTGCAAAAATAGTTTTTGTTTCTTTAGCACTTGTGATATATGAAGTTAAAGAAGGTCTTACAATGTGCAGGTTTTCTTGAATCCTTATGGAGGGACATAGATATGAACAGGCTCCACCGTGACCCAACTGATGAACTCAACCTTGTTATTGTATCACACGGACTTGCAATTCGTGTGTTTCTCATGAAGTGGTTCAAATGGACAGTCGAGCAGTTTGAGCACTTAAATAACCTTGGGAATTGCGAGTTCCAAGTGATGCAGTTAGGCGATGGAGGAGAATACAGTCTTGCAGTCCAACACACCGAAGAAGAAATGCAAGAGTGGGGATTATCCCCGATATGATAGCAGACCAACGGTGGCGAGCTCAAGCTAACAAGGGTGACTGGAGCTGCCCGTGGTATCTCAACTCCTTCTTTGACAAGTTTGCAGACCCCGAAAGTGAAGATATCGACATCGACGAGGACTTACAATCACCATCCAATATTGACTGCCAGAGAAACTCGTCGTGATTCTTTATCTGTCGTCTCTCTGCGTGTTGATGAACATGTTGTATTGCCCCAGTATACCAACTCATTGAATAGTAAAGAATGTGGGAAACGTGAAAGAGAACTGATGATTGATTTATATCTACTATTTTTACTTGTACACCTTTGTACTAAATTACGGGTTCGTTTTGTACGTGTCTGTGATTAGTATGTCCGTGCGGGTAAACTAACGTCCGATTTTTCGGAAAGATATTTGTTTGGTTTGCAAGAAAATGGTGAATGGTGAATGGAAATTTTGTCATAGACTGCCAGTTGTTAATATCTTGAGAATGTTATCCTGTTTGGGTCTCGTTTTCCTCAAAAGGATTCCGAAAATCTGATGTGATAAAATTTATGTGGGAGAGAGATAGTAGGAATCAATTATTTGGAACGACAGACAAAAATGCAAGGCTATAACTTCCAAAATTTCCAATGGAGTGAGACAAAGACTAGACGTTGCATGATACAAAAGAGGAGACAAAATGAAGTACATTTACTTTTAATTACTCACGAGATATATTATCCAACCAAAGAATAGACACTCACCTTGTGAACTAAGTGTGTGTGGCCTTCACTGCCAAACATCCTATATAAGCATTAAACAACCTGCACATAATTAATAACTCCACTCAAATCTCTCTCATGATGGAAACTCCCCAATCCCACCATGAGATAATCCCATCTTCATCCCTCCTCATAATAGTCATTCCTGTCATCATCATTGTCCTGCTTCTCGCTATACTACTCCTGGCTGCGATGCTCCGCCGCCTCCGCTTCTCCAGAGCCAGCGCCGCGGCCTCCACCGCATCCAGTAAGAGGGCCGTCCACAGCAGCAACTGCATGTTCATTGCTCATAGCACCATCAACTTAGATCCTACTTCAGGTAACTAACTAGGAGCAAAGTGGTTATTTTCTACAATCGACACTAACTAACTATACCTAACGTGCTGAAATGCACGTTTCTTGCCAATAATAGTAACTAACAATTAAAATCACATACTACGTAGGAACGGCGGCAGACGGCGGCTGTCTGTATGGAAACAGCGTCGTCGACACACCGCAGATGAGAGGGTGTCAGGTGCAGGTATTCACACTCAAGGAGGCGGAGAAGGCTACGAACAATTTCAACGACTACAACATGATCGGGAAGGATTCCTCCACCGCCGTGTACAGAGGTGTGCTAGGGGATGGCACCCCCGCCGCCATCAAGGTCCTGCATGCTAACGGCAGGTCGGCCGACCGCGCTTTCCGCTCCGAGGTTCGTACCTCAAAAAATCTATTGGACAATTCACAGTAACTCTTGAAGGAAAAAGTGACATGCTTTAATTCCGGCCAGTGGCGGACACAGGGGTGCTGGGGGAGCACTAGCACCTCCCAACATTTTTTTAACCTTCCCAACATTTTTTTAACCTTATATTTCGTATCTTTTTTTATTCTTATTATTAATTTTGTCACCTTTGTCGCCGGAAAATTTAGATTGTAGCTCCTCCAACTATTTTTCTGCATCCGCCCCTGATTCTGGCTACTACTTGCTTTTATATATTAGTATAAAGTAGTGTGTGTGATCTAATAATTTGATCTTGGATTTTTCATAATGATTTAATCTTGATTAATATACATCTGTAGGTAGACTTGTTGTGCCGTGTGCGATGTCCGTACATAAGAGAGCTGTTGGGGTACTGTGCTGATGAGCAGCAGAGGCTGCTGGTGCTGGAATACATGCCTAATGGCTCTCTATCGGAGCATCTTCGCCGACGTCAATGTGGGGCGTTAAATTGGGGCGTTCGCTTAAAGATCGCCCTCGATTGTGGTCGAGCTCTCGAGTATCTTCATGAGCACATGAGCCCCTCCATCATCCACCGCAACATCAAGTCTACCAACATTCTCTTGGATCACAACTTCAGAGCTAAACTTTCTGGTTTCGGACTGGCCAAGATTGGGTCGGACAAGCTCAATGGCCTCATTTCTACCCGAGTTTTGGGCACGACCGGATATTTGGCCCCCGAGTCTGTCCTCTTCCATCTCCCAATTATTAGTCCTAGGGGCATTTACTATGAGTAATAAGATGGGTTGATAAAACACATGATCGAGTATTTGAAGAATAAGATGGTCAAATAAATTCAGAATTAATCAATCCATCAAAAAAAATGATAGATTAGTTTATATTATTTTTACCTATCTTAATCAATGTGAATAGATACTAATAGTTGAAGTTGTCATGTAGGTATGCATCTACGGGGAAGCTGACGACCAAGTCTGATGTGTTTAGTTATGGTGTCATTCTCTTGGAGCTGTTAACAGGCCGCGTGCCTATCGACGCCACACGCCCTCCCGGGGAGCATGTTCTCGTTTCTTGGGTATCTGTTTATTTATTGCTTGTTACTTTTGAGTGATAAAATAGATTAATATTTGATGAAGCAAACAAGCTCAAAATTGTTCATTCCATCAAAATATACAGTAGATTATCTTTTATATGTCTAAGCTATTACTCGAAATAAACGCCTCATGTTTTTTCATATTATTGGACTTTCAGGCGCTCCCACGTTTGACTAATAGAGACAAAGTGATGGAGATGATCGATCCAGCCCTACAAGGGCACTACTCCAAGAAGGATCTTATTCAAGTAATATAAGTTACAATCATTGTATTATTAATAAATTGATGATGATGATGATGATGATGATGATGATGATGATGATGATGATATGGAAATTTAATTGCAGGTGGCTGCAATTGCGGCTATGTGTGTACAGACAGAGGCTGATTATAGACCTCTGATCACCGACGTAGTCCAGTCCTTGATGCCCCTAGTCAAGAATCACTCACTGCCCGGCTCGTCTGGATTCGGTCATATTTCGAGCCCCAAATTATAAAATTATAAGAACCTAATTCAAAATGGGTTGTGTTCGTCACGTTTGGTAACAATCTCTACATAGAGAGATTGGATTGCATGTTTTATATGTATTCATATATATATGACGTCAAGCCCAATAGGCCAATACAAGTATATTTCCTTTGTTGGGTGGATATGAACTCTTTATACATGGATGCTTAATCTACAGATTTGAACTGGTCGTTAAAATTTAAGAGATATTATTGTTTAGAGATAATAGCTATTTAAGTACCAATATTTGGATATTGTTGTAAATTAGACAAGATTTCTAAATGTTTCAATAATGTCTCGATCTAAATATTTATGACAAATTCGTCTTTTCTGGTTTTTTGTATGAGCTTTGATACCAGATTTAGACATTTATCTGAGTCTCCAATACTGAATTTAAAAACGATTGAGGACTTTTGAAGTACATTATTTGGAACATCTGAAATTGCAACTTGAAACCAATGGAAAGCTCCAACTTCGTCGTATCAACTTCTGACTCAAGTACTCAGTTGTACGACATTGACAATTGGGGAGGACAACTCAGATAATATGTTTCAAATGCTTTCAATCAATTTTAAATTTCGACTTCAGATGGACGTCTAAATCTCAGTTCCAAACTCGTGCAAAAGATTAGGAAGAACGAATTTATGATAAATCGAACATTGAGACATTATTGAAGTGCTCTAAAGTTGGATTTAATTTACAAAAATAAAATAAAATAGTATTACGAATTAAATATCAATTATCACTATTATTTATAGTGGTGGTCTCCTGTACATCCGTCCGTACATGAATATTTTGATACATTTCTTCAATGTAAATGATACTTAAGCAAATTATATATTTTTTTAATGTAAATGATTTTTTCCTTTATAACAAATGATACATTATCTGTCTGTACCGTGTAGACGAATGTATATAAGTTTTTTGTTATTTGAGGTGGTCTTGCCAACATCCGGCCGCACCGCGAGGCCGGCCCTACTGCTTTTATTTATTTAATTATTATTTATCTAATAATTAATTATTAAATTCTAATTGAATGTCAATTAAAATTTCATAAATTCTAATTAAATATTAAAAAATTATAAATAAATCGATAAGTCGTAATTAACCACTATTTAAGTATTTGTGCATAATTAATCGTGTTAAAAAAAACTCTATATAATTAAATATATACAAGGTACGTCCTAACAAACAATGCAATAAATGATAAGTAATTTGTTATTACCTATGTTAAAGAAAATAATCAATTTTCCTCAAACAAGTAGATTTTGCCGCATGAGCATAATCACTTTTCTAGTTAAACACATTAGGAGACATTTTGTCCATTAGTCAAATTGGATTATATAATTATTGAAACAATTGATAGAGACTCGAATAATAGATATACAAAGATGATACTCATCGACCAAAGAATAAAGATAAGGAATTGAAACGCTTCCCTTCATCATACCTTGAAAAAATGAAATCTAACTAGAACTTTCTGGTTAGTTCCTTCTAAAAATCATGATATAAATATTAGAAGATTATTTTTATTCTTTGGAAATCAATATATATTTTTTTTGTATCATGGATAACCCATACTGCTCTTTGGGTGCATTATTGAGTAAAACCACACGCCTCGCATGCGATAGCGCAAATCACACATGATGTGAAACAACACTTGGAAAATCAGGTGTGACAGATTCAAACCCATAGAGGCATTTGATGGGGTTCAAATATATGACATCTCGACCACAAGATTCCACCTTAACCATTGGGCTATTACTAGGGGGCTCGAAAATCAATTATTGAAGCCATGTTTGGAAGACTTCCCTTAAAACACTATTCCCCAAATACCCTTTCACATCACATATTTCATTAGAGACAAATTAAAATTTTCTTTCTCTAATTTTTTTCCTCATTCCCAACAATGCAAAACAAACATTCATATGGTTTTTCCTTTTAATCCATAAAAGCCGTCGCTTCTTGTAAGTCACGACAATGATATGTGTTCTAGATTATCGAGGAAAGTTGTTTCTTCTGCAATATTTAAGGGTCCACAAATATGCACGCAGCCTTGAATTATTATTATTTTTTATTTTTATTTTTTTGAGATAACGCATCTTGATTTTCAAAAACATGCCAAATGGAATTTGAATATAGAAAAAGAATTGGAATAAGAAAGAGAATGCCAACTTTTTTCTAGTGTCGGTAGCGCATGTGGTGTGGCGCTTCCCATCCAACTATTCACTCTTCAACAGTAGTTCCACATTTCGCGAGTATAATGCATTCGTATATTTCCCATCCAATGTTTTGGAATAAAAAACTATTCCTTCATCATCCAAGATAAATAGAGTATTTTATTTTGAATCCCACTTAAGATGTAATTATCTCAAAAAGATGGTCTGTTTTATTTTTAGAAAATAATTATCTCTAAAAAAATTGTCGGTCCTACATACTTTTTTATCACTTTAACCACTTTATCCCTTCTCCTAAATAACCGTGTCGAAAAGAAATGAACCGTTTTAGGCGGGCGGAGGGAGTATTTTTATGGCAGTAAAATGCTAAAAAGAAACTTGCGCACGATTTCCGATGGAAGTGCAATTATTGCCTTCTAGCTTTGAAATATTCTGTATTATACACCCTCATCCGTCTTGATATTATTGGCTCATTTCCTTTATATATACCTCAAATCCCCATATTCCTTCCTATATGGGGTGCGAAATTAATAAAAGTTGTTGAGTTATTGTGAGTGGAATAGGCCCATTAATATAATATTAAATTAGTTAGTGGTGGGCCATATATAAATAAATAGGTTGTTGAGGATAGAAAGAAAATATAATTAAAGAATATTATTGAGGTAAAGTTGGAAAGACAATTTATATATAAAGAATTTTGGGGGCGTCCCAGTGTATGATATGAAATTTGATATAAAATAGATATTTTTATTTTTAATATAAAATAATTTTAATTTTTAAAACATGCCAATAATAACATAACAAAAAAAAGCCAAGACGAATGAAATATTATCTACCTTCAAAATCTAAGATAGCCATAAAATTTAAGTGGCCTTTTCTAAGAAATGGATTCAATAAATTGAACTAACAAAGAAACATTAACTATGCTTTAAGCGAACATCAAATGAAGGACTATTTAATTAATATTTTCATTACCTTGTTAGAGCAAAGGTACAGAACCGTACAAACCCAATACTGATATTAAATTCGTCATGAACATTTTGATAAGATATTCATTCCTTTACCATTCGTTCATTTAAATTTATTTTTATCTGTCAATTAAAAATATTTTTTTTAAAAAAATATTAATTTTATATTTTTATCTTCAATCTATCCATTTATATAAAAAAACCCTAAAAACTAATTGTCTATCAATATATTCATTTATTATCTTTATAATATATCTTTTAATCCTATTAGTCTACTATCTATTAATTTATTCATTTATTTTATATTTATTTTAATTTATTAAAATTTATGTTATCAAAATCAATGAACAAAAATGATGGGAAGAGTAAGTATTAATAGCGATACGATGAAATTGCTCATTTTCTTTTCTCACATTTCTATCCATGATTGTGTAGTTGAATAAAGGTTACAATATCGTGCAAAATTACAATGAAATGATTAATATTAACTATTACAAATGAGATGTCGAAGATAACAAGAACTTATCGATAAGTCGCCAGTTGAACTTACGCATAAAACGAGAGACGCCTCGGTAGTGCTCACGATTGGCGGCTCGTCTAAAGGTAAGCGACTTTCGTCTCGTGTAGTAGCACCACAAACAAGTCGAGCCCGTGACTGGACGGAAACGAGAACCGAACTCGAAAACTAAGAACTATGAGCTAAGAATGCAAGTAGAATTCTTTGCTTTTGCTAGAGAGAATAGAATATTGTTTTTGCTTATCTTCTAACTCTAGAATGTTGCACTATATATAGCACTCAAGAGGGATGTTCTAAGGTCACAATTGATACAAACATCAATATTCCATTAACTCTTAACATCGAGTTGGAAATGAAAGGCCAAAGCCATGAACCTCATTACTAGCAATTCCCACTCACAACCCATTAACTTCCAACAATCCCCCACATGAGTGGAAATGCCATATAAATGCAAAACGCAAAGTTCAGTCCTCAAGAGACGATATTGCATTTGGAAAGGTAGCTTGTGGCCTTGAACCTTCCATAGTCGAAATTATCGAGCATACCGGCGGCATAGTGGTTATTTCACCTTGAACTAGTCCTCCATGGTGTATACTGAGACAATAATATTGACACAATATCATCTCAATTTCCATCCGTTCTTACTTTTGTGTCCATTATGGCCTTGGAACACCCTTTGGATTCACAAGTGTACCACTTGAAGCGGCCCCACTTCACACTTGCATAGGTGACTATTACAACCAAGTATTCGCTATACTTGACCTCGCGAGGTATCAAAGTCGTTAAAAGTTAAAACTTAACCTCACCACTTGCGGACTTACAAACACTCAACGTTCTCGGAGAATAGGCATGTTTGAGTGTTTATCACACGGATTTTATAACCGTTGTCCTTTTGAACCATGTTCTCGGACAATCCAATCATCATGGTTGGGTTTCCGCTATAATCATCCTTAAGATGTGGATTTAACACCCATTCCTCTAACAGTTTAAACATTTGATCTCGATTAATGCTTTTTGTCGTGGATCCGCTAGATTATCTATTGATTTTACATAATCAATAGTGATAACCCCACTGTGATCAAATGTCTCACGGTATTGTGTCGTCGGCGAATATGTCGAGACTTACCGTTATAATATATATTTTGTGCCCTTCCTATTGCAGATTGACTATCACGGTGAATCAACACGAAGGCGGGACTCGCCGACATGGAATATCCTCGAGAAATTTCTAAGCCATTCGAACCTTCACCACCTTATCTAAAGCTATGAATTGATTCCATGGTAGACGCTACTCTGAGACTGTTTCTTGGACTTCAAGATACTCCACCTCCGATAGTGAACACGTATCCACTTGTGGAAAACGAGTCGGTTGAGGCGAGATATCCAATTAGCATCACTATACCCTTCAAGTACAATGGGCTCACTAGAATAATGAATCGCATAATGCGGGTAAACTTTAAGTAACCCAATACGCGTTCAGTGCTTTCCAATGTTCTCTACTTGGATTAGTGTGAAACTACTCAATTTGTTCACGAGCAAGCTAAATCGGTCGGTGCAGGTTTGTGAGATACATCAAACTCCCAATAATCTTAGCATATTCATCTTGACTTATGGTTCACCCCTATTTGGAGTCGAATGAACACTCGAGTCCCAAGGAGTCTTGAAATAGGCTTATCCATTGCATTGAATTTCTTCACACTTTCTCGACATAGTGGGATTGTGTCAAAGCAATTCCATTTGGCGTTCTAAGAATTTTAATTCCAAGAATTACATCCGCTAAACCCATATCTTTCATGTCAAGTTCTTACTTAGCATTCTTTTTGTTTCTCCAATCACGAGAGTTACTTCCCATTATCAACATGTCATCTACATAAAGACAAACAATAACAAAATCGTTATTCGAATTCTTTACATAGACACACTTGTCACTCTCGTTGATTTTGAAACCATTTGACAACATAACTTCAAATTTCATATGCCATTGCGATGGCGCTTGCTTAAGTCCATCAAAGACTTTTGAAGTTTGCATACCTTGTGCTCTTGCCTGTACTACAAAACCTTCCTGTTGTTTCATATAGATCTCATCTTCTAACTCTCCATCTGAAACGCTGTTTTTACATCCATTTGATGAATCTCAAGATTTTGCAAAGCGAAGAATAGCGAGCGGCGTTCTAATAGAAGTATGTTTAGTCACGGTAGTAGGTATCGAAGAAGTCATACCACCTTTTTTGTCTAAACCCTTGAACTACAAGTCGGCCTTATATTTATCAATAGTGCCATCGGACTTGTATTTCTTCTTAGGATCCACTTGCGTCCTAAAGCTTTACAACCAGTGGAAGATCTACTAACACCCAAGTATGATTCAACATAATAGACTCTATCTCAATGTCTATTGCTTCTCTCCACAGATCTGCATCTGGGCCTGATAAAGCTTCTTTTACGGTAATCGGTTCATCATTTAACAATAAAATGACATAATCCGGTCCATAAATTTTAGCTTTTCTTACGATTACCACGTCTAGGTTGCACATCTTCAGGTGTAGACCTAGGTCGTTTTCTATTAGCAGGGCCATAAAAAACTTGCTTAGAACTTGAGGGTTCACTTTCTTCAACAAGATGAGAATTGGTAGAATCTTCCTCAATTCTTTTACTTGAATCGAACTATTCTTATCCTTATTAGATAGATATTCTCAAAGAATATAGCGTTCCTTGATTCAATTGTTGTTCCCACATGAACATCGGTATATCGATTTGTGCACAACAAATCTATAAGCACTACTATTAAGTGCATAACCAATAAAGATACAATCTACCGTTTTAGGTCCAATTGTAACTTGTTTTGCAACGATACTTCAACCTTAGCTAAACACCCCACACTTTGAAGTATTTATATGAAGGTTTCCTTCCTTTCCAAAGTTCATAAGGAGTTACATCCTTCCCTTTGATAGGAATCTTATTCAAGATATAGTTGGTCAGAAGAACGACTTCCCCACATATTCAGGGTAATCCGAACTTATTAATAACGCATTCATCATCTCCTTAAGAGTTCGATTTTGCGTTCACTACACCATTTGATTGAGGCGAATAAGGAAGCGATCGTTTGATGGATTATACCACTTTCGTTGCATAATTCAAGAAACGGAGCAACATATTCTCCACCTCGATCACTTCTTACAACTTTAATTTTGCAATTAAGTTGATTTTCAGCTTCATTCTTGAAGTTTGAAATGCATCAATTGCTTCATCTTTACTTCTTAATAAATAAAGATAACAATATCTTGTGCAATCGTCGATAAAAGTAATAAAATACTTTTACCACCTCTAGTTTGTACAAACTTTAAATCACAAACATCGATGTGAATTAATTCTAGAGGTTTTGAGCTTCTTTCAACGGTTTGAAAGGCAACTTGGTCATTTTGCTTCAACACAGTTTCACATTTATCTTGTGTTTTAGATACTTCTATTTTAACAAGTTCATGTTAGCGAGTTTCTTTATAGCATTAACATTAACATGACCAAGTCTACAATGCCATAAATCGTAACACTCAATCAAGTAAGCGGTAGAAGCATTCTCATTAATTTTGCAAGCTTTTAGAAGGCTTACAAGCTCTAACAATCGAGTTTGAAAAGATCTTCTGAGACATAACCCTTGCCGAGAGTCTTTCCAAACTTTCTAACTATTACATATTCTCCACGAAAATCTATATCAAATTTGGCTCTAGTCAACTTGGCGCCAGAGATGAGATTCTTGCGGATCGAAGGAGCATGCAACACATCCTTGAGTTATTTCCACACCGAGGTAAGTTGAAGTACAACGGTACCAACTCCAAGCACCTTGGAAGTATGATCACTTGCCTCGGTCACACCCATCTTCAACCTCTTTGTAGGTGTAGAACAAGTCTCGATGGACACAAATGTGAACAGAGCACTGTGTCAAGAAACCAAGAAGTAGGGTAGGATTTGTGACTTGGTTTACCTCGGTTATCATGGCAACAAAGTCATCTTTGTCCCAAGTGTCAAGTCCTTCTCAACATTGTCGACGCGACCTTTGCCTTTGTCTTTCTCTTAGTCGTCGGCGGTCTTTAGCCATGTGCCCGTGCTTATCACGGTTGTAGCACGTTCCAAAATCTGGGTTTTGCACTACTTCTTTGCCTTTGTTCATCGGACGAGGCGCTTCTGAAGGTCCTCCTCGATCGATTTGCCTTAGCCTCCATCGGACTTTTAGCCTTCAACTCTCGCCTCCTTAACTTGAGCTTCACTTGGGTCGAGCAACCATGCTTTCAGGGTCATCTCCTTTCGCTTGTGCTTAGGTAAGATCTCGAACCCTTTCCATCCTTCAGCAATTTGTCAATTAAAATTGCAATGGAATATTGTTCGAGCAGAGGCATACCTTGGCGTGAACATCGTGCAACGAGCTTGAAACTCGTGTACTTGAGGCATGATCGGTTTGAATCCACAATCTTGAACTCGGTGAGCACGGTAACCACGAACTTCTTCGTGCTAGCCTCCTCAACCGATACTTTTGGTTAAGTGCCTCCCATAACTCTTTGGCGGTATCCTCGACCGCAAATACATTAAATAGACTATTATCAAGCCCATTTAACACCATATTCGGCCACGATAGTCGGAATGATACCAAGTGTCGTATTTCATACGCACTTCACGTCCGCTTCTTCCTCGGAAGGAATAGGCGGCCCGTCACCGCAGAAGCTAGCAAGCCCATTGTGGTGATGTAAAACATCATCTTATGCGCCCGTTTGAAGTCGACGCGTGAAAATTGGCGGTTGTTGAGCCACGGAATCGGGGTTCAACCTCGAGCCAAAAGCCAAAAGTAGTAGCGAACCTCATTACTAAGAATTCCCACTCACAACCCATTAACTTCCAACAGATTGTATACGTCCTCAATGACGGACAAACTCAGCAGATTTTTTTAAATAAAAAGAAGAAAATAAACTGTCAAATGCATAGAATGTTCCTTTCAGACCCTAGAAAGTCAGAATAGATAGTCAAGTTTGTTTGCTTGAATTTCACGACACCTTCCAACCTCCTCCTTTCTCTCTCATCCTCACCACTGTCCACACCTTTTTAATACGCCATTTCCGACGCACACACTCTTTCAATAACTTTCAACTCTACGCCCACCATATATAAAACTCATGCTCCAATTTACCCAATTCTCAAAATGAAATCTCACTCGCAATTTCACCGGATTCTCCTCCTCCAAACCCTAATCCTCATCCTCAGCTTCGCCGGAGCTCAGCCACCGCCGGGGAGCACCGATGAGAACCAGTACAATTACGCCAAGTTCAACCCGTCGATGGCGATCATCATCGTCGTGCTGATCGCCGCGCTCTTCTTCATGGGGTTCTTCTCGATCTACATCCGCCACTGCACCGACTCCGACGGCAGCGCCGCCACCGCCCGCCGCGTCCTTTCAATGCGCGGCCGCCGGGCCGCCGCCGCGCGCGGCCTGGACGCCGAGGTGATCGACACCTTCCCGACCTTCACCTACGCCGAGGTGAAGGACCACAAGATCGGCAAGAGCGCGCTCGAGTGTGCGGTCTGCCTGAACGAATTCGAAGATGATCAAACGCTGCGTTTGATACCCAAGTGCGACCACGTCTTCCACCCGGAGTGCGTCGACGTCTGGCTCGAGTCGCACGTCACCTGCCCGGTCTGCCGGGCCAATCTGGTCCCGCAGGCTTGGGAAGAACCGGTTCTGGCCTTGGAACCGAGGCCTGCCGATGATCACAACGTTGTAGAGCGGAATAATTCGACAACCGGCGAAGTCGCAATTCAAATAGATGAGAACCAGCTGGGGGATGGCTCGAACCGGGGCGCGAGCTTTGATTTTCCGAACAGGCCCCCGAGGTCGTGGTCGGTCCGAACCGCTAGAGTCGTCGGTTTGGATAAGTTTAGGTCGCACTCGACGGGGCACTCGTTGGTTCAACCGGGCGAGAATCTAGACCGGTTCACATTGAGGTTGCCCAACGTGGTCAGGAAGGAGATGATGGAGCGGGCTGTTTTGAACCGGACCGGGAGCTGCGCGCCTACATTGCCTAGGGAGAGGAGTTCGCGGAGGGGATTTCGAACCGGAGAAGGGAGTAGCCGGTGGGGTTTTTTCTCGAGGGGGTCAACGAAGGTGGTGGCCGAGGCGGGGGAAAGTAGTGGGAGCAGTGAGCCGCCGTTGAAGCTGCCGTCTTTCAAGTGTTTGGAGCCGAAGACTGACGACGAAACCAGTTTAATGGCGGAGGACCGGAATAAGTCTTCGGTTTAAATGGTCGGCCGGATATGTTTTCATGTACAATATTTGGATGGAAAAGTTGACTTTAAGCAGAGGCAATAACTAGGAAACGAGGGCCCGAAAGGTTGATTTTTCGAGGTGGCTTAACAATGTCAGTCATCGATTCTTTTTTTAATTCTTTATTTAATCTATCTTTGCGTTTGAATTCTTGTTTTTTGTAATATGTATAGTGATAGCTAGTAGTATTGAATAGATGATATTTATAAAAAAATAAAACACGACATAGAATTTTGTTGTTCTAACATTAGAGAGAAGACTTAATCTTAGCTGGTACTTGATCCAGCGCATTGTACGTAATCTTGGTAAGGATAAATTAAACTTGAGGCAGTCTTTTGTGCATCTATTTATATATATAGATTTTGATATTTTTTTCAATATAAATGATATTTTTTTTCTATATAAATAATACTTTTCAAATTATAGGGTAAAAAAATAAATGATATTTTTCTTAACAAAAATGATATTTTTCTTAACAAAAAACAATAAATGATAGTTTTGTCCGTCCGTACGATGCAGACGGATGTATAGAAATCTTTGTGATTAAAAAATTATCCATTTATTAGAATATTTTACATATTCTTTTCATGAATTAATTTCGTGGCCGAGCCAAATCCTGAGGATAGGGGGCAAAATATGTAAAACGACTAAAATAATTTGTATAAAATTTATAGGATAAAATATTTTTCACTACAATTACTCATATCTTGAAAGTGATGCAAAATCAACTATTATCATTTCTATCAAAAAATTTCTTATCAATATAAGTAACCGATTATTCAATTCCGAAGTCTGTTTTCACAAACTTCATGACAAAACAAGCCCTTTCCGCAATTGAATTTAGTTCTATCTCCTTCTTTATCTTTTCTACGTTTATGGAAGAAACAAAATCACGGAAAAAATTTACCTTTTATGTTATTTTAAAATATAAAATACAAATATAAAAGTAAGTGAGAACCTCTCTATTAATCAATCTTGATTTAGTTTTATCTTTGTCTCTACTTTGTTTAATTTTTTATGTGAAAAAAGTTAGTATTTTTATATAATTTTATCATCATTAAGGATATATAAAGTATACATCAAAATATTTTGAAGTGACTCAGCCACTGGGTTAATTGTTAATAAATTTGAAACTTCAACCTTATTGCACATAAGATTTAATTTTTAAAACATTTCATTAATGTTCTAACTTTATGTTCTTTAGTAAATTTGGCACCTTTGATTTTCCAACAATGTTAAAAATGATCCGGCAATCAAAAAATTTACGTAGCATGAAACGTGGCATGTCAAATTCTAATCGCTTTTATGCAAGAAAGGAGTAGTTCGTAATTAACCCAAGTAATTTACTATTCTGATTTTAACAACAAAACAAATTGTTTCATTGCTAAACATCACTGAGTTAGTAGTACATATGGAATTAACTTTATCTAAAAATAGGAGATGTTGCAATTACAAAAAATAAATAAAGTGTTGTTGTAATTGCAACATTGTAAAACTCGTGTAAAATACGGGTGAATATTGTGTTATTCCCAACAATTAATTCTAAATTAATATACTTATAGTTTGAGTAAAATTGTCTAAAGTTAGTGTGACCACTTATTAGGTAAGTCATTATTAATTTGATAATGAACTACAACTTGCTATTTAACAGAATTAATTGAGCAGTTAATGTATCATCAAAGAGATGAAATACTAATTAATTGGGTATCCCATCCATGGTAGGGAGAGCAAAACCGAACCGGATATTAGCGGTTTGGTTGGTTTATCTGATAAACAGTTCGATTCGATTTCAAATTTTGAAACCGATATTAATTTTTCGATTTGGGAAAAAATTATCTCAAACCGAATCAAAAGTTATGGGTATCAACATATATTTTATCACTTTAATCACTTTATATTATTATATATATAATTACATATATATATATATTATAAATATTATAATATTTATATTAATTATAATATAAATTCAATCGAACCAAATCGAATATTTAGATTCGGTTTGAATATATAAAACAGTTCGGTTGGGTTTGGATTTAAAAAAATAATTAGTTGGGTATCCCTGCATGTTTTATGGAGGCAACACCACAATTTCCAAACTATATGTAGCTACTTATAATTTATTACAGTTATCTTTATGATTTGGTTTCTGTGGTATTCTCAGAAGAAAATTAGACAGGCATTAATTATATGTGAGGTCAAGACCACATCAATTGACACGACAATTTGGAACAATATATAGTGTCAATTTGGAACAATAAAAATCTAATAAGAAAGCATATTATATACAATAAAAATCTAATAAGAAAGCATATTATATACAATAAAAATCTAATAAGAAAGCATCAATTGACACGACAATTCGAGTCCCACTGGGCGGCGTGTCAAGTTTTCGTATTTCTTCTTCGTGCCCTATGAAAGGCTCAACCTTACATTAAACATTTTGTGTATGCATGTGTTGGTCTAGTGGTAGAGTGGTTAATGTTCGAAGCCAAAGGTCTCGGGTTCAAGTCCACCGTGACGCGACCTTTAAATTTCTGTATTAAATTGAAAAAAAAAATCTAATTTTGTATAAGGTAAATATATCAACACTTTTGTTTAAAAATGTTAGAAAACCCTCACGACACGAAAGGGTAACCCTAGGATCGAGCACCATGCATCTTTAATAAGTGTACAATAGTGGGTAAAAATAAGTTACCGTTACGAGGGAGTTGGAATCGCTCTGCAATATTTTGTATAACATATACACACTAAACAAGAAAGCATATTATATAGTGTATTAATTAAACTTAAAATAGACATTATATAATATATAGAAGGGTTACATCGACCAATAGACCACAAACAGTTGGGAAATGCAAAGATTATCTAAAAACTCAAGTTAGTTAATAAAGATCAATGATAATAGTTGCATAGAGCCAAAAAAAACTTATATCTCATAATCTCTTAAGATTTTAAACATTTTTATATTGTTAAAACTAGAATGTAGTTGAAATAAAATAAACGACAAAATTCATTAGAAAAAAAAAAAGTTAAAATTCATGAATTGAACACACAAAAAATTGTTAAGGACTTCTGTTTGAGGCCTTTACTGCACAATACAAACATTGATATTAGTTCTACATAGAACTTAAAAACTATAAATGAAGTATATTACATATATGACTAAACACTGATCACTAACGGACTTAGAATATTTGGTGTAATTTTTGCCGTACCGAAGTATATAGATTTTCAATTATCAATTTGGGCATGTATAGCTTTTGTTATGATTTACATATAAGAAATGGAGCATACTAGGCTTTTTCTTGATTGGGCTTTTTGGTCAATTTAATAAAAAATTTAAAGAATTTAACGTCGCTGAACGAACGAGGTAAATTTAATACGAAATTTAAAGTAACCACTCTACCACTTGGCCAACACACCCACACTAGACCTTTTTTGTGGTGCTACAATGAGCATGTGTATTTCAATGCATCGGCTCTAATTAAATTATAATTGTGTTTAATAAACTCTAATTAGAATATCCGGTGCATCTGCTTGACTACTCTAATTAAATTATAATTATAATTAATAAATCCCAATTGAGAATTGATAAAATTCTAATCATTTTGTACCGTAGCTTCAGAATTTTGGAAATTTCAATCCCTACTGTGATTTGTCTTTGCACTTCATATTCCGACTGCAGCACACACTAAATCTGTATACGACACCAACACTACACGCGATTTTAATAGAAAATTTCACAACGCAACTTGTGCAGTTGGACTCTCTGCCATCATACATTTAGAGCATCAAATCCCCACAACCAAAAGTAATGCAGGTGAACCATGACAGTGAAACAAGGTTCAAGGATTATCCAACTACTACACTTAAGACACGACGTTGTAAGATATGGTTAGGATAGGGGCGAACCTGATTAGACAACATCAGTGCAGGCCTTCAAACTGATGAGCCACCGCGGACAACCATTCCGATCTGGCAATCTCTGAACTACCTTGACAAGTCATATATCCATAGGATGGTGATAAGGAGAGAAGGAAAAGGTTGTCCGCGTCCAACTAATTTATCTCCTTGCTTTCAGTGCGATTCCCTCGAGAATCCCATCCGTGGCAAAAGTTCCATGGAATTGCTGAGGGTTGACTGGACCAGGCAGCTTGAACGAGATGCAGAAGGGCCCGGGTGGGCAAAGATTCTGACTTCGCATCTCAAATACTTGGGAGCATTTCTCCACTGCTCTTTCACCGGTCACTGTCACTCCTTTGATGATCACTGCTCCGTCGCTCTCAACTTCGCAGCTAAAATCCCCTGTAGCGTATCGTGTTAAGTTTCGTGTTAGTGAACCTAACGAAGATATCTGTGGAAGGGAGTGTAGACACAAAACAATCTTGCTACTAAAATTGAACTCGTTGATCAGCAAAAGGAAAGATCAGAACAACCAAGCTAAAACAAACTTTTTCCACATAAAATGAACAAGCACACAAATGACATATAAACGCAAATGCATCCACCCTAATCAAATCCAATTAGAGTGCATCAATCCCCAATTAGGGTTTACTAATCCCTATTAGGGTTTATTAATCACAATTAGGATTTAATTAAGGTAGATGCACCGTGCATCCGGATGTACCGGAGTGCACCTCTTACATAGTAGATGGCATCAGTTATTCGTAACCAATCAAAATAATTTACCAGAGGACTAACATAATCAGTCAGGAAATCACTTTAGTTAATTATATGAATGCTAAAATTCTGCCAAGAATGTAACATGTCACGGTCACTTAGAAAATCTTGAACTTACTTGCATCCCTTTTTACTCCGGGAAGAGAGACACGGAATAGATAGGAATCATCGGCTTCCCCAATATCGATCATTCCAAGAACTGGTCCCAGGTTTCCTCTTGCAGCACTTCCTGTCAGAGCAAAACCACCGTTGATTGAAGCAACTAAGTTGCTCCACTCTACCTTAGTAGGGCAAGAGGGAAGGAATACCATCCCCTGATCGGTTTCTTGCCCGGATCTAGCAGAAATCTGCGATAGCACTGTGGAACCATGTGACACAAGGGTAAGTATAACATTACACAAAGAATAGCTAAAACACATTGTAGAGTTACATGGTTTATTACCATCCGGGTATGTCTCTGTGCCTGGAATGTAATCCAGATGTTGAACATAGGCGTCCTGCATTGTGTCATCAAGCACATTGGTATTACATAAAGCCCCGTCATCCACAGTTATGTGCGGCACTACACTCTCCCGATCCAGCTGAAAATCTTCCAACCCTGTGAACCTCTTAAACCTTTCGAGATCGCATGGCTTCAGGTAATCCATTTGGGGGTTGCTTATAAAGACGATGTTGTCAATGGTGCCGTGTTGATCTATACATCGAGATCGGTGGTGCAGCATGGGAGGAAAGAGATCATCGAACTGAAGGTATGTGGTGAAACCATCCAGTGTAATTGGAACACTTCCATGAATATACTCCAGTAGCATGGATTGCTTAACGACAACGGATGGTTCTGCCTTTCTCAGTACGTAGTAATAGACATTCTCCATTACCGTTGTGTTTATCCGCGAGCCGGCTAAGTCATTTGCAAGGTATTGTCCCAGGCCTTCAGCGCGTCTTTGTAAAGCAGACTTTTGGGGGATTACTTCCTTGAGATCGGGAGCGAAATAGGCTCCCATGATCAGCTGTAGCAGAAAGTGCTGATCATCTGTCAACAATACATATGACATATTTTCCATTTTCTCAACCTGCAGAATTGGATATCCGAGTTTCACTATAACTAGATGCAACAATTTAACAAATATTAAAGATGCCTTATAGGCCATAAGCGAACGGTATACCATAAGATCAATTCATTAGAAAGAAATATTGAAATGGATTCTATCTTAAAAGTTAGTATTTCATCTCGAATTATATTCTGTAAATGCATGTCATGTGTATATGAACATCGAGATCAGATACAGGATTACAGACCCTCAAGATTATATTCTCACACATTCCAATTTCCTAATCTCCACCAAATCCTCAAGATATGATTTCACCTCACATCGAATGAAAAAAAATACTATAAACAGAAAAATAGATGAATAAAAATGGGTAATATTCATGAAAAACGAAGATACAAAAGTAATTACAAGACAATTTGCACCAATTACCAACCCATCAGCATAAAAAATATATAGAAGCTCTTCCCCAGTAAAATATACAGAAACGGCAACAACTTTACTAAATTTCCATTTACAACCATTAGTTCTCCAAAATTATAATCACATGATGGACTATTGATGCAAAAACGTCGCAATGCAAATTTCTCAGATTAATGTACTCACCCCTTAACAGTATTAATCTTCACTTACCCGTATGATTATTCTAAATAAACACCATAAATTCGTCAAGTATAATACTATGTACGGAATAAAATATCTGAAAATGAAAAGGCACAAAACTAAGATAATAGCTAATCAAAGTAGCAAGTGAAGGAAGAGCAGTATCACCAGTCCTGTGAGAGAGATTCTGAGTGTGAGCGGCTAAATGAAGTCAGAATTTGATGTCCCTGTAGAGAGAGAGAGAGAGAGAGAGAGAGAGAGTGCTGAAGAAGGTGGAGAAGCAATTCTGTCATGCAGTGCCACTTGTACGGATTGGACAATATCGTCTCCGTTCATTCATTTTAGATTATTGAAGTTGTTGGGAGATTATCTGCTCATTCATCTTTAGGAAAGAAACGAAAAATTAGGAAGAAAAAACAATAATCTCAATACAAGAATTTAACGTGAAAAACTTCAAAATCGGAGAAAAAACCACGACCCACAGAAGAAAAATTCACTATATGATAAATTTCTACAATCACACAGTATACATCTCCCTCTCGACCTCCTACACTATTACAAGATAAACTTTCACCCTTCTATCAAGATTCTCACAAGAGAAACTAAGAAGATAATTTAAACTAGAATTTAATCACAAGACTATAATGTAGTGATTAATGCTCCTTATATAACATTAAGGAGCTCCCCACTTTTCTTACAAAACAATGTGGGACAAACTCTTTTATTTTAAGACTAAAAATTGCAACAATCTCCACCTTGTTAAAATAAAAGAATACTTCATTGTCTTCACCGACAATCATGATTCTAAACTCAAATAACCATCATCCTCAAAAAGAGAATAAATCTACTCCACCATATGAGTAGAACACTTAGAATCAACAATTCTAAGAATTTTCTTCGACACATGTCGAAACTTGCTGACAAAAATTATGGTGCAACTTCTAGCTTTTGGTCATCCTAGAAGTTCTTCAGCCATCGAGATAACTTTCACCACACACCTTGCATCCATGCCAAACCAATGCACATGCGGTCCAACTAATATCATCACATCCTCGTTCATGGCAGTTGGACATGCCATAAGGATGTTCATCTCTTCAAAAGAGATCCTCAATCACAATGTTAGCTTCATGGTCGGAGCTAGTTGTCGGATCCGCTCCACCTTGATCAGCTCCACTTCAACAGTTTCGCTTCGTATGCCCGACTCTTCCACACTTCCAACAAACAACACATTTGGAGTCTTTCTTCATCTCTTTGCTAAAAGCCATCATTGTCAAATTTTTCGTTGAATTTAGCACTTCACTTGCAAGCCTTCTCTCATCGGAAAGAAGTTTTCCTGTGACTTCAGCAAAAATCAACGATTCATTCCCATGCATCAGGATTGGCTTCATGTGCTCATAGGAATGAGGAAGAGACAAGATGGGTCTTAACGCTTTGTCCTCATCTTGAATTTTCACTCAAATTGTTTCTAGTTCAGAGATAACACCATTAAGAGTACTCAAATGATCTGAAATTTTCGTACCTTCATCCATCCGCAGGGTATGAAATTGTTCATTCAGGTACAACCGATTTGAGATGCCATTTGCTTGTTATAGAGCTTCCAGCTTTTCCCACAACTCCTTGGCACTCGAAATCCCATGTACATTTGCAAGAACATTCTTGGTCAAACATAGACGAATTGTACTTGCCGCCCTCAGATCCAGATCCTCTCAATCTTCATTACCGATACCAGAACTTTTGTTTGTATCTTCAATTGAACCCGGCCTACCTTTTAAAGCCTTGTGTACACCAGATTGTATCAACACATCCTTGACTTGCACTTGCCACAAGCCAAAATTGATTCTTCCATCAAATTTCTCCACGTCAAACTTCATTGAACTTGAAGCCTTGACATAAGTTTCTCCACCTCCTAAATGAATAGCCGTCTCACAAGAGACACCCGGACTTTTATTAAGAAATCATTTCTGATGTGGAAGATCAGACAACACTGCAACCACAGAGCATACTCAGAATATCAAGAGACCTAGACCAAGCTCTGATACCACTGTTGGGACATCATGTCCCCATTCATGCTTAGGAAAGAAAGGAAAAATTAGGAAGAAAAGAACAACAATCTCAACACAAGAATTTAACGTGAAAAACTCCAAAATCGGAGAAAAAACCACGACTCACAGAAAAAATTCACTATATGATAAATTTCTACAATCACACAGTATACCTCCCCTCTCGACCCCCCTACACTATTACAAGCCTTTGACAAACTCTCACCCTTCTCTCAAGATTCTTACAAGAGAAACTAAGAAGAGAATTTAAACTAGAATTTAATCACAAGACTATAATGTAGTGATTGATGCATTGTAACAAAGAACTTGATGCTCCTTATATAACACTAAGGAGCTCCCTACTTTTCTTACAAAAACAATATGGGACAAGCTCTTTTATTTTAACACTAAAAATTCCAACAGAAGTATAATAAATTCACGAAATTACGAATTTTGATATAATTTTTATTTTACACATAAATTTTAAGATTAGTATATGAATATATGAACTTATTAATTTTAATAATTTTACCATAATTTATTTTTTCGATCAAATTGAAACTGACGTAACATTTAGATATGATGAGTTGATAACAACGCAGAAATAAATTAATAAATAAAATATAAAAGAAAGATTTATACTTGATAAACACGCACATGGACTCATTAACATACACAAAACATATATATACACTTTACGAGAAAGAAATAAAAAAATTCAATGGTTCAGTTGTCTGTCTTCTGATTGGAGGGTGCAGTTCGGCAGTCAGGCCAAGCAAGTGCACAGTTTGTTTCTGCCGGAGGAGTTAGAGCCATTGGCGGACCCAGAGTGGAGGGGCAGTGGGGGCACTGGGCCCCATGGGTCTTAAAAAATTACTATAAATATATATGTATTTTTCATATAATTGTTAAAATAGATTAATATATTTTGTCGTGGTAGAGTTGTGTATTTTGTGTGATAGAGATATTGAGTTGATTTTCCTTTTGTCATTATTGGATTTGGTGCTAAGTTTTTTAGTATCTTAGTGAAAATATATTTACATCTAATTTTTGATGATGTGCAAGTTATGAACAATACGACTTTTACTTGTATACAATTATTGTATATTTTATTCTTTAATTGAAAACTTGATATCCTATACCATTAAACATTTTCTACTATTATACTATTCTATCATTTGATGCTTGTTTATAATGGCGCATATATCAATAATTAGAAATATATTTTCCTTTTACACTATACTATCAAGAACTGAAGTTTAAATTCAATAAAGCTTTGTTTGCAGTTTCTTCTTCATAATTTAGAAGATTGTAAATTAGAGTTCATTTCAAATATTATTATTATTTTGGTAGATGAAAGCATATATGTTTCATTTCATCAGTTAATTGACCTATCCATCCAAACTAAAAATAAAAGAGAAATATTGTGAGATGGTCATACTTAACCTTTTTTGATATAGTGATATAATTTAAATAGAGTTATAGTGGTATTAAAATTAGTATTTATTTCAAAGTTTAATTTTAAAATTCTTCTTATAGATTTATAAATTATATATTCCCTCCATCCACAAAATTCATTTACTTATTTCCTCTTTGGACCATCAACGAGAAACGTTTATTTTCCTCTTACGGATATGATCCCACATAACCCCCTCATATATTATAGGTCCCCTTCTCACTAACTTTACATTCAATACAATTTATTAAAACTTTTGCCACTAAAATTTGTAAACAAATTTGGTAGACGAAATGAGTAATTATTTGGACCCCCTAAATAAAAAGTCTGGGTCCGCCACTTGTTAGAGCTATAGTATGTGGTTGGGGAACTCTCAACAAAATCTCGTTTTGTGTGTGTTTGTGTGTTGGTTATCGTGGATGAAAAGTGATGCATGAGGGTTGTTTTTTTCTCTAAGATAAAATAAAAGGAATTTCTATGTTGGACACTTTGCTATTATGGCATAATTATAGGAATCTAAACAAATTATTGCTGTTTCGTTAGGCTTATTGAATGCTTGATCACTAGAAATGCAGATCCACAAAGAGATTCTTGGATTTGTTTCTTGCTTGGAGACTGATTTTTAGCTTCTTAAAGAATTAAAAGGGTTTTTTTGTAAATTGGATTCAAGATGACTGTTCTCACGCTTCTTCTACTTGCTAAGTCGATGTTATTGTTCATGTGGCTCTTCTTCTTCTTCTTCTTCTTCTTCTTCTTCTTCTTCTTCTTCTTCTGCTGCTGCTTCTGCTTCTTCTGCTGCTGCTTCTTCTTCTTCTTCTTCTTCTTCTTCTTCTCCTTGATCTTCCTGATATAGAGGATCTCGAGGTTAGTTGCTCTCTCATGTTGAAGCTGAAAGAAATCAGATAGGCAAGCAGTTGTCTCCTCTTGTTCTTTTATGTGATGATAACTGAATAACTGGAGTTCTATTATTCAAAGCATAATAAAATGGTGATGTGTTTGGTCCTCGGTGAACTTGGGCAGATTATTTTTGGTGGACAAGATAAATCGGAGAAAGGAGCATCTCTGTCTGATCAAGCAGCTGGCATCTTCTCCTCATTCAATCGTTTCATGAAAGTCATTTCAAGATGAAGGCAGAAGGATGCTTTCAACCTTGCTTCATACTTTTTGACAGCAGCAGTATATCCAAATCAATTTCAGACGTCTGTTTGCATCGTCATCGTGTAAAATCCTTTCCGTGTATGTATATTCACAATGTAACGTTGATTTTCAGCATTAGCTTATCAAATCATATTCCTCAACATATTTAAGCAATTTTTCTCCTCTTGGTGCTTGTTTAATAGTTTTACTTTCACTGTTACATTCAATTTGTACTTTCGTTCTCCATCCGTGAGAGAGACTGAGTCGCATGACTCTCAATGTGCTGCTTACACATGAAGGTTCTGTACAATCTATACAGTGCATAAAAGAAAAAGGAAAATAAAGAAAGAACTGTTTATATGCATCCACATCTGTCAATATCAACAGTGATCCTTGGATTTCTTAATCTAGGCATTGAGCTGTGTTTAGAGCCAATCTACATGCTTGCTTGAGACCTTGGGATTCTTCTTAGGACTTTGATATCGATTATTCTCATATCGGGCTTTAACAATGAGAGAGTAAAGTAACTCAGCCTCCGCTGATGTATCATATGGCATGTTGAGGATGCTGCAAGAATTTCATAGATTCACATTAAATAATGACTGAATTCTCACAAGGAAGAAGAATAAAGGAAAAGCCATATAGGTTATTACCTATCAAGAAGCTCCTCCAAAATAATTCTCTGTGATGGAGTGACATAATGCATACAAGTCCTTGGACACTGACCGACTGCACGCTGGACTTGATAGTCTCCAGCGTGTCCTAACAAAGAAAGTTGATCGAATAAATTTCATTTCATCATAGTCCCCATCCCACAGATAGATCACACTCAAAATGAGAATAATTCAATAGGTCTATTCTGTCATTGCCTTTTCGTTTCCTACTCTACTTATTCTCTCCTCTGTGACTAATGTTCAACCTAGTGTGTTATACCGGTCCAAAAGTAAAGGTGCCAAACCAACCTTGAGAAGTTGCACGTGCAGTCCCTGTTGCTGAAGAAAATTTAAAAGCATGGGGGGCTGTACTTACACATGAATATGGACAACCTGCAGATTTTGAAAAGAGAGTGAACTTAAAGAACCATTCCCTTATTGCTCGAGAAGATAGAGGGGAGGGGCTGTTCAGAAAAGTAGCGACTCAGGTGAGTGAAAACCCTATACATTATCAATTGTAACTCCTTATTAACTATGATTATATGCACTGGAAAATATAACATGCATGCATTTATGCTTTTTCTTCTTGAAACTACAAAAAGTAGTATTACATATGCATTTTCCTGTGGCACAATATAGCTTTGATTTTCTGTAAAAATAATTGGCTTAAAAAGCACAAGATACATATCCTTAACAAGCATATTGGGATGTTCACATTTATCTTTCTACCTCCAAGTTCATCACCAAAACCCACATAGTGTTACATGATGTGTGATAGCGAAAAACTAAGGATCTGTTACAAGCAATGAATTTACTTCCATCAAATGATACATATTCTTCCTTTGGAGTCTTGAAGTATCAACAGGAGAGTGAAGAAATTAACAGATTCTTTCTGTTCTGCCACTATTTAGGAGTAGAATCCGTGGCCATATATCATGATATGGACAGAAATGAGCCATAGCCTTAACTTATCTACAAGTTCAATAAAGAATGTTCAATGTACCCAAAAGAAGAGAAGTGATTATCCATTTCCAAACTAAAGAATCTCATACAGACTGTTCTTTAAGTGATTGTTTGATAAATGGTTACTACAAGGATTTACTGTATAATTGATATTTTTTCAAAAATGACATGCATTTCAGTCCTTTACACAGAGGCGAACTTTTACTGTGGTGATTGAATGACAACACATTTTACCGGAAAACATGTGTAATGAATTATTTTACATGAAATCAGATGCCATTGGCCTCTGTAAAAGATCATCAAACCATAGCTCCAACTTACGGGATGACTTTGGAAAAGTTTCAATGTTTTTACAATAAATATCTTTCAGTAGGCCACTGAAGAAACCCTCAGTTTTCTGACATTTGACATCCCGGATCTACTCCTCAACAAGATTTTGGATTAGTAAGAATTGACCAAAGAGATAGTACCTCTGCCCATGCAAAGAACCTCATTGATAAAGACATCATACGCCTCACACTCTGGTTGGTCAAATGGATCCATACATTCCCTGCACACAAAATATTAAACTGAGCATAATAAACTGTGGCATATATTATTCACCAATGAACTTAGAAAAAAATGAACAATCCGATGTTGTAAATTGGCATGCAGTTCTTATGAAACTACAGAAATTGGCTGTGTCACATTGACAATGACATATACTAGAGAGAATGGTAAACTGATGATCCTTGATCATAGAAAATCCAACAGAAAATATAATTGTGCAAATGCAACAGAAAATAGTTACGCCATCATCTAATGCTCAAGAAGAAGAAGCATTAGAATGTAACCTTTACCTTTCAATAATTTCTGATTTGCTGTAGTTGGATAAAATCTGTTTGATATAACAAATTATGTTGGTTAGAAGAGAGTGCCACATATTCAGCAGAAGGCCTAAAGAATGAAGACCAGGAACTGAAAATCACAGGTTGTGCATTCCCCCTTCTTTCTCATCTGATTGATGCCCAGAATGAAAAACAGCGACAAGTTCAAAAGCACAAGGTACAGTAAAAACCTATGTATCCGGGGTGTACAGTGCATCCATCCTAATTAAATCCAATTAGGGTTTATTAATATAAAATTAGGGATTAGTAATTCCCAATTATGTTCCATTAATCACAATTAGGGTCTAATTAGGGCATATGCACCGTACATATGGATGTACCAGAGTATGCCTAAAAAAGAAAATAGAATGAGGTGCATATTAGTGTAGAGGCAGCTGAAGCTCAAGATCAAACATAAATTGAAATCTTCTGCAGCTGCAAGCTAAGAGATACAAACCATAAAAACGGATTCCTACATGTTGAAATTGATTAGTTTATAGGAGCCTTTTAAAGCTGAACAGATGCCCTGATTATGCATCATAGATTTTTACTGTGAACACATTCGATACTAGAAAATGAACTGCAAACGCAAGGCATAAACTCAAATGATGAAACAGGAATACGAAACAAAATACTAATCCAGAAACAAATTGATGAAGACAATGACCTCGTATGCTTGAATCACGCAGCGAATCATCGCATCCGAGTCTTGGGCGCCTCCTATCACATCCGGATGAAACTGCTTGACCTGCAATCCCACCCCAATTAGAAAAAAAAACCCTCAAATGGAAAAAAGGTACAAATTCTCTAAGCTCGATAACAACCATAAGACCAAGACGAAAAATAAAATATGGAAACGGAGATAAAGGGTGCGTGGAGATTATTACTTACTTTGGTTCGAAAAGCAGCTTTAATTTGTGCGGAGGAGCATTGAGGGGTGACTCCAAGCACGCCATAGGCCCGAGAAAGGGTGAGCGGCTCATCATCATTCGTATCGACATTTTTGCCGCCATTATTACTGCAGCGCAGTCTATAAGAAGAAGAAGAAGAAGAAGAAAAAGTAGAGAGATTGAGGCAAGAGTGGCTGCTAATGTTATTGTGGTTGAAAGTAGAGAAGAAAGAGAGGGGCGAGGGTCCAACTGTATTCCGACTGCAGACTGAAATGGGTTCCATTTTTTGATGAAAAGGGGAAGGAAACCAGAGTTTTCGCTTTTCTGTTGGAGCGAGTGGTGTAGGAGAGCCGTTGGCCCGTTGATGACATTTTTAGTTTTTTTAGTTACTTTTTTTTTAATTCATAAAGAAATAGGCTCAAATTTATTAAAGCATAAGTGGATTCGTTACTTCCTTTCTTCTTCCTTGGCAATAAATATCACAGTTTGTACTTTCTTTTTAGAATAATGACAGTTTGTTACATATTGATGCTCGTGAGCATCAAACTATAAATTCTATACAGTAGGTACATGTAGACGACATGATGTAGTACACTAATATTCTACATGATGTAGTACACTAATAAATTCTATACAATAGTGTACTACATGATGTAGTACACTAATATTTTGTATAATAATATTTTACTAATATAAATATTACTCATTCCGTCCTTGATATTTGTTCTTTTGATTCCATTTCGTTAAGTCTACAAAATTCGTTCACTTTCATTTTATATATATAGGCCCCACCTAAAAGTTAGTACTTTTATCCACACTCAATCAATTTATTTACAAAAAAACCACTCATGGTTTACCTTTTTTACTTATATAACATATTTTATTATATGAGTTTATTCTTTATTCACTTTTCACTTATTGTATTTATTAAGAATCGTATCGACAAAAAATATGAATATATATAATAGACTAGGGATGGCAATCGTATCGGGAGGGCACGGATAGTGCCGAACCACTTCCATACCTGCGAAAATGATCCCCGCTCGCGACCCGCGACGGGTAAGAGATTCCCACCATACCCGCGGGTTGACGGATACCCGCGAACCCGCCACCTGCCACCTGCGGCCCGCGAAACCAAACATTTCAAAAAACACGAAAATATCACTAACAAATTCATAAATCATAAAGTTCAAATCCACAATTCCACATTCAAATCTATAAAGTTCAAATCCACAAATCAATAACACAATGAAAATTCAAATCCACAAATCAACAACACTAAATGAAAGTTCAAATCCAATTTAACAATAAATGGGGAGATCAAGTTATATTATTCCAATTCAACGGTTGATATAGAGCAAGTTTCCTTGAACTCGTCTTCCTCATCTTGAAGACATGTCCAAAAACTTTCATTCTTTCCTTCACCTATGAAATAAATAACTATTCACATTAGATACATAGAAAGAAGACTCATTGTAAATTTGTAATTTAAATTTCAAACCTTTATGTTTGTTACGAAGCCAATCTTGACAACACATTAGTGCTTCCAATAGCTTTGGCGTGAGACGACTGCGATGTTCACTTAGAACTCTCCCGTGGGTAGGGTTCGTGGGTAATTCGCGGGTGTTTTCGCAGGTAAAATTCGTGGGTATACGGGTTTCGCAGGTACGGGTATTGCCAAACCATTTCCGTACTTGCGAAGTAAATGGGTCATAGTTTTCAATCACGAACGTACCCGCAGTACGAAATGCATACCAAATCCGCGAATAATCGGGCGGATACCCGTGGGTATTAGATACCCGCGGATCGATTGTCATCCCTATAATGGACGGAGGGATTACTATACATAAATTCGTTGGAGATGTTCTATAATAAGTTATTTGAGGCTTGTGAGTGTGAATGCAGGCTATAACAAAGTTGAAGGAACCTTGAGGATCTAGTTGGCGCAATTACACAATATAAAGGTACTTACTCCCTTTTTTTTTAATGTCTATAGTTTAAATAAAATTAATTGATTAGAAAAATCAGTCCGTTGGAAAATGAGAATGTGCGGGTGTCAATAATCTGCAGGTCCGAAGGTACAATTTTTTTTCCAGTGAACTTTCAAATTCTGTAAAAAAGATGTGAAAATATATATCAATGCCCTTTTTTCAAAAATTTGAAGCCGTATATATCCATTTAAAAAAAGAGTGCAACCTATACCCATACCATTTTTTAAATATATTTTTGGAGGATTTGCATAGAATTTAATACAATCATTTTAAATATCAATCAAAAACCGTTGATTTATTGAAATCTTATTTTTTATAATTATGTACAAATTAAATTAAATTAAATTAAAGTTATCAATAGCCGGGGGGATGGGGGTGGGGTTGGCCATTTGGGGTGGGGTTGGCGGTTGGGGGGGGGTTGGCCGTGGGGGTGGGGTTGGCAGTGGGGTGGTGTTGGCCGTGGGGTGGGTTGGCCGTCGAGGTGGGTTGGCGGTCGAGGGGGTTGGCCGCCTTGATGGGTTGGCCAGGGGTTGGTTGGCCGGGGGGTTGGCCGTGGGGTGGGTTGGTCGGGGGTGGGTTGGCATTGGGTAGGGTTGGCCTGGGGGTTGGCCGTGGGGGTGGGTTGGCATTGGGTAGGGGGGCAGTCGGGGTGGGGTTAGCCGCGGAGTGTCGATTTATTATTAATTAATTATAAATTGCAATCCTGATTTTATTAATTAATTATAAATTGCAATCATATAATATTTGATTTTGTAATTAAATTATCAATTATAGTTATAGTGAATTTGAATATTTGAATATCGATGAAAATTAAATAAACCAACAACTTCGTTCAGGTGAATTTGAAAATTAAATAAACCAACAACTTCATACTAATGAAACAATAACTTTTTGCAGTGAATTACTTCACCAACAACTTCATATTAAATAAACCAACAACATTTTTGCAGTGAATTTAATTCACCATTAATGACATGAATAAAATTTTGATCGGACTTCTACCTATATAATTCATTCTTTCATTTCGTTCACTGAATCACTCACTTTCATCTTGCGCATATCTATATTTGCAATCGTTTTTCTTTATCAAATATCGTCGCTCTCACTCAGTGGATCATAAAAGGTAATTTCAATATTTTGATGTATTTGTTATATATATGATTCCTTAATTATTGTTAGATGAATTTAGGTGAATTTTTAATTAATTTCAATTAATAATTATTTAGGAGCATCGTATAATTATTGTTAGATGAATAATTAATTAACCATTGTGCATTTGTATGATTTATTGTGTATTATGAATTTTTAGATGAATTAAATACGTCCCAATGAAGTTGAATTAAATTATAATATTTAATTATTATTTAGTTTAATTTAGTTTAGTTTTTATAGTTTTGCAGTTTAATTTAGTTTAGTTTAGTTTAATTTAGTTTAATTATTATAAATACGTACGAATGTAGTTGAATTTTTCATTTAGTCATTTGGGGAGGGTTGGCGCGGGGGGTGGGGTTGGTCAGGGGGGTCCTGAAGTTGAATTAAATTATAATATTTAATTATTATTTATTTTAGTTTAGTTTAGTTTTGCATTAAATTATAATATTTAATTATTATTTATTTTAGTTTAGTTTAGTTTTGCAGTTGAATTAAGTTGAATTAAATTATAGTTTTGCAGTTTAATTTAGTTTAGTTTAGTTTAATTATTATAAATATGTCCCAATGCACTTGAATTTTTCATTTAGCCGCTGGGGGAGGGGGTTGGCCGCGGGGGTGAATTTTTCATTTAGTTTAGTTTAGTTTAGTTTATAATATTTAGTTTAGTTTAGGTGAATTATTATTTAATTTAGTTTAGGTGAATTATGGTTTAAATCCGTCCCCGATGAATTATAATATTTAATTATTATTTAGTTTAGAGATTTGTTTTATACTTAATGTTAGATGATTTATACACGTTCATTATTGTGCATTTGTATTATTTATTTAGTTTATGTGAATTATTATTTGATTTGTATTATTTATTTAGTTTATATAATTATTATTTGATTTAGTTTAGGTGAATCATGATTTATACACGTTCATTATTGAATTTTTCATTTAGTTTAGTTTAGTTTAGTTTATAATAACTTTTGTCGATTCCTTCAAAGTTTAGGTGAATTGAGGCGATGAATTATAATTTATTGTTCTTATTATTAAACATTCGTGATCAATGTTACTGTTTTTATATTTAATTTGTATTATTTAGTTTAGATGTTTGTTTTATAATTAATGAATTTTTAATTAATTATTGTGCATTTGTATGATTTAATTAGATGTCGGGGTGGAAGAATATTATCATTAGATATGGAGGATGTTGGGATGATTGTTTGAACTACTGCGGCGGTGCATCATCATATACCTATGTTCGGACTGATAATGTACTTATTTGGGAGTTAAGAGCAAGCATTAATTCCATGCAGGAGCAAATTCTTTTGACTACCAAATACATTATATATCGAGATCTCAAGTGGTAGACTTATCAAATCACTTTTGACTACCGATGATCGCCTAGCTCGATTGTGCGAGGTTTATGCCCAACCGAGTGTATGTGACATACGGAGCGTCGGCTCCCAACCGTACACAAGCATATATGCCACAATTCGAGCAACCACGTGATACGTATGACTACACTTCACAATACTCGTCTCGGATGAGTCATTCACACAACAATTTGGAGCATATGATTGGTTTGAGCAAGATACACCTCAAAAGTACCGCAACATGTGCGCAAGTGGTCGACGCGATCGTTGACGGCGGTGATGATGGCGAATCGTCGTTGACGGTGAAGAACAAACAGTCGATGAAGAAGAGGAGGAGGGCGTGCGGCTGCAAATGTGATCTCAGCACGTTTGTAGAATTTGATGCGTGGATACGTCGAGAGGGTGGAATAGAAAAGTTGTTTGGGATGATTATGCAGAGTAACACGCAAGGGGTAACCGAGGGACTCGAGGTAGAACAAATGGAAGAGATGAGCAATTGGCTAGCTCTTGTTATTCCTCATGAGGCTTCGAACAATCTTTTTGCTAGTCATCTTGACTCTATTCCGAACCCCGATGAGCTAAGCGAAGGTTCCATCTTCGACAACAAGGTGGACCTTAAGATATCAGTCGGGTTGTGGCACATGGAACAAAGAGCAGAATTTGTTATTCCGCGATCGGACCAGACCCGGATTACGTTCAAATGTAGATATCGTGATCAGTGTCCGTTTCTATTGCGCGCATCGCGACAGGGTGGTTTTTGGTTTGATGCCGTACACACCTGTGTAGATGATCTCGTGAATACCGAAACGCGCAAGGTCAAAGCCCGTATGATTGCAACATACATAGCGCGAAAAATACGCGAGGACGGTGAAGTCATTAAGCCGAGATCGATTATGGTCTAGTTACAAAGAGAGTATGGCGTGCAGGCGTCATATACTGTCGCGGTGAGAGCTCGTAATAGAGGCGATCGAGATGATATATGGTGGGTATGAACAATCTATCGATGCTACCGGGTTATCTTCACATGTTGCGGACAACTAATCTGGTTCGTTGATTGACACGGATATTGGACGGATGGTCGTTTCGCCACCTTTTATAGCGCTCGGTTCCAACCGACTCGGTTACACGTTGTGCATGAGGCTGTTATTGTTGTGGATGGCTCGCGCTTGAGGGCCGCAATAAGGGTATATTGTTTGTTGTTGTTACGAAGGACGACAACGAGCAAGTTTTTTCATTGGCTTATGGAATTGGTCCGATCGAGAATGATTTATCATGGACTTGGTTTCTAGAGCGTGTGAAGACCGCTTACGGTCGAATTCGAGGCGTTGATTGTGTCGATGCGCGTCAATATATCCAATCTTTGTGAAAAATATCTTTCCGAGAACGCCCACGGCTTATGCTACTACCATCTCTTGAAAAAATCACGCCTTTTGGGAAACCGTCGTGGTATTGTACGGAATACGGCTTATGCATATCGGGAGACGAGTTTGACAGAGCAATGAACATGTTAAAGTCCTCGTGCTAAAGATAGACCTCTTGGTGGTGCGTATGGCGAGTTGATGAGGTCGGAGTTGAGAAGTGGGCGGATCAAAGTGCCACGTGGCGCTATACCTTTTGACTTCCAATAAGTAAATCTAACAAGAATACGGTCCATTGCTCTATGGTAACCCCTGAAGTTGTTATCAAGATACGGACGGTCCAACATCGGCGTATGCGCCAATACAACTACTCAACAACGATACGGACGGGCGGAGAGATCACGCCGATATACTATAGTGCCCAAAAGTAACGACACATTCAAAGTCGAGGGCGAAACCAAACCTTCATGTCGATCTCGGGATGGAATCGTGCTCGTGCTTGGATTGGGACATGGATCGATCCGTGTTCTCATGCGATTCTGACTATACGGTATGAAGCTACATACTAAATATAATTTTTTAGTACGGTATGCCAATTTATAACTAACAACTTTATCATTGTTTTGATCTTGAATTTTAATTTGTGCGGCATAAAGATGACCAAATTTTCAGCTATGTGGGAGAATACTACCACGACGAGAAGCTAATCTGAGCTACTCATACGAGTAAATCATGTTCCGTCCCAATCCGGTTGGATGCTTCCTACCGATATCACGGGCGTTGAAATCATCGTCACATGCGTGGTCAAGCCAGCGCGGTCGTCCAAAGTTGGCCGCCATCGTCGTCCAACCGAGCGTCCCCATCGAAGATCGGTGGAGGAGAAATGGGGTCAGCGATGCAAGTCGTGCACGTAGGAGGTGTGGCTTGTGTGGTTCCGCATATCACACGCGACAATCATGTCCTTATTTACCATCCCATTATTGAATGAGATATTGATTTTATTTTCTTCACTTAACTTGATATATGAGTTTAATATGATAATTTAAGCATTCTATGAATTTACTAGAATTTTCTAAATTCATATGTTGAAATTGAAAAATTTTAGTTTAGGTGCTTAATTGCTATATATATATATATGTTAAAGTTAATATATGATGTTAATATTGATGATTAAGCTCACATATGATACTAAAGTAAGAAGTTGGGAAGAAATTAAAGGAAATTATAATTTATGTATATGTTAGTGAAATTTTCTAAATTTATAGGAAAATGGGAAGTTGAATTTTTAATGTTGTTCTTCATATATCTTATGAATTGTGAACATATTATGTAAGTAAGGAGTAATGAAGCTTAATTGAGGAGTTTATCACTAAAATAGAACTAAGAATACGAAAGTTGAATTTTATAAACATATTATGTTGAAATGAAAACTTAATGACAAAGATATTAGATTTTATGTTGTTAAGTGATTAGAAATGGTTGATATACTTAAAAGTATACTAATAGAATGATGCTTGCTTTAGTTGTTAAGCGATTAATTGAAAATGTTGGAGTCGAACTCCTTATTATATTTGGTTGGAAATGTTCTTGAGTTGAATGGTTGTTTTGATTTGTGAATTATGTTGAAACCAAACTCGTGATATCCTTCGTTATTGAAGTATAATTGATTGAATTGTGATTATGATTTTCGAGAAAATATACTCAAATACAAATATTACAATATTCAAGAAAATACACTCAAATACAAATAAGGTTATTACATAATAATTAGTAACATGTTTGACCACTTTCTATATTATCGTTCACATAATTGAAAGATAGCGCAGCTATTTTCTTTCGATGAGCATATACATTCCCATTACCCGCTCAATGCTCGGGAACACGAAATGATGCGTTCGTACATGCACATGAACGTTCGATCGGTGTTGTCTTCTTTATGCGAGCGTATATCGGGAGCGGCAAATGTAAACATCAAATCACGGGAACAACACGAACACCGAGTGTGTTATCTTCAAACCAGCGAGTTCGAGTAAGGCGTGTAAATAACATCTTCAAGCCGATCCAATGCATCTACCTCTCTGTTGTCGCCGGGGTCTAATGAATTATGTACCGAATCGAATATTTCACACACCCCGTCCCTCATGTGCATTCGAGCCAAAACGATACGACCTCTGTTAAAACAAGGGATGATGATCTCGTAAAGAGATTCATTTCGTAAAGGTACAAACAAAATCTATTTTATAATTAGTCGATGTATAAATAAGTTACATTCGAGCAAGCCATGGTCTATGACTTTGGCCCACCCTTCTACCACGGATTGCCGATACCAATTATTAGATGTAGCCACGTAGATATAGCGTGATCTAGATCCTGCTGCGTTTGATTATTCTCAAAATTATGCACCATGATTGACTAATGTACAAGCTATTCGACGAGAAATAGAAATTGATATATATAAAGAATATATACATATATATTCACATCTATAAAATACGAAATATATACTTACAAAGAAATCGGTGTCCAAAATAATAGTGTTCGACTCATTGACCCCGTTCAACAAGTCATGCTGTTTATTAATCGATCCTCGGATGCATCATGTACAAATCGAGATCACGCAATAAATAATTTATTTTTAAATAACGATTTCATATATGAAAATAGAAATAGAAATAGAAGTGATACTTACCCCACTTCAAGATCATCGGAAGGGTCTTGATGCGAACAAAATTCTTGTGGGTCGTCGTCCACTGTCTCTAATAATCCTTTGAACCCGTCCTCGCCTCAAGAAAATTTTCATAAGAGCGAATACACTATCGGGGATAGGGCGAGGCATAGGGCTATTCACGTCGGTGACCTCGGTCTGGTAGCGCAATAACCTTACTCGTTCGCTTCTCGAGTTGGCTAATTTTTGGTTTAAGCAGCGAGTTAGAAAAAGTAAACATATCAAATATGATGCAATAATATAAAATAAGATAATTTACCAATGGTCTCGGCTCTTCCATATGCATCTCTGGCATCGAATGACGAGATGGATCCTCACCGTGTGATGGGCTAGCCTAACCGAGGTAGATCCATACTCACGATCGAGGGGTAGTTTCGATGACGGTGTATGTTGGATTTGTATCTTGACTCGAAACGCGAGTTTGGTTGAGCTTGTATACAATGTTTCTGAGCTTTACCACTATTACAATCTCTATCGATTTGAATACTTGATTGCATATATCATGTCCCTTATCTCGTATATAAGTTAGATCATACGATGTGTAGAAGATCACGAAGTCCGTATGATTGGTCGAAACAATGAGATATAAAAGTTTCACGGTGAGGCGACTTAAGGACGAGTTGTCGGTTTGAGGCTGCGATATAGATAAAGTGACTTGACTTAGTTGCTTGTCTATCTTTGATGCGTCTCGGCGTATTGAAGGATCACAATGAGATGTGTTCTTCTTCGACCGTCGTGAAGAACCAAGATCTCGGTGACTTACGATGATCTAAACCTCGATAAGGTATTAGGTGAGTATGAGTTCTTGACCATCACTTTGACTTGTTATGAGTGAGGTTATATGTTCTAACCAATTCTCCGCGTCTTGGGTGGTGGCGTCTTGTATGTCACGCTAGTTATCTCAGTCAGTCACGTATCCGTTAAGGATGATGGCGTCCTTAAGGAGCTCAAAGGTTTATTGTACTAAACCTGCGGGTTGAGTTAGCTCAAGTACAATAATAAGTTTGAGTGGTACTACTTAAGGAAATGAAGTTATTAATCGTTTTAAGCGATCATTGCTAGAAATGATTAATGGACGTTCGATATCTTAAATCTGAGGATTCGTAATGTCTAAGTGCAAGCCCGACTCAACTTGGTAATAAAGGGTAAGTCGACATTCTTTCTCTAGTGGCATGATCGAATGTTTATAAATTAATTTATGTTACGGGTGAACATAAGATAATTAATTTATTTGAGGCCCATCTTTATTCCTTGCATTTGATCCACAGGTTTGGCCCGTCGGGCCCGTGTTGAGAAATCGGCGCCCCTATAGCTCTCAAAGGCAAGATTTTATTCTCTTTATCCCACAAGGATATAATTATATTTATGGTATATGCATAGATCCTTTCCATATAAGAGTATGGTAATAATCCGAGGAGTATGGAAATAATCACGAGAGTATGGAAATAATCCATAGGATTATGGTAATTTCCATATAGGATTATGGTAATTTCCATATAGGATTAAGGTAGTGCATTATAAATATAAGGTATGAGATAAAGTCTAGGTTAATGTTCACATATTGATCTAAGAATTTTCGCCACCATAGTCTTGAGAGAGTTTTGAAAATTGTGAGAGCTCGGGTGATTTTCGATTGTATTCTCCATAGATCGTCCTCACTCGGCGTTGGAGATTGGGCAACGGGATCTGATCGAGAAGGTCAAAGCACGAGTCCGATCCGTTCGATCCGTTCATCTCGTTCCGTCGACCTCTTGGATCGAAAGGTAAACACGTGAAAACCCTACGTGTTGCGATTTAATTATATAGGCGCATGCTGGGTTTATAATCGATGTATGGTGAATTAAACACCCAAGATGGATCCTCGGGCGAGGGTTAACATATGTTTTCCTACGATTGGTATCGAGCACGGGATCGAGAATCTTGGCTCTGTTGGATTAATTCACGTTTGATTATTACGTGCGTTTAATTAATTGTGGATACATCGTTCATCGTGGCTCGTTTATGGTTTTGTTGGTTTTGTTTTACACCACGAGAAAATCCGTGGTTAGATTAGATTTTATTATGTAAATCTTATACGTAAAGAAGAACGAAGCGAAAGAGCGAAGAGCGAAGCGAGCGGGAAAAGCGGTCTCTCGGCGATCATGCGGGTGGTTTCGCGGCGAGCCTCGCGATCGCGAGGCGATCGCGAGGGCTGCGGCGGGCAGGCGCGCGTTCGCGCGAGATCCTGGCGCTGGCGAAGCGGCTTCATGATCGCGAGATTACCGCGAGCTGCGGCGGCCGTGCGAGCTAGCGGGCGGCGGGGCGCGTTCGCGTGCGAAACCCGGCGCGTGGCGGAACTTCGCGATCGCGGTTTCGGCCTCTGGCGGCGGCGTCTCGGCGGGCGTTCGGCGCTTGGGGCGTGGCACGCAGCGTGCTCGGCGGGTCGCGGTCGCGTTAGCGACCGCGGTAGCCCGCGAGGACACGCGGCGAGGCGCAGCGGCGGGTTGGCGCTGGCGGTGGGCTTTACCCTGGCGGCGGCCCGGCCAGTTGGGCCGACCGGCCCGGACCCGTTTTCAGTTTTCGGTCCGTGCGGGTGCACGCGATGCCCGTTGTTGAATCCGGTCCGTGCGGGTGCACGCGAGGCCGTTTTCGATGTTTAATTACATACTTTGTAAATCTATGTAATAGATTAGATTTAAATGTCGGGTTTCACGATTGGGCGCGATGAGCGTTTTATTTTATTTTTATCGTTCATATGCATGTCGTGGATGTTTAAATTATCGATAGCATGCTATGTATGTTTATATTACGTTGACAAACCTTTAAGTGTTTTACGTAATTGGATGCATAGTAAGCATGCTAGGTTTATCGCGTTTATCAAGCATATTTTAGAATTACTGCGAGCATGTTTTACATGTTGAGTTCTATAGAAAAGCATGCTAGGATTACGTGATGCGCATGGACAAACCTTTTGAATAAAAAGGTAAGCAAGCAACCCGACAAATTAATTTTCAAATTAAAATGTCGAGACCTCCACTTTTGATCTCTAAACAAAGTGAGGCGCTTTTGTGAGTGGCGATCCACACGCGTGGCTTGCTTGCCTTGTTTATCATAAGTTTGTTAGATGAGATTTCTAAATAAAACATTTTAAATCTATTGAGAAGTGGGAGTTTCATGTGTGGCGATCACACGTGTGCTTGCATGTGCGATTTTCATAAGTTCTCTAGAGATAGATATAAAATGAGATAACAAAAGAATTTGAATTGGGCGGTATGGTCCGGTGAGTATACCAATTCTAAAATTCATCTTCTCTTTATTAAAATTGTGGTCATTGCTTGACATCACCTCAAGTACAACTTCATGAAGTCCTTCTTGCGATAGTGATGTGGTCAGTAAGGTCGATCATTAATTTCATTTGTCGTAAGGATAAGTTGACATGGATTGAAATTAAGCGACTAAAGGTATATTTTAGTGCAGTCGGGGGTTCGTAATAGCGTCCACACGCGTGGCTTGCATGTGAGATTCCTTGGGCGATTGGAGGTTTCAATTAATATTGTTTTATCAAAAGGTTACAATATTATTATTACGAATTATTTGCGATCGTATGCTTATGTGTTTACATTATCATTTCGGATATGTCTCTTCGCCGATTATCAATATGCTACACAAAATCCGTTATCCGGTCTAAATTTTATCGAGTGGAAGCGAAACATGGAATATGTTCTTATCATTTGAAGAACACATGTTTGTTCTCACTACTCCTAAACCCGATGCCACTTCGTGCGTATCGACTAATGAGCGACGAGTCGGCGGACTTTGGAATAAGTCGAACAATATGGCTAAATCTATATGATGACTACGATGTCCAAAGGCTTGCAGTGCTGACATCGATCGATGGTGAGCGCGACGATATTTGGTCGAGTCTCGAGGTAAGTTTGGGCGGTCGGATCGGACGATCGCTTCCACACAATGAGAGAAATCTTGGCGTGTAAGATGGAAGAAGGAAGTTCGGTCCATGAACATGTCTCCACATGACTCATCTCATGGATAGTCTTGATCGGTTGGGAGGAGGTATTGACGGTGAAGCGAGTCGATATCATCCTCAATACCTTTGCCAAGTCTTTTGAGAACTTTCGCGTGAATGCGATCATGAGCAAGACCGAGTTTACACTTAGTCGGTTGCTTAATGATCTCGTTCTTTGCGGAAGGAGTTATGGTAAAAGACACATGCTCTTGCTAGCACATCTAAGGGCCCAAAATTTTCATCCTGAAAATGGAAATAGAAAAGTGGTACCAAAGGTGGTAGAAGCGAGGAAATAGTGGGAGTAATGGGAGCAAGAACATGGTTGCCACCGAGGCAAAGAAGCGAAGGAGAAGGCGAGTGCTTGAGTGCGGTGGGCGGGCATTGGAAGGCCAGTGCCCTATGCTCGAGGCTCAGTGCGCGTTTGCTTTAATGTGAAACATGTTTAGCGACTTGTTCTACCCATTCTTGGGTAGTAGATCTGGTATGGCCGATCATGTTTGTTACACCTGCGAGGGTTTCTGCGGACAAGGGGCTGTTTGATGGCGAGATAACGATCTCCATGGGCAGCGAAAGTCGAAGCATTGCGGTTGGAGATGTTCTTTATGTTTTGGGACAACAGTTTTAGTTTTGAAAGGCGTTTTATATGTGCGGATTTTCGGCGGAACCTTGTTTACGTTTGAAATTATTTACTCATGGATATTACATTATTTTTGATAGTGGTGTTTCTATCATAAGAAATGACGAAGTTATACGTGTTGGCACTTTATATAATTAACTTTATCTATTTACGCAAAACATAATACCTATAACTATGTTGCATCTTCATCAAACCCTAAAAAGAAAGTTTTCTTATGAGATGACTCTACTTTTCTCTGGCGTCTTAGATTAGGTCACATCAATCTAAATAGGATCAGGCGGCTAAGAATGGGCGTTGGGTGATCTCACGGTTACTCGGTTCGATCTGCGAATCTGTATAGAAGGTAAGATGTCGACGGACCCTTCAAAGCGAAGGGTTATAGAGCCAAAGAAATGTTGGAGTTAGTCCATTCGACTGTGTGGACGATGTCCACACAAGCGTGGAGAATGCAGTATTTTGTCACTTTCATTGTGATTACTCAAGTGCGGATACATATACCTTTCCGCACAAGTCCGAATGCTTTGAGAAATTCAAAGAGTTTAAGGCGGAAGTGGAGGCGAAGCTAGGTAAGTGTATCAAGTCATCTGCGTTACGATCGCGGTGGCGAATACCTCGATGTGAGTTTATGGACTATCTAGTGAAGTGTGGGATTACCTTCCGGCGCACTTCACAAGGCACACCACACAAAATGGTGTGTCGGGCGAAGAAATAGGACTCTTTTGGAAATGGTTAGATCTATTATGAGTTATGCTACATTGCTATTTAGTTACGGGGATATGCTTGAGGCAGTGACATACTTGCTAAATCTAGTCTTAGTCAAGTCGGTCGAAAAGACCCGCTTTCGAGTTGTGGTTTGGTATGAGCCGGTTTAAGCCACATAAGGATATGGGGCGATCCGGCACATGTCTTTGAACAAGAAGGTGACAAGTTGGAGGCTAGATCGTATGCAAGGCGTTTATTGGCTATCTAGAGGAGCGAAGGTGGTTTATTCTATAGTCTAAGGATCGGAAGGTCATTATTAGCACTAATGCCCGATTCTTAGAAGAGGATTATATGAAAATCATAAGTCCAAAGTTGAAATCATTCTTCCGAATTAGAAGATGATCGTATTCCACCACCGATTAGGCGAAGGTGCGAGATGTCGAGTCTAGTGGGAGGATCGACACGAGATACTTCAAGAAATTGAAGTGGGTCGGGTTCTCTTGGAGATCCGAGCCGTCTGAGTGGTACCTACACGACAAGTTGTGCAAGTTGGAGAACCACAAGTATCTGCACCCACCGTTGCCATAGTGCTGTAGAACCTCGTCGTAGTGGGAGGGTTGTTCGTCGACCCGGCGATTTATGTTCGTGGGTGAATCTTGGTTTAGTCGGCGAGGCGAACATGCGATAATCGACCCATGGACATACTGAGGAGGCGTCTGAGATATTGATGCAAGATCATGGCACACCGTATGGACTTAGAAATGGAGTCCATAACGGCTATGGATGTATATGAAAGACACCTCTACCGGATGGCGAGGAAGCCGTAGGTAGTAAGTGGATATCTGAGAGGAAGAGATTAGATGGAGGGTTTGACTTTTAAAGCTGGGCTTGGTGAAAGGGTACACTCAGTTGAGGGCATCGATTTCGATGAGACCTTTTACCACATGTAGCAATGCTCAAGTCCATCGAATTCTTCTAGCCATAGCAGCCCACTTGAACTGGAGGTTTGGCAAATGGATGTTAAAACCGCTTTTCTAAGCGGTTACCTTGAGGAAGGTAGAGACATCTATATCGACAGCACGAAGGTTATGTGGTAAAGGGTGAAGAGCATCTAGTATGGAAGCTTAAGTCCATTTATGGACTTAAGCGAACCTCGATCATGGAACTTACGCTTTGGCGAGTAGTAAAGTCCTATGGATTTACCCGTTGCCTAGCGAGAGTGTGTGTATCGGTTAGATGTCAACGGTGATGTGGTATTTCTTGCACTTTATGTAGATGACATCCTTCTAGTTGGCAACAACGTGAAGTCATTATCGGGGCGTAAAGAGTTGGCTATCCGATCGGTTTCAAATGAAAGACTTAGGAGATCAGCGTACATTCTTGGGATCGAGGTTTCTGAGATCGCAAGAAGAAAATGTTGAGCTTATCTCGGGCGTCTTACATTGATCTTGTGATTACTCGTTTTAGTATGCAAACCGCCAAGAAAGGATTGCTACCTTTCGGACATGGCGTTCCTTTATCTAAAAGCAGCGATCACCTATGACCGCAGGAGATAGAGGAAATGAGACAAGTTCCTTACGCTTCACCGTGGGAAGTCTCATGTCTGTAATGCTATGCACGAGACCCGATATACGCTATCACGGTGAGCATAGTAGCTGATATCGATCTAACCACGGACAAGCTCATTGGATTGCGATAAAACATATACTCAGTACACGAAAGGACTCGAGATTATAGGCTGGTTTACCATGCGAGATAGTCTAATGCCTTTGGGTTATCTGGACTCGGTTCCAAGTGGCCGTGATGAGAAAAAGTCGACCTCGGGCTATGTGTTTACCTTGGGAGGTGGGCCGTATCTGGCGGAGTGCAAGCGGCGATGCATTGCGGACTCTACCATGGAAGCCGAATATGTAGCCGCTTGGAGGCTTCTAAGGAGGCTGTATGGTTCGAGAACTACCTCGTGGATCTAGGTGTGGTACTGGTTTGCCCAGAGTATCATAGTTTCTTGTGATAACTTTCGGTGCGATGTGAAACTCGAAGGAACCACGGACCCACAAGGCGACAAAACACATAGAGAAAGTACCATGTCATACGAAATCGTTAGGCGAGGTGGCGTCTTGATTGAAAAAGATTGATCTGACGGAAAATCTAGCGGATCCATTCACGAAGAGCTGCATAAAAGTCTACGATGAACACGTTAGAGGACTTGGATTGCGCTTGATGGCACCCACTTAGAAAGGAAACTATAAGTGGGAGAAGCAAAGTGATGGTTTTTGTAATAGCTAGTAGAAAGACACATTGTATACTAAAAGTTTGCTTTAGTATAAGTGGGAGATTGTTGGATTTGTATCTTGAAAGCGGTTTGGTTGAGCTTGTATACAATGTTTCTGTTACCACTATTACAATCTCTATCGATTTGAATACTTGATTGCATATATCGTGTCCCTTATCTCATATATAAGTTAGATCATACGATGTGTAGAAGATCACGAAGTGCATATGATTGGTCGAAACAATGAGATATAAAAGTTTCACACCGAGGCGACTTAAGGGCGAGTTGTCGGTTTGAGGCTGCGATATAGATAAGAAGTGACTTGACTTAGTTGCTTGTCTATCTTGATGCGTCTACGGCGTATTGAAGGATCACGATGAGATGTGTTCTTCTTCGACCGTCGTGAAGAACCAAGATCTCGGTGACTTACGATGATCTAAACCTCGATAAGGTATTAGGTGAGTATGAGTTCTTGACCATCACTTTGACTTGTTATGAGTGAGGGTTATATGTTCTAACCAGATTCTCCGCATCTTGGGTGGTGGCGTCTTGTATGTCACGCTAGTTATCATGTCAGTCACCGTATCCGTTAAGGATGATGGCGTCCCATAAGGAGCTCAAAGGTTTATTGTACTAAACCCTGCGGGTTGAGTTAGCTCAAGTACAATAATAAGGTTGAGTGGTACTACTTAAGGAAATGAAGTTATTAATCGTTTTAAGCGGTCGATTGCTAGAAATGATTAATGGACGTTCAATATCTTAAATCTGAGGGATTCGTAATGTCTAAGTGCAAGCCGACTCAACCGGTAATAAAGGGTAAGTCGACATTCTTTCTCTAGTGGCATGATCGAATGTTTATAAATTAATTTATGTTACGGGTGAACATAAGATAATTAATTTATTTGAGGCCCATCTTTATTCCTTGCATTTGATCCTGGTTGGCCCGTCCGGGCCCGTAGTACCGAGGAAATCGGCGCCCTATAGCTCTCAAAGGCGAGATTTTATTCTCTTTATCCGAGGATATAATTATATTTATGGTATATGCATAGATCCTTTCCATATAAGATTATGGTAATAATCTACGAGTATGGAAATAATCACGAGAGTATGGAAATAATCCTAAGATTATGGTAATATTCCATATAGGATTATGGTAATTTCCATATAGGATTATGGTAATTTCCATATAGGATTAAGGTAGTGCATTATAAATATAAGGTATGAGATAAAGTCAGGTTAATGTTCACATATTGATCTAAGAATTTTAAGATTCTCATAGTTTCTCTTGAGAGTTTTCGAAAATTGTGAGAGCTCGGGTGATTTTTCGGTGTATTCTCCATAGATCGTCCTCACTCGGCGTTGGAGATTGGGCAACCGGATACAGATCAGGAAGGTCAAAGCACGAGTCCGATCCGTTCGATCCGTTCATCTCGTTCCATCGACCTCTTGGATCGAAAGGTAAACACGTGAAAACCCTACGTGTTGTGATTTAATTATATAGACGCATGCTAGGGTTTATAATCAATGTATGGTGAATTAAACACCGAAGATGGATCCTCGGGCGAGGTTAACATATGTTTTCCTTGGTGTATACTCGGTTGGTGTCTGAGACGTCGGATCCGCTGAGGAGTTTCTTTGGGGTACATCCGAACCCGATCGTCCATCATCACTCCACATCGCGGTGGGGTAGTTCCACGACGGACGGCGTATATGCCTCGGTGCTCGCGAACATCTACATCGAGTCTTCTACAGCATAGACTCGAACCACGTCTTGAGTCCTGAATATTCTCTCTAACCACATCATGGATCGTGTACGTGATCCAACGACGATCCCTCCGACTCGAGACGTCTGTGGTGCTCACCGCCATAGATAGAAGAGGAGCGTGATCTCGCACGTCCCGCCGTATCTGTCGTGTACTTATATTATATCGGTGTCCCTCGTCCGACGCACGCCCATCCACGAAGTCTAATGTCGTGGCTCCTCATGCTCCTCGGGCCCTCATCAATCTCTTCAACAATAGAAATCGTGCTCACGTCTTTGCGTGTGATCGCCGACTAATCCCAGCGTCGGTGAAGGCCTGCTACAGAGCGAGGCTATCTAGTGCGGGCGGGGTTGTTCCTCGGGCGTCTGGATGGGAGCGGGTCTCTTGTAGTTCACTCAGAGTGCACCCGGATATAGAGAGGATGTATAGTCAGTGTTCCTCTCATAGTCGTCCCGGACTAACCCCAAGCAGTTGCCCTCACGATCGAGCAGTGTGTATCCTCGTCGACCATCTTCGTGAACTTCCACCTCATGCATCTAGGATATGCATCCCCCGACATACTTACAACCGTCGTGCAAGATCGGAATGATCTCTAGTGACCAAATATATAATGCCCACGACGGTCCGTAGAAGTGATATTTGGCCCTGGTCTTCATATTCCACATGTAGTATTGTAGAATTTTATATGCATATGCAACCCATGGAAATCTGGCAAATACGTCCAGATCGTCAACTAAGACCCAAATCCACGGATCCACAGATCGTGACAAGTCGATACCTAAGACGAATGCGTAAAGAACTAGGATGTGGGCCACACGGAGATATAGATGACCGTGAGGATCATCAATCGGACGGTCCGTATCAAAGAATCTTGTTGGATTTGTATACTGAAAGCAGTTTGGTTGAGCTTGTATACAATGTTTCCTGTTACCACTATTACTGATCTCCTATCTGAATTGAATACTTGTTTGCATATATCTCGTGTCCCCTTATCTCGTATATAGTTACATCATACGATGTGTAGAAGATCACGTGTACGTATGATTGGTCGAGCTTAATGAGATATAAAAGTTTCACGGTGAGACAACTTGAGGACGAGTTGTCGGTATAGTTGCTGCATATAGATAAAAGTGACTTGACTTGGTTACTTGTCTATCTTTGATGCGTCTTTGGCGTATTGAAGGATCACGATGAGATGAGTTCTTCTATCGTAGTAGTGAAGAACCCAGATCTCGGTGACTTACGATGATCTAAACCTCGATAAGGTATTAGGTGAGTATGAGTTCTTGACCATCACTTTGACTTGTTATGGGTGAGGTTATATGTTCTAACCCAAGATTCTCGCGATCTTGGGTGGTGGCGTCTTGTATGTCACGTTAGTTATCATGACGAGTCACCGTATCCGTTTAGGATGATGGCGTCCTTAAGGAGCTCAAAAGGTTTATTGTACTAAACCCCGCAGGTTGAGTTAGCTCAAGTACAATAATAAGGTTGAGTGGTACTACTTAAGGAATTTAAAGATATTAATTATTTTAAGCGATCAGTGCTATAAATAATTAATGGACGTTCGATATCTTAAATCGACGGGATTCGTAATGTCTAAGTGCAAGCCCGACTCAACTTCATAATAAATGGGTAAGTCAAGATTTATTCTCTAGTGGCATGAATAAATGTTTATAAATTAATTTATGTTAAAATTGAACATAAGATAATTAATTTATTTGAGGCCCATCTTTATTCCTCGCATTTGATCCTGGTGGCCCGTCCAGTTCGTTAGTTGGAGGAAAATCGGTACCCATGATGCTCCCATTGGCAAGATTTTATTCTCTTTATCCTCTGAGGATATTGTTATATTTATGGTATATGCATGGATCCTTTCCATATAAGATTATGGTAATAATCACGGGAGTATGGTAATAATCCTTGAGTATGGTAATTTCCATAAAGTATTATGGTAATTTCCATATAGGATTATGGTAATTTCCATATGGGATTAAGGTAGTGCATTATAAATATAAGGTATGAGATAAAGTCTAGGTTAATGCTTCGTTATTGAACACATTATTTTCGAGAATTCGAGTGAATTGGGAGATTTTTCGAGAATTTTGAGGGAGCATTGGGTGATTTTCCAAGCATTCTCCATAGATCGTCCTCACTCGATGTTGGAGATTGGGCAACCGGATCTGATCCGGAAGGTCAAAGCACGAGTCTCGACCCGTCCGATCCGTTCGATCTGTTCATCCCGATCCACCTCGACGGATCCAAAGGTAAACACGAGAAAACCCTACGTGTTGCGATTAATTATATAGACGCATCTAGGAATATAATCAATGTATAGTGAATTAAATATCCAAGATAGATCCTAAGGCGGTGGCTGACATATGTTTTCCCTACACTGGTATCGAGCACGGGATCGAAATCTTGGCTCTGCTGGATTAATTCAAGTTTGATTATTACGTGCGTTTAATTAATTGTGGGTGCGCTGCTCATCGTGGCTCGTTTTTGTTTTGTTGGGTTTTGTTTTTACACCACGAAAATCCGTGGTTAGATTAGATTTTATTCGTAAATCTTATCCGTAAAGAAGAACGAAGACGAAAGAACGAAGAACGAAACGACGGAAAACAGTCTCGGCGGTCCTGCGGGCGGTTTCATGGCGAGCCTCGCGGTCGCGAGGGCGATCGCGAGGGCGCGGCGACGGGCGCGCATTCGTCGCGAGATCCCGGCGCCCTAGCAAGCGAGCCGATCGTGAGGATGACCATGAGGCAACGCGCCGTCGCGAGCTAGCGGGCGGCGGGCGCGTCACATGAAACCCGGCGGCAGCGGCGCACACGCGGTCGCGAAGTTTGGCCGTTAGGCGGCGACATCTCGATAGATGTTCGCGCTCGGGCATGGCGGCGACGCGTGTCGGCGGGTCGCGGTCGCGTTAGCGACCATGGTAGCCCGCGAGAACACGCGGGCATTTGAGCGCCAGCGCAAGGCTTGGCGGCTGGGCTTTGCCTTCAGCGCGGCCCAAAGACAGGGCCGACCCGGCTGGGCCCGTTTTCCAGTGACCCAGTTTTCCGGTCCGTGCCCGCACGCGAGGCCGTTGTTGAATCCGGTCGTGCGGGTGCACGCGAGGCCCGTTCAAGTTTAATTACGTTCTTGTAAATCTATGTAATAGATTAGATATAAATGTGCGGGTTTCACGATTGGGCGCGATGAGCGTTTATTTTATTTTTATCGTTCATATGCATGTCGTGGATGTTTAAATTATGCGTAGCATGCTATGTATGTTTATATTACGTTGACAAACCTTTAAGTGTTTTACGTAATTGGATGCGCATAGTAAGCATGCTAGGTTTATCGCGTTTATCAAGCATATTTTAGAATTACGTGAGCATGTTTTACATGTTGAGTTCTATAGAAAAGCATGCTAGGATTACGTGATCCGCATGGACAAACCTTTTGAATAAAAAGACTAAGCAACCCGACAAATTAATTTTTCAAATTAAAATGTCAAGACCTCCACTTTTGATCTCTAAACAAAGTGAGATGCCTTGTGTAAACGCCCACCCGCGTGGCTTGCTTGCACTTTGTTTATCATAAGTTTGTTAGATGAGATTTCTAAATAAAACTTTTAAATCTATTGAGAAGTGGGAGTTTCATGTAAACGCCCACACGCGTGGCTTGCATGTGCGATTTTCATAAGTTCTCTAGAGATAGATATAAAAGAGATAACAAAAGAATTTAAATTGGAAGCGGTATGGTCCGGTGAGTATGCCAAATCTAAGAATTCATTTTATTTGTTAAAATTGTGGTCAATGCTTAGACATCACCTCAGTACAACTTCATGAAGTCCCTTCTTGCGATAGTGATGTGGTCTAGTAAGGTCAATCGTTTATTTCATTTGTCATAAGGTTAAGTTGACATGGATTGAAATTAAGCGACTAAAAGGTATATTTTAGTGCGGTCGAGAGGTTCGTATAAACGCCCACACGCGTGGCTTGCGTATGGGATTCCTTGGCGATTGGAGGTTTCATTAATATTGTTTTATCAAAGGTTACAATATTATTGTTACGAATTATATGCGATCGTATGCTTATGTGTTTACATTATCGTTTCGAGATATGTCTCTTCGCCGATTATCAATATGCTCGCACAAAATCCGTTATCCGATCGAAATTTTATCGAGTGGAAGCGAAACATGGAATATGTTCTTATCATTGAAGAACACATGTTTGTCCTCACTACTCCTAAACCCGATGCCTTCTCGACGATCGACTAATGAGCGCGGAGAGTCAGCGACTTTGGAATAAGTCGAACAATATGGCTAAATCTATATGATGACTACTATGTCCAAAGGCTTGCGGCAAACATCGATCGATGGTGAGCGCGATCGATATTTGGTCAAGTCTCGAGAGTAAGTTTGGGCGATCGGATCGGACGATCCGCTTCCACACAATGAGAGAAATCTTGGCGTGTAAGATGGAAGAAGGAAGTTCGATCCATGAACATGTCTCCACACGACTCGTCTCATGGATAGTCTTGATCGGTTGGGAGGAGGTATTGACCGTGACCCAAGGTCGATATCATCCTCAATACACCGCCCAAGTCTTTGAGAACTTTCGCGTAAATGCGATCATGAGCAAGACCGAGTTTACACTTAGTCGGTTGCTTAATGATCTCGTGGTCATGGAAGGAGTTATGGGAAAAGGAGCACATGCTCTTGCTAGCACATCTAAGGGCCCAAAATTTTCGTTGCAAAATGGAAATAGAAAAGGGGTACCAAAGGTGGAAGAAGCGAGGCAAATAGTGGGAGTAATGGGAACAGAACATGGTTGCCACCGGAGGCTTGAAGAAGCGAAGGAGAAGGCAAGTGCTTGAAGTGCGGATGGGCGGGCGTTGGAAGGCCAGTGCCCTATGCTCAAGGCTCAGTCTACGCTTTGCTTTAATGTGAAACATGTTTAGCGACTTGTTCTATCCATTCTTGGGTAGTAGATCTGGGCATGGCGATCATGTTTGTTACACGCTGCGGGGTTCTGCGGACAAGGAGTTGTTTGATGGCGAGATAACGATCTCCATGGGCAACGCGGCGAAATTCGAGGCCGTTGCGGTTGGAGATGTTACTTTATGTTTTGAAAAACAGTTTAGTTTTGAAAGAAGTTTTATATGTGCGGATTTTCATGAACCTTGTTCTGTTTGAAATTATTTTCTCATGGATATTCATTATTTTTGATAGTGGTGTTTCTATCATAAGAAATGACGAAGTTATCTATGTTGTACGTTATATAATTAAGCTTTATACTATTTACGCCAAACATAATACCTATAACTATGTTGCATCTTCATCAAACCTTAAAAGAGAAAGTTTTCTTCAGAAGATGACGCCACTTTTCTCTGGCATCTTAGATTAGGTCACATCAATCTAAATAGGATCCAAAGACGGCTAAGAATGGGCGTTGGGTAATCTAACAGCTACTCCATTCCGGTCTGCGAATCTGTATAGAAGGTAAGATGTCGACCAGGACCTTCATAGCGAAGGGTTATAGAGCGAAAGAAATGTTGGAGTTAAGTCCATTTCGACTGTGTGGACCGATGTCCACACAAGCTTGTGGAGAATGCAGTATTTTATCACTTTCCTTGACGATTACTCAAGTGCGGATCGTATACCGCTTCACTTGCAAGTCCGAATGCTTTGAGAAATTCAAAGAGTTTAAGGCGGAAGTGGAGCGATGAAGTTATGGCTTCTGCCGTCTTCACCGATAAACAACGATGAGTTATGGCTTCCTCTTCTCCCGATGGAGTCGTGCGGTCGTCAAATTGTGTCCGTTCTCCTTCCGATTCGTTGGTGTATCGTACTGCTTTTACGTATTCATATGCCTCTTTACGAGTGTAGTCTGCGATTCCCTCGGTGGGGGATTGCGGTAAAGTGTCTTCTTTTCTTGAATCTTAAGCATTTACGATATTAGGGATATCTGCTTTTCAATATAGTATTCCTTCCGATATTGAGTTCGTTGCCCGTCAGGAGGATAGGGCTTGTGCCCTCCGGATGGTTTTGTTGCAGGTATGAGGGCGGCCTCGAGGCTGGTCTTCGTCTTCCTTACCCTTATGTATCGTCGAGTTCGAGAGATGTTTGGCATACCTCTTGCCCAACTCTCGCCGAACTCGTTCCGAGATATGATCGCCTCTAGGTGTACATGCTATAGCATAATTTTCCTTTGACCTTGGGGCATTCTTGCGCTTTGAATCGAGGCGGCTCGGGGTGGTATTATCTATCACCCGTAGGAAATTCAAAGCAAAGATTAAATCGAAGATCTCCAACCGCGGAAGAAGTTCTTCTTCAGCGGTTTCGAGACATATGGAGTTTCCATGGCGATCGATAAGATCACCGATGTGATTGTCGACAAGGGCTTGGTGACTGGAGGAGGCCGACAAAATTGACCTTGTTGACGGGTCTTCTCCGAGGCCGAAGCTTGCGCCATGGGCTTAGCCACTTATGATCCTGCCTCGAGGTGGAGTCGGTGAAGGTGAGGCCCTTCTTCTTTTCTTTATTCCATGATTATACGTGTTGATCTTGACTATGTATTTCACGGTAGTGAACCTTCTAAGAGAAAAGAAGAAAGGAAGGAGCCGATCTCTGCGGCCGAACCATGATCTCGACCTTGAAGGATGTCGAGGACATGCCCAAATGAGTGTGGAGCCTTGAGATCCCTTCACCGCAGCCCACTCAAGCTTGAAGAGGCGGAAGCATGTAATCCACGAGTCCTCGGTTCTTTGCGAGGTGAGTCTGAATCATTGGTTCCAAGTCGGTAGCGCCTCTCTTTCCCGAGGTTTTGTACTTGTCCTTACACTTTGTGTAGTAGTTTAAAATTGTGTTCTTCTCGACTGATGTATATATTGTATAGAATCGAGGGCGTGGCGGTGAGGTGTCAAAGTATCCGATCTTATATCGGATTACTTGAAGGCGCCACACGTGCGCTTGACGGGTGGCCCGTGTATGCTCGGGAGGTGGAGGAGAATACCTCCTCGTTCAAGAAATTTCCGAGGCCGAGGCTAAGATCAGGACCTCGTCAAAGCGTAGGCGGACGCGACGGTTGAGGCGGCGGTGGCGAGGGCGGTCGGCGGAGGCGGTTTGTGGCGGAGGAGGCGGCAGGGCCAAGGCGGCGGCCGAGGTTGCCTCGATGAAGGCCGAGGTGGAACAGGTTCGTCGTCGGGAGGCGGACATGGCGAGCTCGCGAGGAGAAACGCCGTGCTTTGCGGAGAGGCTTGTTCATGTCGTGAAGCTTCCGGGATGGTTTCGACGCGGTGAGGTGCTTAATAAGCGCGCGTCTCGGATGCAATCGAAGAGGTCGTCGAGGACTACCTGCACTGGACAAAGCTAAGTATGGATGCGAGGAGATGATGATGATGTCACGAGGCGGGCTATTTTGATGTGCTTGTCCGCGGCTGAAGGAGCTTCCCGTCTTGCGAACCTCGCCTCGCCCTCGGTTCTTTGTCCATGAGTCTGCTCGCGCTGTCCGTGGATCGGGATCCCCGACCGACGCTTTTGTGTCGGATCATGCAAAGGGGTCGGGAGGCGGTGATGCTTGAAGGCGTCGAGACTCGGTGGTTCCCAAGAGGTCAAGGTGAGCGGGCGAAAATAGGCGGAAGAGGCCGAGGCTATCCGAGCTTCGAGGCGGCGGATGTGGACATGGCGAAGCTTCACGGAGGGTCGATTGATCCCCGTCTTTTCACTCCTTTTTTTTTGAATGTAAATGTATATTGATTTTTGCTGAGGGCATGTTAATAAAATCACAAGTTTATGTTAAGAAACTTATCTTTTTTTATTCATTGTCTCGAAATGCTTGATCTTCCTGGTTGAACCGAATCGAAGACCTATCGCGGGCTCTTGAGTTGAAAGAGATCGAACTCACTCCATATAAAGGGACAGCTTGGTCATGTCTGGTGAGTCGATGTCGACATAAATGCTCGGAGAGGCTGTGACGAGCTCGTGCTCGCCTTTTGGAATTGGAGGAGGCGTTCGAGGTCGCCGAGGAGAAGGCGAGGTTATAGGCGAGGAGCATGCCGAGTACGAGGAGGTCGTCCAGCGAAATGGTGGGATGACGATCCGGAAGTTGAAGCTGGTTGTCGAGGTCGCCGCTTTGTCACTGGCAGGTGCCGGCCGAATATGGTCGGACCTCCCAGCGATTCACGAGCGATGCAGCTGAATTAAAAGGCTCGGGAGCATATACAAACTGTCATCGCCGACAACCACAATTCGGCGAAATGTTTCGACGGGATGCAGAGGCCTCTTCTTCACGGAGCTTCGATGCCTAGAATAAATGAACCGAATTATGACGATCCGGAGTGGCGCTCAAGAGAGGCGTGCTATTGCCCTTGAACGATGTGGATCCTCAAGGGGTCGAACCGGCATCCTCGAGTGTCCGAGGTCGAGTTCGTAGAGCGGCATCTTCAAGTGACCGAGGTCATGCTGGCCGGGCCGTAATGTAAACCGAGGACGAGGTGAGGTAGGATTAGTATAGATGAGTACGTTGAATCCCGATTTTTCTAGGGATTGGCTCGACTTTTCCCGATCCGCTCCGTCCTCGTAAAATGTAACATGTACATCTTTTATTTAATAAGAATGATTTCTTATCGATCGCAGGAGATAGAGGAAATGAGACAAGTTCCCAAGTTTCCGCTTTAGGAAGTCTCATGTATGCAATGCTATGCACGAGGCTCGATATCTGCCGCATGAAGAGGCATAGTAGCCGACATCGGTCTAACCTCGACAAGCACATTGAATTGCAAAGAAAGCATATACTGAAGTACCGAAAAGGACTCGAGATTATAGGCTAGTTTACCATGCATATAGTCTAATGCCTTTGGGTTATTCGCACTCGATTTCCAAGTCGACCGTGATAAGAATAAGTCTACCTCGGACTATGTGTTTATCTTGTGAGGTGGAGCCGTATCTGGCGGAGTGCAAAGCAACGATGCATTATGCGGACTCTACCATGGAAACCGAACATGTAGCCGCTCAAGGCTACTAAGGAGGCGGTATGGTTCAAGAACTATCTCGAGGATCTAGATGTGGTACCGGTTTGCCCAAGAGTATCATAGTTTATCGTGATAACTCGGTGCGATGGCAAACTCGAAGGAACCACGGACCCACAAGCGACCAAACACATAGAGAGAAAGTACCATGTCATACGAGAAATCGTTAGGCGAGGGCGTCTTGATTGCAAAGATTGATCTGACGGATAACCTAGCGGATCCATTCACTAAAGCTGCCGCAATAAGTCTACGTCGGGGGCGTTAGAGGCTCAATTGCGCTAGATGGCACCCACTTAGAAAGGAAACTTTTGTATAAGTGGGAGAAGCAAAGTGATGGTTGTGTGTAATAGCTAGTAGAGACACGTTGTGTACTAAAAGTTTGCTTTAGTATAAGTGGGAGATTGTTGGATTTGTATCTTTGAAAGCGGTTTGGTTGAGCTTGTATACAATGTTTCTGTTACCACTATTACAATCTCCTATCCGAATTGAATACTTGTTTGCATATATCGTGTCCCCTTATCTCATATATAAGTTAGATCATACGATTGTGTAGAAGATCACGTAAGTGCTGTATGATTGGTCAAGCTTAATGAGATATAAAAGTTTCACACCGAGACGACTTGAGGACGAGTTGTCGGTATAGCCGCGTATAGATAGATAAGTGACTTGACTTGGTTACTTGTCTATGCCGGTACGTCTCGACGTATTGAAGGATCACGATGAGATGAGTTCTTCTATCGTACCGTAGTGAAGAACCCAGATCTCGGTGACTTACGATGATCTAAACCTCGATAAGGTATTAGGTGAGTATGAGTTCTTGACCATCACTTTGACTTGTTATGGGTGAGGTTATATGTTCTAACCCAAGATTCTCCGCATCTTGGGTGGTGGCGATCTTGTATGTCACGCTAGTTATCTCAGACGAGTCACCGTATCCGCTTAGGATGATGACGCCCCTTAAGGAGCTCAAAATGTTTATTGTACTAAACCCCGCAGGTTGAGTTAGCTCAAGTACAATAATAAGGTTGAGTGATACTACTTAAGGAATTTAAAGATATTAATTATTTTAAGCAATGAGTGCTATAAATAATTAATGGACGCTTCGATATCTTAAATACGGGATTCAGAATGTCTAAGTGCAAGCCCGACTCAACTTCGATAATAAATGGGTAAGTCAAGATTTATTCTCTAGTGGCATGAATAAATGTTTATAAATTAATTTATGTTCAAATGAACATAAGATAATTAATTTATTTGAGGCCCATCTTTATTCCTTGCATTTGATCCACAGGCCGGCCCATCCAAAGTTCCCGTTAAGCGGAGGAAAATCGCCATGATGCTCCCATTGCAAGATTTTATTCTCTTTATCCTACAAGGATATTGTTATATTTATGGTATATGCATGGATCCTTTCCATATAAGATTATGGTAATAATCACGGGAGTATGGTAATAATCCTGAGTATGGTAATTTCCATAAAGTATTATGGTAATTTCCATATGGGATTATGGTAATTTCCATATAGGATTATGGTAATTTCCATATGGGATTAAGGTAGTGCATTATAAATATAAGGGATGAGATAAAGTCTAGTTAATGCTTCATTATTGAACACATTATTTTCGAGAATTCCAAGAGTGAATTGGGAGATTTTTTCGAGAATTTTGAGGGAGCATTGGGTGATTTTCCAAGCATTCTCCATATATCGTCCTCACTCGACGTTGGAGATCGGGCAACCGGATACGATCCGGAAGGTCAAAGCACGAGTCTCGACCGTCCGATCCGCTCGATCCGCTCATCCCGATCCACCTCGACGGATCCAAAGGTAAACACGAGAAAACCCCTACGTGTTGCAATTAATTATATAGACGCATGCTAGGAATATAATCAATGTATAGTGAATTAAATATCCAAGATAGATCCTCGGGGCAAGGGCTAGACATATGTTTTCCCTACAAATCTCACACCTAGATTCTCTATACTAGTCCCTCCGCCACCAACAAACCATCGATAAACCTCAACGGATTGCGGATCGTACTCGGCTGTAGGATCGAAAGATGACGTCCCAAAACTCAAACCCGTCACGAGGGCAAAATCCGAGAAGGAAAAATAAATTGTCCTCCCATTGATAAAAAACCATATCGCCTGATCTTCAAAGACTTGGGGGCTTAATGCGTCGGGATACCACATGGTGCAAACTCATGTTTGACTTGGATCATGGTTCCCAACCAACAAAGTGACCAAACACCTCGCTTAAACCTATCCACCGTGTCTTCACCGCCTATATCTCTCAATCTCATAATGACCCTTCTTAAATAATTGGGCTTGAATTACGTGCTGATTGTGGATGGACGATTGATGGTCTCGGGCCTTAAGAACTCGATTTCTATTTATTAAAAAAATTAAACTATGTTTAATTAAGAAATATGTCAATTAGTGTGTTCACACATATATACAAAAGTTTTATTTTAGGGAATTTATAGATATGTCTTCAAAATTGTATTGTGGCAATATTCATCTTCGATGTTTTTTTACGTTCTTTAGCCAAAAATGAAATTGGTCTAATTAAAGTCGATCATCATACTTGTGAACCACACTTACAGACGATCCCATAGTTGATAACTTGATAGGTTATAGATTCAAATATCATATATTTATTTTAAAATTAACTATGTGGTAGATCGAATTTATTGAATCTTTTGTAGATAATACACTTTGAATTAGATATTGTGTGTGAACAGGCATCATCATAATGGAAGATGGGAAGCTCGTATTGGCAGGGTGTTTGGCAACAAGTACATCTACCTTGGGACATATGGTAGGCCAACTATGCTTGCATTTTATTTAATTCAGTTACTATATTTATCGTATACTTTAAGTGCCATAACTATTTAATTCTTCAACCATCATATGGTAGGCCAACTATGCTTGCATTTTATTTAATTCAGTTACTATATTTATATGTATCCTATACTTTAAGTGCCCTAACTATTTAATTCTTCAACCATTTATTTTAAATGGAGAAATTTTTTCAATAAGTTGGTGTGTTGTTGATGAGCCAACTTTTAATTCAGTTACTATTTTGTTTGTTTAATTTTTCATATAATTTAGCTAAGAATAGCGAATCAACATCTTTGGTAGTTCATGCACGGGAATGAAATTTAATGCTCCTTAGTGAAATATAGACAATACATAATTAACAATATAACAATATAAACAAACAAAAATAAAATTTGAAAATATACAAAGCATATTAACAATATAACAAAGCATATAATTCGGCAAAGCATATAATTCAACAGTTGGTCATGCTCATCAAACTTCAATACACACACACACACAAAAGATCAAGTGTCCAATGATTTAATTTGATAATCATCTCTTGATTAAGTAATTATGATGTCAAATTCTAACATAAAACTTCTGATAATTTAATTAATTATGTTTGGATGGAATTAAGGATATATAGCAGCTTGAAATTGAGAATTTTGAAAGGAAACCACGTTTTACAATCCAGAAATCCATCATCTCAAAAAGCTATTGTTTCCTTGGCATATAAAGCTAACTTGTTTTACTTTTACATCAACAATTAAATATCCACAATTTCTACTTCACATGTATAACTAATTAAACTATAGTGGAAATGTTTCAATATTTTTTTCAATAGTATTACAATATAACAAAGCATATAATTCGACAAAGCATATAATTCAAAATTTGCTAATTCACGAAGCATAACAAAACATAATTAACAATATAACAAAACATCTAATTCGAAATTCACGAAGCATAATAATTGAAAACATAACAAAGCATATAATATATAATTAAAAGAAGCATATAATTCTATAATTCAAATTCACGCATAGTAATTAAATTTGAAAAATATACAATTAGATCTATTTTCATTTTTGCTAAAAAAAAAAAAACCTGTGCCATATCGCCGTGAGGAGACGCCATCAGGGAGAGAGACGTGGGGGGTTGGTCGATGGAGGGTTGGTCACGGAGGAGGGCCACCGGAGGAGGTTGGCCGTGAGGGAGGTTGGGCATGGGGAGGGAGGTTGGCAGGGGGTGGCCGTGGAGGAGGTTGGCCGCCACTGGAGGGTTGGCCGGGGAGGGGAGGTTGGCCGTCGGGTGGCCGCGGAGGGAGGTTGGCCGCCGATAGTGAGAGATAGAGAGAGAGGTAGGTTAGGAGAGAGAGAGAGATTAGGCGAGAGAGTGAGAGTGAGAGAGAGTGTGTCTTCTTTTAAAACAAAAATTTGAATTAAATCTGCATGACACAATAAAGATTCTCTGATCATTTAGACAATTTTGACGATAATTTTGACGGGCACAAATTTTCTTATGAAATAGTGACATGATTTTGATGAAAATATATTAAAATAATAAAATGGGTATAGATGACACTTACTTTTTACAAATGATGTAGGCAACATACATTTTTGTAAAAATAGGTAAATAAGCTCCGAACCCAAAAAAGATTGGCTATGGTATTTTTTTAGCCTATATACATTTCTTTCATAACCATATTTATTTAACAAAAAAGTATGTCTTGTTTTCTTAATTAAAACATTACGTACTAGATGGAAAAATGAGTACTGTATCAATCTCAATTTACACAATGATTTGACAAACATTTAAAACAAAATCCTGTCATAAATTCATAAAAACAAAGTAATGAAGCATGACAACGTAACGAAAAAAAATTCAATTTATCGGGCCAATTAATTTGATTATCAGAATAGTTTTATCGGCTCGATCTATTTATAATTCGAACAAATCTTAAAAAAATTTCAGGCTAAAATATTTTGGCCTTAACAGTCTTTTTTCCAATCTATTCGTATCAATTCGTCGACTTTGAGCTAGAATGATATCCCTAACTATCATAGTTATTCCATAAATCAATACCAAACAAAGAATGAAATAAACATATTTTTAAGACATTCCTATACATATTTCTAAAAGTCGGATCGAAAAAATAAAATGAAATTGTAGTGTGTAGATAGCAAATTCAAATAAAAACAATTGTATTTAGTTCGGAGTGTCACGAAAATTGGGATAATATTGTACTCCATGAGCTTAAATTCGGATGGTAAAATATTTTTATCCATAAATTTTAAGGTCATCAATAAATTTTCACATTGTACCTGAGTTATATAATTTGAATAAGAAAATAAATTTTGCTTGTAGTTACAATAAGTTCTAATTCTTGTTATAAAAGGAGAAATTCTTTCCCCGAAAGCTCTATCGCACAATTCTATGAAAATGTGAAAAGATAAATTATGATGATTCAAATGCTAAAAATAAGAGAATTTTACCTAATGTCAACCACGATAAAAATAAATCTAATCCTAAACATATCTTTAACGACAAATTTTGGATTTATTAATAATTGAGTTAAAATAGTATTTCATTAGTCTCATTCAAGATAATATATATTTTTTAATTGTTTTATTTAAGGTGGTCTGTTTATTTTTGAAAAAATAATTATTTTTTTAAAAATTATAGGATCTATCTATTTTTTATTATTTTATTAATTTTTTTAAATAATCGTATCGAAAAGAAATAGATGGTGTTGGATGAAATGGGGAGTAGTACAAAGCGAATAATTATTATTGAAAAAAAAGCTTTTTAAAATATCAACCTCTCTCTCTCCCCCATCATGGGATTGAGAAGCTGTAATCATTCAGACATCACATCTGCGAATATCCCCTTCAAATCTTCTGTAACTTCTCTCTTTCTCTCTCTAGATTTTCAGATATACATCTGTATGCGTTCACATATTCACGCACTGGCATGTGCCTTTATTGAAGGTATGTGAAAAATGTGCACATCAGCTAGCCCTAGGCGTACAATCGCCTAATCATTATGTTAATGTAAACTTTTTTTTTCTCGGTGTTTTAAATCGAACTATATTTCCTCGATACTTCTGATCTATTTATTGCGTAAAACTAGTAATTTTGTATATTTATTTGCAATTCAAGTGAATTTGCTGACGACCTAACATAATTACATCCTCAATTTTCTCTTTCGCCAGGGATTGTGGAGTTTAAGGATGCTAGGCTCTTGAGATTTGGCAAACAAGTGTAGATATACATATTGGTATACGTATAGTTTGGGGCATTTCCGGTGTGGTAGAGGTGATTGATACAATGCGATTGTTTCCGATTTCTACGAGCTCAGATAGTTCACCCAGGGAGCAGAACAACTCGGAGAAAATTCAGGCGCCGCTTTACCTAAATATATATGATCTAACTCCTATAAACAACTATCTTTATTGGTTCGGATGTGGGATTTTTCATTCCGGCATTGAAGGTATAATCAACATTGCCTTTTTTTTCATGTTTAGTGATTGAGCAGCTCATTATGTCCATGTGTTTGCATTACTCTGCATAGTTTATGATGGTGGTGATTTGCAAATTGGTTAATCGCTTATAAGTAGGCAACATTTGTTAGCTTAGCAAAGCAGCAGTAGCAGCATAATTTGCCCATGGATTGCGACATTACCCAATGATTTATGCATCTCCCGTGAAAGCTAATATGATAGTGATGACTTGCTTTTTCCAATTTTAGTTGGACACCGACAACAAAGAAGGAATATTCACTGCTAGACTAGCTCCAATGTTTTTATTTCATGCAATTTTACTGGTAATAATTAATAGATCTCATTTGCTCTCTTCTTTAAAACACCTTGAATATATGATGGGCTTATACATGATAGTCATATTAGTCTACCATAACTCTACAATCACGAGTTTATATGTCTGCGTGACTAAGATTTCTGCTTAAAGATTCAGTTGCATCTAATGATGTGATATGGCAGCTAACTGCTTGAGAAGTTTCTCAAATCTTGGTGTTCCAATTGCATGCTAGGTGATTCTGACTTATAACCCACCAAACGCATACTCTCTTCAATAAGATCACTTCAACTTTATGAATGATTTTCTGATATCCACTTAGTAAGTAATTGAGATATCCTTTCAGTGCTTACCTGTTTTGTTGAATACCCACGATTCATTATGGACATGGTTTTTGTTCATCAGATAGAGGCCAAAATGAATTTTAGATAAGAGTTTTACTCATTGATTGGAACTCGCTGAGGACTTCGTTTTAGGTTTTAACTTTTCTGTTGATTGCATGGGATTTATTAATGGATTTTCTGTAAATTTCATTCTCTATATGCTGCAGTAGGCTTCAGTTCTTTAGCATTAGAAGAACAAAAATTATTTCAGATTACACAAATATTGTTTGCTTAAAAACAGTTTTTGCTTGTTATACTCATCAACTTAATTTTCCTCCACATCTATTAGTCCATGGTTCTGGCTTTATCCGAATGTATTACATGCTCGTGAAGAGAAGTGGATCTTTATTCTGCAATAGGATTCTTCCACAACCTTGGGGAATTTTCACCAAAATTGCATTCTTATATTCTGATTATTAAACAATATCACTTAACATCCTTGAGCTTACTATCATCTCCCATTTGATCTCCAATGGCCTTGAATGAATTTACGTTCTAAGCAGCATTTGCTGTCTCCTGGACCCTGCTTTTATAAATAAGAATGGGAATCCTTTGGTTTTAGTGTTGGTTTACTATTTTACTAGAGAATGCATGAGAGATGCATGAGAACAGTTCAATATAATTTCAGAAAACAGAGTTTATTGGTGAACTTTTCACATGTGCATTGTAGTTATAAAGATGAGATAGCAGGCCATAAGAGTGAAAAAAGACTGGGTAATTTTTTGAGCTTTACCTATGCACTACAGATTTTCAGCTTCTTGATCTGTAAAAAATTTAAAGAAAGCTTTATCTCCTTCTTCGCGCTTTGAGACTGATAAAAAACATTCCTCCACTTTTGGGCTCTCTATTGTTTCCAGTAACGTATAACTTGTAACATCAAGACAAGACACCCATTCTACTACATTTCTTCCAACTTTCTCCTTATTATCAGAATAATGTGAAAATGAAACAAAGGCAGTATGAAATCTAATTATTCAGTTGTCTTGTTTGTACACTCAGACACATGTAAGCCATGAATCATGACATCCTTTAATGTGATTTTAGATAGTTGCTTCATCATCAAAATGGGGAAAATTAATTCACTTGTGTCATTTAGATTGAATTAGACACAAGTAGGTAAATTTACTATGAGTATTGGAACACACTCCAATTTTGTTCCAACCTAACTTATTTTAAAACTATTCAAATTTCATGCCTGATTGGGGATTATTTAAGTTTTGATGACTGGTAAAGATTCTGTATTTTGAATAAACTGCATGTGTTATGAGATAGAGACTTCAAAATCCATTAATCCCTGCGAATTCCTTTGTTATTATTTGAGAACATGTCGAAGTCAATCTTTGCTTATCTCTTAATATCTTAGCTGTTTGCTGACTTGGTTTATGAAAACATTATGTGGATTGTGTTTTTGAAGGTCTATACCAGTGTGACCCCACTAGCTACTCCAGTATTAGAGTATTTATAAGTTAGTGACGTAGTGATGAACATAGTATGAGATGGAAATAGTGGTTTGGCTGAGTATTTGACAGGCAATTAAGTTAGAGCATCGGGAGATAATTTCTGTTGTCTTTTTCCTCGTGTCATTTTAGCTATTCAATGCGTTCCTTTTGTAGTGAACATTATTAGTAGGTCCTGAAATAAAAGGTTGAGAATGGCACTCTTTCATGAGCCCATGGAAATTATTTTAGCCCATCCTCTCACATTAAGAACACTTTTTGGGTCCCATATAGTGCCAATTGGCCTCAGCTTTTGTAAAATAATTGCCACGCTTGATGATTTTGGTGAATCACCAATTAACTTGACTTGCAGTACTGGTGGATTCATTAATTAGAGAAGCTTTCCAATTTTTTGGATCTTCTGGAACTCAATAGATGCCAACTTTATTGGTAACTGTCACCACTTTCTTCACTCTTCTTCTACCTTGGTATTCAGTGTCAATATTATTTGATACCATTCTCTTTACCTTATAGGAACCTCATCATGCTATTAACGCCTCCACTTCTCACTTCATCTTCAATGAGACTCCTATATTGGTTTATACTTGCTTCTGATCTGGCAGGAACTTTTTATAAGAATTATGTTCCTACTTTCATGAAATTAAGAAAACAAAGAGTCATAATTAATATGTAGTTAAAGGGTTTTAACCCATTGAGCATCTCAGATTCTTTCTAAAGATTTGATATGGTTAGCAATAGTTTTTTGCAATGGTACAAGAATATTAGCAAATTCAGGGTAAGTTGTTAGTGGGTTCAGTATCAATGAGCAAGTTACCTTTTCATGATAGGAATATAAGAAGTGATTAATAGGGTTAAAAGGGTTTGTTTGAGTGGGGAAGGCAAGGAGGATTATCATTTAGAGATCTGATAAACATTGACACTCTAGGCAAAAGAATAGAACAGGGCCCCAAAAGGTCATCTAGAATGAATTTAGTGCTCATATCAATGAAACTACTGTTAGCCTTATTTGTTTTGACAAGGCGCATGCCATTCATACGACGTCTTAAACTGTTAGTTTTGTCATTCTTATGTGATGTATCTCTTAGATAATTTCTCTTCTTGTTGTACTTTATTATCTTTTGTAATCTATTTTCTCAATTTTTTATGAACTAGCCCATGGCCTGGAATATGGATTCGGAGCTCATGAGTACCCAACAAGTGGAGTGTTTGAGGTTGAACCTAGAGGTTGCCCTGGTTTTATCTTTAGACGCGCAATCCATTTGGGAAGTACTGACATGTCTCGTTCAGAATTTCGGTCATTTATGGAGCATCTCTCCAGCAACTATCATGGTGATACATACAATCTAATTTCTAAGAATTGCAATCATTTCACTGATGAAGTTTGTGAGCGACTCACTGGAAAATCTATACCTGGGTGGGTTAATCGTTTGGCTCGATTAGGTAAGGCGTAACAGTTGATTTTATCTTGAATTTCTTATGTCAATATGGAGCTAAGCTGTCTGATATGATTCCAGTCCTGGACTCCTGGGTCAAAGTGATATCCTTCTATCAGGATTGTCTTCTATATTTGTTGCTGTATCTATTTTCAAATGACTATAAATACTTTTGAGCCTTTTCTCGTAAGGATCGTATAAGCTGTTATGCCATTAAAACCATAGGGTTGCCAATTTTAAATTACACACTGCTGCCGAGATTACTAAGACAGACTCTCTCTCTCTCTCTCTCAGACACACACACACACAAGAGAGAGAGAGAGAGTATTGTTTATTTCCTTCTTAGAAACCCATTTCTAATAAACTTCTTAACATGGAAGCAAGCCTATGTTTAAAGTCCAGTCTTTGACGTTAAATTATACGAGAATAAGTAACTTAGAAGTCTATTTGCGAAAGTGAAAAACTGTGGCTTTGGTTTGTTTTCTTTTTAGTTTTTCTTTCTTTGTCCTTTTCTTCTTTCTGTAGGCCCCAAGCAGTTCTAGATTAAGTTACATTTCATTAATGGCAAACACCTTTCAAGAACTTTAGTCCATCTGAGTAACAGAATTTTATTTGATACATGCTTGAAATCTTTTACTTTCAAATGGTGTTTACACTTCTCCAGCCTTCCTTTCTTACATAATAACATCTAATGTCAGGTTCTTTCTGTAACTGTCTGCTGCCTGAAAGTATCCAGGCTACTCAAGTGACAAATCTTTCTGATGTTGAAATGTGTTCAGGCAAGTTTTATTAGATTGGACTAGATGGTATATGAGCTTTATCATGCAGATTTATTGTTACTGTGAGATTGAAATGTCCGAAAAGCCTAGGCTACTCCCATGATGCAGGAGTGAAAATAAACAAAAAGCAAAAGTGCTTAGAAGAAACAGACTAATCCAGCATCTGCAGCTAGTCATCAATCATGAAAAACCAAATAACCTTGGAATATATCTGATTTCTTGAACTATATCTGTTGTACATCCAATCCCCCAGATATTTTTCACTTTTACTTTTTTGATAGCTTATACATCCTCCTTGGCTTATTAGATCCTTTAGCAGTTGCTGTCCAATGGCCTTTTGTGTGTGAGAATAGTGTGATTGAATACAGGTTCTAGAGGATATGTCTATCTCTTTTCCCAAATCTATAATGACATGGTCAATGTAAATTGTTACTGGTACTTGTGTTTTTATAGTTGGTGAGATCTCTTTATTCTTCAAGTTTCAATTACCATATAAGAAAGAGCCAAAGCCCTTAACATGGATTTTCTTAACAATTGCTTTACTGAAAGCCGATTCTCAGCATATGTATAAATAGATTGAAGTCGTTTTATGAATACTACATTTCACAACCATAGAATTTTTTTTTGACATGTTCTTTGGCTCTCAAAGTAGCTTCAGGTTTTAGATCCTACTAAATGTATATGCTAATAGACTTGTCATTGCTGCAGCTCTTTTCTGGAAAATGTATGTGATTTCATTAGATCAAGTCCATTTTTGCTTTCTCTTTGTTTGGGGCCTGGTTTGTTGATCAGACAGAATTTCCGTACTAGTCATTTTACTGACTTAATACATTTTTTTTAATAAACAGAGGACGGTACCGACCTTGGTGCATCGTATGTAACAGGAGAAAGTGAAGAGGAGGAACTAGACCACCATCTGCTTACCACAGCAAGCAGCGATATAGCATTTTTGAAAGACAAACCAGTGAGGCTAGCAAAAGATATTCTTTGACTTTCATTTCTCTCGCCCTGCACTTCCTTGTCATGTTTGTACAATTAGTATGTAAATCTCCATTGTATTTTGTTATACATGATAGTGCCAAAACATAATTTTGTTGTGTGCGTCTATTATTTGCATGATAGCCGGTAAGAAGACTGGCTATTGTTCAGAATGTACGGTTTATGCCACTTTTACTGGAAATGCTATCGTACTTGTTTGCTGTATGACTTTGATGTGGTCCTCTACTAGAAAGGGAGGAAATGCAACTATTTTTCTGAATGAAAGAAGACCCTTTGGCACTCCATAATCGTTCAACTCTAGTTATAATATTTAGGGAATATTTACTTTTCATGATTAATATTTTAAAGGATTGAGTATTTGATGAATTAAATATATGATAAGATAATTTTTATCTATCAATCATTTGTTTACTATAAATGATTAGTGATGGATTAAAATTGGGATAAACAACTCTTTTTTTTGTTTTGGAGGATTATTCTAATTCCACTTATATTGGTTGGATTAAAATCAATGAAAAATAATTTAAATAATCTTGAGTTTTGGGATATCCTCATATTTCTTTAAAAGTAAATATTTGATTAGGTTGGATTAATTTTATTTATACAACTTAATCATGTAAAGTAAATTAGGGCTGACAATTCGTGCGTGTCAGGTCGTTATCGTATCGACACGTTAACGACATAACACGATAAGGCAAAAAATGAACACGACCGTTTAAGGATCTATCGGACACGACACAAGATGCACGGACACAACATGAATACGAATATGACATGATTTTTTCGTGTTGACACGACACGATAATGACACAACACGAAACGATAAATAAAAATAAATTAATAAAAGAAATAAAATTATATTAAATATATTAAATTAATATTAAATATATATAAATATTATCGGATTATACGAAAACGATACGATCCGACCTAACAAGATATGAAATTATCGTATTCTTATCGTTTCGACAAGATAAGGACACGGACACAATAATGTTGAACACTAATCCGTTAATTTCGTGCGTGTACGTGTCGTGTCTAAAATTGACAACCCTAAAGTAAACACCCCCTTATTATTTTTCAAATGCTCATAGTTGGCTGATTGATTTGTTTAATGAAACATGTTTCTCATGACGAATCTTTTGACTCTTCTCTTTAAATGTCTTATTCTAAATCTATTAGTTCTTAACTAATTGGATTAAATCCATAGGGCAGTATGCTGATTGGTTTCCCTTTTAGAAGTAAACGCAATAGCTCTTCATGTTTCCGCGCAGAATATGTGCTGTGTGCGCGTGTTTAGGTAGATTCCTTGCTGAATGATTTTGTACAGAAGTAACTTTATATAATGGATTGATTAACTCTAAAACATTTATAATATGGAAGGATCAAGGATGTGTAATGATGGGATATGGCCCAATCAATCGGGCCCACTAATGAGCCCAAGCGAGCCGGGCCTAACGTTGGTAGCGTGCCCACGCGGTCGAGCCCTAATCATTGCCCAAAACGCTAGCCCCGAAACCGCCACCCTCCGCCAATGAGAAGATGAACCAGGTCGCGCCACCCTCCACGTGGCGCGCAGAAGGCGAGAGGTCCTCGCCCGCCAATGGAGGCACGCGAGAGGAAGAGTCACGCAACGACCAATGGAGAGGTCGGGCGCCTTGTGACGTAGTCGGTCGTATAAATAGAAGGAAAACGATGTTAGAAGGGTTAGCAATTTCATCAATACAAAGGCTTGTAAACAATACTCTCATTTAAAAGCTCTAGTGAAAGTATTGAGGAATCATTCCTCCGTGGACGAGATCTCATTAACGATCGAACCACGTAAAAGCACAGGTGTTCTTTATTGCTTCATATAAATCTCGCATACTCACATAGCTAGATTCATCATTGGCGCCGTCTGTGGGAACATTTTCAACAAGAAAAGCTTCATTCCCTCACGACTAAATGGCAAGAACACGCACAACCGCCAACGCTGGCAACAACCGCGCGGAGGGGCGACCAGTGGTCGCTCGGCGTCACGGAAAGGAGATCGCAGACGCCACGAGCGGTCACACTCGAGGCCACATGGAAAATGTCTCCATACACCCTCAGACCGCCTCCCCAACGTGGGGAGGATGTCGACCTCAACGAGGACGAGCAAACAGCTCATTCGTCCCACGAGGTCCTTGGCCGAGCCGTGAGCGAGTTCCTCCACGCTAATCTCGCCAATTCCAAAGCTTCTCAACCGAGGACCAACGAGGCGGGTCCTCTAGGCCCCGGATCGAACACCACGGCCTCCCGAGGCCGCCCCCATCTTGCGAAAGTCAGCCTACTTTCGGCGTGATAGCCGAGAGCGCATCGCGCCCGACGCGCGGAGCCGCCACCGCGGCCGAGCCGCCGACCTCATTCGCGGAAGCCGCCACCGCGCCGAGCCGCCACCAACGATCGCCCGCCATTCACAGCACCGCTCTCCACCTCGTCATGCCGACCGCAGAGTCGAGCGAAACAGAAGGAAGAAAGGCGAGTCGAACTCCCTGAGGGACGATAGGCGCCGCTATCGATCCCCACCCCTCCGTAAAGAGACGGCAACGATCTCCGGGTTCGGCCGATGCACGGAGAATCATCTCCTTTCTCCGTGGAGATTCTAGACACGCCCGCCTCGTGCCGGATCGGCACCCAACATAGCGGCTCACGATGGCCTCTGAGACCCTCCGACTTCCTTTTCGCCACACCACCAACATGGCGATCGAGGATGGAAGATTTTCACATGTGCAAAATCTTCCCCGAGGTCTTGATCTCCAACGCACGGCGTTGGTTCACCTCGCCCGCCGTGAAAGATCCATCGCTTCCGTGACCTCATGGATCGGTTCAAGTGGCGCTTATCGGAAGATGCGCCCAGCAGCCCTTCCTCCGACTGCTCACAATCCGCCAGGCGGACGAGACGATGTCAAACTTCGCCTCGAGGTTCATCAAAGAGTCGCTCAAAATCGACGACAAAGAACGATCTCTACATCATCAACGCTGCTCAAAACGGATCCGCCCCGCTGGCGAACAAAGAAATCACCAGGAGAAACCAAAGACGGCGAGTAAGCTTTGGAACACGGTGGATAACTTCGTCGGGAGACGAGTCGGATCGGAAGAAGCGGAGATCCGGGACGGCGTAAGTCCGAGAAAAAGCGGACGATCAAGTCGAGGCGCACCGCAGTGAGGCGCCTTGATGTAATCAAAGAGGGTCACGGAGTCCGACTCGGACCTCGCCCAACCCCGCCGGCGAGCGCCTCCCTGCCAAATCAAGGGCGGAAATATTCGAGCCCACCGAGCTCTTCCTCAAGCTCGCCCTATGAAAGGGGATCCAAGAAGAGGTCCACGCATTTAGTATTGCGACTACCACCAAGGGTATGGTCACGATACCGAGGATGCAGAAACACGGGCTCACGGATCGACGAGCTCGCCAAAGGTGGAGCCTCAAAATACCTCGGACGAGCCGGTCCAAAGAGCGAAGCGAAGGAATGGAGGCGGCAACAATCGCGGGCCGACCCCAAGCGACCCAACCCAAGACGACGAGGATGAAGGTCCCAACGCCATGGAACAGTCTATGTTGTTACCGATCGCCTCGACGACGAGGTCGCCCTCAAGAACGACGCCGAGGCCGGCCCTAAGAGCCAAGAACAAGCGACTCGGGATGGCGAGAACATAACGTTCTCCAAGAGAGACCCCCGTGCCCGTGATCATGCCGCACTGTGACGCCATCACCATACAGTGCGGTGGGCAACAAAACGTCCACCGGTCTATATCGACATTGGAGCCTCCGTCAAGATCATCTTCCGTGAGCCGTCTCGATAAGCTTGAGGTCGGAGGCATTCGGGTTCTTCCCGCGCCTCCCGCCTACGGAGCTTCACTCAAGAAGCAGCCCACCCGAGGGGTCATTACCCTTCCGGCCACCGTAGGGCGGGCTCCTGTGTCGGTCACCAAGGCCATCCGATTCTTCCCGGTCCGGCCCCTCTCCGCATAACATTATCCTCGGGAGAGATTGGCAGACGCCACCAAGGCCGCCTGTTCGGTCTACCACCACCAGAAGATTCCCACCCGGTGGGAGTGCTCAAGATCCGAGGGGACCAAACGGCCAGAAAAGAATGCCACGGCTCTCAACTCGTGATGCGGCCTCGCCTGTGCATAGCAATTACTGGGCCCCGAGGCCGACACCGGGATGACCCGACCGAGGACCTCCAACTATACGACGACGATCCTCCGAGGTCATCCGTGTCGGCACCTGTGGCCCGGCGGACGTCCGGACGGCACGTCAAACGACTTCGAAAGAATATAGGACGTGTTTGCTTGGTCCTCGCCGATATGACCGGGTGTCGCCCGAGCTCATAACTCACCGCCTCAACATCGACCCGCCACCAAGCGGTCCGCGAAGAAAAGGATATTCGGCGGAGCGCAGCCGGTCATTAGGGACGAGGTGACTCAACTCAAGGCCAAGATCTTGTTCGAGGTCAAATACCCGACTGGATGGCTAATCCGATCGTGGTCGAAGTCGGAGGGAGGGCGGCGATGTGTGGCCGATTATACCGACCTCAACAAGCATCGCCTAAAAGATTGCTACCCTCCCGATATTGACAAGAAGGTGGAGGCTTTGGTGGGCCACGAGATGTTCACTTCGGATCTATACAAGGGTACCACCAAATCCTAATGAGCCCTGGAGGATGCACCAAAGACCCATTCATCACCGACTTCGCGCCTTTGCGTCGAAGATGCCATTCGCCTCAAGAACGCTGGGCTACCTACCGAGGATGGTGGATGCAACATTCAAAGACCACATCGGGAGATCGTCGAGGTCTACGCCGACGACATAGTAGTCAAAGTCGAAACGGAGAGTCACACCGACGACCCCTCGACCATCCTCCAACCGCCAGTCGGCCAACCTCAAACTTAACCCCAAAATGCACGCTCATGGTAAAACGGGAAATTCTTGGGGTGCCGGGTTTCCCAAGAAGGCTTGAAGGCGAACCCCACCAAGGTAAAGACGGTGCTCGAAATGCAAGTGCCAAAACCATTCGCGAGGTCCACAACTTACGGTGCCTAGCCGCCTCAAGAGGTTCCTCTCCGGCCGCAGAAGCAGCCCCATTCTTTAAAATCTTGAGGAGGGCCCCTGACTTCGCATGGCGGAAGAGCATCACCGCCTCACACAGCTCAGAGTACCGCCGACCGCCTCACCTCGACCGCCCCAAAAGAGGCGAACTCTCTCTCCTGTACTGGCAGCCTCGGACGAGGCAATCAGGCATCTTGGTGCGGACGAGGTCGGACGGCAGCTTCCTATTTACTTCATCACCGAGCACTCAAAGGGTCGAGACAAGGTACGCCGGCCTTGAAAAGGTAGCACCGGCACCGTGAATGCTAAGCGACGGCCGACCCTACTTTCGTGCTCACTCCATCCAGTATCGACCGACCCGCCTCGAGGCAAGTCTTATCAAAACCCGAGTCATCGGACGAATAGCAAGTGGGCCTCGAGCTTGGCGAGCACGATATCTCGTACTCCCCGCACCGCCATAAAAGGGCAAGCTCACGATTTCTGGTAGAAGCAAGTTTATCGAGCTCGGTCGACCGCTAAGATTAGCTCTCTAACGCCTCCACCGGTCATCATCCAGCCCCACGGAGGAACCGGACCTCATCCACCGATGGTTGTTGGCGATGTCGTGGGCGAGCCTCGTGCAAACGGGCAATGAGCGGCATCCTTCTCCTCGGCCCAGATATGCGAAGTCACCCACGCACTCGGTTTACCTTCCCGACCACCAACAACGAGGTGGAGTATGAGGCCCTAATCTCCTGACTACCGCCAAGGAGTCAAAGGGGAGATCCAAATTTTCGGCGATTCCTGTGTCGTCGTGAACTGTGTTAGCAAATACGAGGCGAGGAGGACCGAATGAAACAATACCTCGACAAGGCAAAAGAGATGTTGACCTCGCTCAGATACTTCAAGATCCACCGAATCCCCGAGGAAAATACCGGCCGACGTCCTCAAAGAAGCTAGTGCGTCATCAACAAGTCCACCAGTGGAGAGATCCGCTCGAAGCATAGCGGAGTCCCACGTCGGCATCATCACCGAGATAGAGCCGATCGATGTCTCTCGAAGGCCTACCCGAACATGGCGCACTACCTTCAGATCGCTCGAAGCCAAAAGATGATGGCAAAGTCCCGTAGTATCTCATGCATGAGGGCGTTTCACCGGAAGTCTTACCTTCAACCCTCCCGAGATGCCTCGGGCCGTAAGAAGCCGACTATGTGCTCAACGAATACACCGGGGTCTTGTGGAAGCCACATCGGGTCGCGAGCACTTTCAAAGAAGACGCCGAGGTCGGGATACCACCGCCCACCGCAAGATTCGGCCGAGCTCGTCAAGAAGTGCCCAAAGTGCCGATCCACCCACGCCAAAAGCCGCCTCGACGGATTTGAGCACCGCAGAGTCCGTGGCCTTCATGCGGTGGGGATCGACATTGTTGGTCTGCTCGACCGAGCACCGTGTCGCCCGATATTTAGTCGTGGCCATAGACTACTTCACAAAATGGGTCGAGGCCGAGCCACTCGAGCATCACGAGCGTATGATTCAAACCTTGTGTGGAGAAATATAGTCCGCCGCTCGCATACCGCACATCCTCGGTCTCTGACAACCAGCACTCAATTCGTCGACAAAAACTTCAAGGAGTGGTGCGAAGAGCTTCACATCGATCAACGCTTCACTTTGGTCGCACACCCGCAAGCAAATGGTCGACCGAGGTGACGAACCGCACGATCGCATAAGGATTGAAGAAGAGGCCGGATCTGCTAAGGCGATCGGGCTGAAAATCTCCTCAAGTCCTCTCGGTCCCACAGACCACACCTCGACGGCGCACGGAGACCCCTTTAGCCGGTCTCACGGCATCGAGGCCATCATACGGCCGAGATCGGGCGCCAAGCCCTCGCACTCTCCACTTCAACCAGGCCGGAACGAGGAACTGCAAGGGCCAACCTTGACGCCTCGAGGAGAAAGCGAGCTTCGCCTTCATAAACGGCTAAGCTACAAGAGCCGTGTCGCGCTACTACAACAAAAGAGTAAAGGCCTCCACACCGAGTGGGCGACCGTCTGCTGGAATAATGAAGCAAGTCGAGCCGAGCGCCTTAACAAGCTTGATCCGACATGGGAAGGACCCTACCGCGTTCACGAGGACCTCGGCAAAGGGCCTATAAGCTCGCCCACCCGTCCGGGCACTTATTCCCGAACTCGCACATAACTCATCTAAGGAGGTATTTTACATAGCTTTGATTTTAGATCGCGACATGTTAGCCCTCCTATTGTTTTGGCGATGTGCGATCTTTCGTCATACTTGTTTAATAAAACATCTGCTTTTCTAATGAGTATTTCACTGTTATGCCTTACATTTATGTGAACATCCATTCGGATATACCACATCTAAACCTTCACAAGGGACGCCTTACGAAGATGAAAATCCCACTAAGTAGGGTACGATACGGACTACCCATTAAGTTGGGCGCTACATGCAAAGCATACAGATTACCCATTAAGTTGGGCGCCTACATGCAAAGCATACAGATTACCCATTAAGTTGATCGCGTACATGCAAAGCATACTGATTACCCATTAAGTTGGACGTCTACATGCAAGCGACATCCAAACCGATCTCGCCACCTCATACCCCTTTATTTGGGAAGATATGCACTCCGGTACAAAGTCTAAAATGCATCAACGACTACAAACAAAGTACCAAGCCATATACAAGACAACCGTGCTTCAGAGCTCGTTTATACCCCTTTATTTGGGAAAATACGTTGTATACAGTATGAATACATTTATGACCAAAACGAAGTCCTAAGCTATGTTTGTACCTCTCAAAGGAAAACGACACTCAAACGAGTCCAAATACATTTATACCTACATACAAGGTCCTATACTATACATGGCCTCATTCGGCCTCCGGATCCGCCAGACCGGCCGGCTGCGCACCAATTCTCATAAAATCCCTGTGCCGACGATGTATGCCCGAACGAACTCGTGCCTTCGACCCGGTCGATGAGGCCGGAATCACCACGGCACTGCTCCCGGCGCTGGCTCTCGGAGGCAGCCCGGACGGAAGCATCGACTCTGTGATCACCTTCACCCGCCCGTGGACACTCAAGTGGCGGCGCAAGCACGGCATCCCGCGGGGACGCACCGAGGTCACACCGACCCGACGGCCGACACCGGGCCGTGTGCGACCTCGGCCCCGCCTCAAGCTCTCCCCGCCGACCGAGGACCTCGGTCGCCGCCCGGTCCCGCAGGATCCCTCGATAATCCGCCCCTGCCGACCCATCAACCTCAAGACTACTGGCGTGATCGGAGTATCCGCCTCCTCCGCCGGTTCTTCTATGATCGGGTCGGCAGAGCTCCGCCGCCTCGCCCACCTCGCCGGGCATGCGACGTTCGGACGATGTCGTACATCTCCATAAACTTCACCACGGAGTTGACGCAGCTTTGAACTTCTGTTTGTTGGGCCCTTCCTCATCCTCAAAGACCATGCCTCCGCCAAAAAGCTCTCGACTCGGTCGTCGGCTTCGGATATGGTAGTCCCACCAGCAAGGCGATCGCCTTCTCGTACTCGCATGCTCCTCGTGACAACCGAGCGAGCCTCTCGCGGTCGATTCAAGTTGTTCCGCGTGACCGCATCAAACGTCCGTGGATTGCGTCGGCAGATATGTCCGCCTCGGACTCGCCTGCGCGACCTTCAACCGGCGCCTCGTTCTCGGCGGGAGGCGGGCCACCTCCGATCAGCCTCGATCAACTTCTTCTTCGCTCGAAGAAGACACCGAGCTCGCATCCATGGCGGCCAAAACTGGGTCACCGGCGGACCGACTCCTCCAAAATTGCACCTCCTCGTCCTTCTCGGCCAGGCACCTCGGACCTCTTTCACAGCGGCAAGCATTCATGGTCGAGTCCCAAGTATTGAGATGCGGAATGCTATAAATAAAAAGACAACACAAGTCTCGAAAGTGATAAACATTCTTTTATCAGATACGAAAGAATTTTATTACAAGGGCTCGTGGTCCCATCGACCCGGCTGGTTCAACCTATTACAATTGGCCCACTAACCTCGGCCTCTCCCCGGACTCGCCTCCCTCCCTCCCCGTTCTACCGCTCCAACTTCTTGCCCGCTGGTCGACTGACCGAGCCGAGCTCGGCCCTCCTCCTCCTCCTCTTCGCCCGCCCGCACTCGGCCGAAAGCTCCCGAAGCTCTAGATCTTCATCCACCCGCATCGGGACACGGCCTCGGCCGTCGGGAGCGACGCCGAGGAGGCTAAGGCCTCCACCACGGAAGGCGGCTGCGTCGGCAAGCACCCCGCATACTCCAAGTTGATGACCCTCCGATCAATCTCACCCCGACCATGCCGCCTTGTCAAAACCGCATCGTGGCCGCCAACCCTCCAGTGGGTAGATATCACCGCGGCCTTATCACGCGCCGTGTCGGAGATAAAGGCGGAGAAGGACTCGACTCGATAAGTTTGTTGGCGAAGGCCTTCAAGATGGGCCCTGCTCCGCCAGAGAGCACTCGTCCGATCTGCCGCCTCTTCTCCGCCCGGCCACTCTCCCGAGCGCACCACCTCGGCGCTGGCCTCCCGCAAAGACGGCCTTCTCCTTGGGCGGCCTCAAGCCGCCTGCAACCTCCACCTCCTCCTCAAGGCCACCAATGAGGACTCACGCCGCCTTTCTCCAGCCTCGTGTGGGGAACGCAACAACGCCGGCCATGCGGCGCATCTCGCTCGCGATCAAGGCGTCCCGCAAACCAAACGATTAGTAGCGCAAAAAAAAAAAAAAAAAAAATGACCGACAAGGCGTAAGATCGCAGGAGATCGGTGCTGGGCAAGATCATGGGCACGAGCTCCACCCGAGGCCCGAGCTGAGATCGGTCATGACCCTTCAGAGATCGCCGAGGTGTTCCACCACCACGGGCTGCGAGGTGGGCCCACACCTTCGCCTCTTTTAGAAGGCTCTCGCCACCGCGCAGTCGAGACGAGGCCTACCGCTTTCACCTCCTTCGTGTGCTTAAGCTTCACCGCATTACTGAAGAAAATCGCGTTAGTCAAACAGAGGTCGAACCTATAAGAAGGAAGAGGTGCCTCACCCACTCGGACCCGTCCCTGAGCTGCGACTGTGCACACTCGGCCGGCATCATTAGGTTGTCCTCTGTGAATTTATAGAAACTTCACCGAGCGTGTTGAGCTGTTCCTCTACCCACCGAGGGCTTAAGCTTTATATCCGCCACCTTACCCATCCCCCATCCGTAGATCGGATGCCCATCGCCCTCAAAAGAAAACTTTTTGCCACCCGACACCTTCGAGGGTTGACTCACCCAAACGGCGCCGAGGCGAAGATAGTACAACCTCTCGAGTACTGACGCTAAAGAATCGTGATCAAGAGCTCAAAGGAGAACTCTCACCACATGATATAAAGCAACCCCATCTCAACCACCGACCTAATGGAGTTCGGGTAAATTGGCGAGATGGGATTCGAAATACCCTCGGAGGCTCAAAAAGACGGGGGCTAACGAACCCAAGACCGCCCTAAAGGCGCCTATATACATAGTTATGAATCCTCCTGAGGGCTAACGCCTATCGATGGGTGCGGAACACACCACCAGCGCCGGCCGGAATGTGACATTCCTCCTACTCTTATTACATCGTCAAAATCACAGACGATCCGACGTCCCTCACATTAACCCCATCCCACGCAGATGATATTGCTGGAACCCTAGCGCTAATCTTCCTACACCTACCCGACAAGGTATAGCAGGAATAATCCCTAACCTCGATTTCACTATCAGGAGAGGAGGATGAGCGGTTCGAACCAGAAACTCCCTGGAGATGATCAAGGACCGGAAACAGGGCGGCGGGCGACTCTAAAATGAGGAAGAAGACATACTTACTTTTTAGGCGAGTAAACGGCTACTTCAGCGAAAATCGGGCTCAGAAAATCTCTCACAAATTCTCTCTCAGAATTGTTAAGCGTCGAAGAAGAAGAAAGTGAACAGTTGCCTCTTTTTCGCCTATTTATAAGACAAGGGGCGCCTGCAAATTGCCGTTTAAATTCAACACGCCTCACACGTGATTGATGTCGTTACACGCCAAGACGCTATTCGAGCGCCTAACTACCGCTGGCGCGTCGACGACGCCAGATAGGACGAGCCGCCATCGACTTAGCAATCATCATACGGACCCGGCGTCCTCTAGATGGCGGCGCCCAGTCGCACAATCGCCTCCCCACAAATGTCAAGGAAATCCAGATCGACTCGCCCAACCAGATCGGACCGCTGCCCACCGATCGGACCTCGCCCAATCGATCGGACCGGGCCCACCGATCGGACCTCGCCAACCAGATCGGGCCTCGCCAACTAGATCGGATCTCGGCCAACCAGCCAGCAGAGTCCGCGCTGCCCGAGACACACCACGGCATCCCCGAAAGCGCGGTCGCCGTGTCGAACACCGGAGCCACCACAGAGTAATACCACTGCTGCATCGCACTCGGCATAACCAACGCAGAGGCGCGTTATCCGTGTCGCATTTCGACTCCATCGGTGCCACATCTTTCTCCAGCCATGACAATAAACAACCCAACTCGATCGGCACCGTAAGACCTCACATCCAAGAAACAATCTCACCCGAGCCACACCTCACCTTTCGGCGTCTGCCTTCACTCCACCTCGCCTCGCCGTGCTCGGCTATTCGGGGGCTATGATGGATATGGCCCAACCAACCGGGCCCACTAACAGGCCCAAGCGAGCTGGGCCTAACGTTGGTAGCAGGCCCACGCGGTCGAGCCCTAATCATTGCCCAAAACGCTAGCCCCCAGAACCGCCACCCTCCGCCAATGGAGAAGATGAACCAAGGTCAGGCGCCACCCTCCACGTGGCGCGCAGAAGGCGAGAGGTCCCTGCCCGCCAATGGAGGGCACGCCAGAGAAGAGTCACGCAACGACCAATGGAGAGGTCGGGCGCGCTTCGTGACGAGTCAAGTCAGTATAAATAGAAGGAAAACTGATGTTAGAAGGGTTAGCAATTTACTGAATACAAAGGCTTGTAAACAATACTCTCTGTACGAAAAGCTCTAGTGAAAGTATTGAGGAATCATTCCTCCGTGGACGTAGATCTCATTAACGATCGAACCACGTAAAAGCACGGTGTTCTTTATTGCTTCATATAAATCTCGTGATACTCACCGATAGGATACGGCTGAACTACTGTGCCCAAGCATCGTGCCCAATACAAGTAAACGACATCAAGCTCGGCTGGACAAGTTCGCCCATGAAGACTCCTGAAGCTGGGGACGCAGAAGCTCAGCCATATCTAAAAGAATCCTAATTCAAGAGTGGATAGGATCTCGAATCCTAGTTAGAGAAGACTTGATTCGAGATCTAGGTCAATACATTGTGTATAAATAGAGGCTAGATTAGACTACGAGGTCATTCACTCTCTTTGTAATCACTTCTTATACCTCAATACATATACTCTCTCTCTTGCCCGTGGACGAGATCTTATTCACGATCGAACCACGAAATCTTTGGTGTTCTTGCGCATTTATTTCCTCACGAATTTAGTGATCGATCACCGCGCCGTCGTGGGAAACGAAATTTTGTGTTTCGATCAACCTTGTTTACTGTGAAGTAATCATGACCAGTACACAAGAAGCCACGCCCAGACCGCCGCCGCAACAACAACGCCGACGGCGAAAGGGAACGCCGAGCTCAACTCGGAAGAGCCCAATCGAGAAGGAACCCCGAGGGGCATATCCAAAGTCTCGACGAGCACGGACACCCCGCCCGCAGGAGCAGTTTACCATAGCGAAGGCAATCGTAGCAATAATCCGTGGGAACCTCCGGCCCACAAGTAAACCTCGACGACGCCGTCGGGGATTTCTCGAGAAAATAAGGAGAGCTTTCTCCGGTTCCTCGGTGAAGCATTGTGGTCGGCCACGCCTCAAGAATGAACACCAAGCCTCATCTAGATACGAGGCATCACAACGGCGAGGTTGGGCCCAAACCGACCGCGAGGAACCAAGAACGCGGGAGAGGACGTCGTGATCGCCGCTGCCAGCCCCGATCGCCACAATAAATCCATCCAATAACTCCGCCCGATCTCCGTGGGACGAGCAGCAGAAAAGGCATCGGGGCCGCCGCGAGGCGGGTCCGAGTCACCTAAATGAGTTCGATCGTCGAACTCCGCCCCGATCTCCGAGAGGACGGCTTCGATGGATACGGAAGATAGTCACCCGTTCTCAAATAGATACTCAACACTTCTCTCCGGATAAATACCGGTTCCAAGCATCGCCTCTATGACGGGTGAGGATCCACGAACTTCTCTCGCAGCTCCAATACAACATGATCAACCAAAAGCTCACCTCGGTTCACATGTAAACTCTTCCGGAGTTACTCGTCGACAACGCCCGCAGTGGTTCGACAGCCTACCCACGGAAGCATCGGCCCTATCGCGACCGATGGCTGCGCCCACCAAGGTTCTTCCAAAAGGCGGAATCAAAACGCCATCGGCACACCTCCTCACCATAAGGCAAAGCCGAATGAGTCCATCGGCGACTTCATGACAAGGTTTAACAAGGAGTGCACAAGGTCGAAGACGTGAACGACCTGTTAGTCATCTCGCCCTTCAAACGGCATCTTGCCGGGGCCTTATATCGAGAGATCGCTGGCACGAACCTCGATCGCAATGTAGCTGTGGCGCATAGCCAATCGGTTCGCCAAAGCGGACGAGGCTGACAAGAGAAAGCGCGAAGCAGACAAAGCCGGACCCTCGGAAAAAGGAAGAAGAGACGAAGGAAGGGAAGATCGGAACCAAGGCCGCCAAGCGCCGATGGGCGAGACATCGCCCAATAAAATCCAGGCTCGGTCCACGCGACGCCTCGGAACGACCTCAATACACCCCGTTGACGAAGCCGAGGGCAGAAATCTACGCACTCCATATGAACCTGTTCGAGAAGCCTCGACCGATGACAGGAGGAAAGAGGTGCCGACCTACGGATAAATACTGCTCATTCCATGATGATTACGGGCACGACATCGAAGAGTGCAACGAGCTCATGGGTGAAATTGAGATGCTAGTTCGTGACGGATCCTCGAAGAAATACCGAGGATGAGTCGTCAAACCGACCAAAGTCAAAAGAAGAAAAGCGAGAGGAAGAGGAAATTGTGCCCCACAAAAAACAAAGCGCAGACCGACCGAGGAAGGAGATGACGAGCCTCAATATGACGGGTGATTCCACAATTACGGGCTCCCCAGTGGAGTCACGAAGTCCTCTCGAAGGCCGATGCTCAAGTCCTAGAACCAAATAACCCACCAATAAGAGGTTCGAAGGGCGAGGCGATCACCTTCTCCGAAGACGACCCGTTCTCGCTGACAAGACCCGGGATGCATTGGTGATCCAGTAGTGGTCGCAAATAAGTTGGTGAACGCGTTTACATCGACAATGACGCAGATCGGTGAGCATCCTTTTAAGGAATGCTTTGACAAGCTAGAGTGGAAGACGCGCGCCCGCACAAGCCCAGCGCCACTCCGAAGCTTCGTCCGGGAAGAGACGCGCCCGGTATGAATAATCGAGCTACCCGTCACGGTGGGGAAAGCACCAACGACCTCGACCAAGGTGGTGCGGTTCAGTGAGTGAAGGCCAACTCGCCGATAACATCATACTAGGCGAGATTGGCTGAACAGCTGTAAGAAGCGGTATGCTCAACGTACTCACCCGACGATAAAAATACCCACCACGAGGGGAACGGTAGTGATCCGAGGCGATCGTAAGCAAGCCAAGGAGTGTATGCAAGTTGCTTTACGAGGTGCCGGACCTCGGTCCAACACCCACAAGCATAGCAATTAAAGAAACCCAAGAGTTGGAGTCCGAAGTACATCGCCACTCCCGACAATCGGTGGAAGAGGTCGATTGTACAAAGACGAGCCATTGAAGGTCGTCCGTGTTGGTTTCACCACGACACCAAGTGAAGGATCGATCATCCAACTCCTAAGGGAATTCGAGACGTGTTTGCTTGGTCTCCCCGACATGACCGGAGTCTCGCCGAGTATCATCACCACCGCTCAATATCGACCGAACACAAAGCCGCTTCGGCGAAGCAAAGAATCTTCGCACCGAACGGAACCAAGTCATTCATGACGAGGTGAACCACTATTAAAAGCACGCATACTTGCTCGAGGTCAAATATCCCACCGGATAGCCAACCCGGTGATGGTGAAGAAAGGAGGAGGGATGGCGAATGTGTATTGACTACACCGACCTCAACAAGCATTGCCCAAAGGATTGCTATCCCTTCCCAACATTGACAAGAAGGTCGACGCGTTGGTCGGTCACGAAGTCTTCGCTTGGACTTATACAAAGGGTATCACCAAGTCCCGATGGATGACGAAGACGCCGCCAAGACAAATTTCATTACCGACTTCGGGTCTTCGATATAAAAAGATGCCATTCGCCTTAAAATGCAGGGCTACCTATCAAAGGATGGTGGACAAAATATTTCAGCCCTACATAGGTCGGAATGTGGAGGTATCGTAGACGACATCGTCGTCAAAAGCAAGGAAGAAGCCGCATGTGTGGTCGACCTCGGATCGCCCTCGGCCTTCTTCGAAAATCAACCTAAAGTCAATCCCGAAATGCACATTTGCAGTCCGTCCGGAAAGTTCTTAGGGTGTTGGGTTTCACAAGAAGGGCTAAAGCAAACCCGACCAAGGTCCGAACCATTTTGGAAATGAAGATGCGAAGACCATCCATGACATACACAAGTGACAGTCGCATAGTCGCACTAAGCGCTTTCTTTCAAAAGCCGCGGATAAGCACTACCCTTCTTCAAGATACTCAAAAGCCCAAATTCTCATGGGATGAGGTGCACAGTCCGCCTCAAGACCTCAAGAGCTACCTTGCCAAGCTCCCACTCTATCCGTCCCAAAAGAGGAGAGGTCCTTTCTCTACCTCGCCGCCTCGACGAATCCATAAGTGCGGTCCTGTGCGAGAAGAGGGACGCCGACCCGTGTATTTCATCACCGAGCACTAAAAGGCCCTAAACTAGGTATCGCCCCTAGAGAAGCTTGCCTTAGCATTGGTAAATGCCGCGGGAGGCTACGTCCGCATTTCCATGCACATCGCATACAAGTCCTCACCGACTACCCACTTCGCAAGTATTGACGAAGCTCAAGCATCGGGGAGAATCGCGAAATGGGCAATCGAATCGGGCGAGCACGATATAACCTTCGCCCCGCCAGCCATCAAAGGTCAAGCCTCAGCGGATTTCCTTGCCGAGTCTAACTCGCCGAAAAACAAGCCCACCGAGTCCGACGATTTATGATGCGGCCGAACCCATGGTTGAAACACCGAGGAAAGGTGGCAACTCTACGCTGATGAGGCTTCGAAACAAAGGTAGCGGAGCAGTATCTTACTCCTAGGCCGGACGACCAAGAGATCGCCTACTCACTTCGGTTCACATTCAAAATACGAATAACGGTGGAGTATGAGGCATCGATCGCAGGACTTCGCCTCGCTCAAAGTCTCGAGATACGAGCCGTGAAGTTCACAACACTCTCAAGTCGTCAGAAGCCAAATGTTGGGAAAATACGAGGCAAAAGCGACGAATGAAGAAGTATCTCGAAAAAGCAAAAGCACGCAACGGACTTTCTCACACTTCCAGATAGTTCGCATCCCAGGGAGCAAAATAGCCGAGTCGACATCTTATAAATTGGCCTCGACATCAACGAGCCCGCCAAGAGGAAGTCCAAAGCAGAGCATAAACGATGTCAAGACGGAGCCGAGGTCAACATAGTCTCGGATGAAGAACCCAATTGACGACTCCCATTCGAGAGTACCGGAGAAGGGCGAATCGCCCACGACAAGCTTTGGAGGCTAGGAGGATCCCGAACAAATCTCTGCGATATACAATTGAGCGTGAAGTCTGTCTGAAGTCATATCTCCAACCTCTCTTAAGGTGCTTGGGTCCGAACCGAGCCAATTACGTTTCACGAGAAATACACGAAGGTTCGTATGGAAGCCACATCGGACCCCGGCCTTGTCAAAGAAAGTCATGCGATGGGATACTATTGGCCAACAATGTTCCAAGACTCAATGGACCTCGTAAAAAGTGTCCAAGTGTCAAATCCATGGAACGTGCAAGGCTACCCCTGCACCGACCTCACCTCCGCAGCAGCCCTCGCCGCTTATGCAATGGGGATTGACATTGTGGGCCCTTTGTAAAGCACCGTGACAGCTCCAATTTTTAATTGTTGCGATCGACTACTTCACAAGTGGGTAGAAGGCGAGCCCTCGGCGAAAATCACAAGCAAGAACGCCTCAACTTCGTATGGAAGAACATAGTGTGTCGCCGGCATCCCCATATCCTCCTTTCGGATAACGGAACACAATTCACGGATAAGGCATTCAAAGATTGGTGTCAAGAGCTTGGATCCAACAAAAGTTCACGTCGGTGGCCCATCCTCAAGCAAACGGTCGACCGAAGTTACCAACAGACCATCGTAAAGTGGTCTAAAACTCGCCTCGACCGAGCTAAAGGCCTCGGGTGGAAAATTTACCGCAGTCCTATGGTCGCATCAACAACGCCGGACCTCGAACGGAGAAACACCATACGTTTGGTGTATGGAACCGCGATGATCCTCGCAGAGATCGGAGATCGAGTCCTCGCACCATCGACTTCTCTCGCCAAGCAATGGGAAAATCTACGAGCCGATCTAGACCTACTCGAAGAAAGAGACCTCGCCACATCAAGGAAGCTCGGTACAAGCAACAAGTAGCTCGGTATTACAACCAGCGTTAAAACCGACAATTCAGTGGGCGACCTCGTACTCGACATAATGAAGTCAAGAAAAGCCAGCAGCTTCCGCAAGTCGGAAGCCACACGGGAAGGACCTTCAGGTCGATCGAAGTCCTCGGCAAAGGGGCTATAAGCTCGCTCAATTGTCCGTGAGCAATTACCCAACGCATGGCACATCATCCATCCAAGAAATATTATGCATAAGTGTCAAGGGTCGAGTCTTGTTCGGTCATATTTTTAAAGTCCTGCTTAGAGTCTCGTCTTATTTGGTGGTCGCGTCATCTTTTATCAATAAAAATCTTTATTTTTAGTTCTACTTGTCACTAATGCATAATTAATCTTAGCATTATTTACCCTCTACGAGGACAAATTCCTCGACGGAGGTCGATTACATTCGTTTCATACGAATGTAAATCTAAACGCTGCATGCTACATACGAGATCGACTCTACCCTTTATTCAAGCGTTCTCTATGTAGACGAAGGGACCACCCTCCCGATGACCTCGCAAAAAATGAAACCATTCCTACGCACGAGATCGACTACCTTCGCTCATTCAAGCGTTCTCTCTATGTAGACGAAGGGACCACCCTCCCGATGACCTCGGCAAAAACAGAACCATTCCTACATACGAGATCGACTACCTTCGCTCATTCCAAGCTCTCTCTATGTAGACGCGAGGGACCACCCTCCCGATGACCTCGGCAAAAATCAGGAACCATTCCTACATACGAGATCAGACTACCTTCGTTCATTCCGAAGCGTTCTCTCTATGTAGACGAAGGGGACCACCCCTCCCGACGACCTCGGCAAAAACAGGAACCATCCCTACGCATGCGAGATCGACTACCTTCGCTTATTTCAAGCTGCTCTCTATGTGACAAAGGGGACCACCCTCCCGACGACCTCGGCAAAAAAAGGAACCATCCCTACGTACGAGAACGATTTCTTTCGAAGCGGAATTCTCTACGAGGACGAACTACTTTGGCATATTACTCTTGTTCAAATACAAAGTCAACAAAAACCATTCTTATTAAATAGAAGATGTACAGGTTACATTTTACATTTTACGAGGACGGAGCGGATCGGGAAAAGTCGAGCCAATCCCAGAAAAATCGGAATTCAAAGAGCTCATCTATGCTAATCCTACCTCTACCTCGTCCTCGGTCTATATTACGGGCCCGCCGAGCGACCTCGGTCACTGACGATGCAGACTCTGCGAGCTCGGCCTCGACCACTTGATGACGCCTTGGTCTCGACGCATGGAGGTCCACGACGTTCAAGAGCAATAGCACGCCTCTCTGTGCGCGCCACTCGGATCGTCATAATGTGGTTCATTTATTCTAGACCGAAAGCTCCGTGAAGAAGAGGCCTCGCATCCCGTCAAGTATGTCGTCGAGTTGTGGTTGTCGAGTGATCACGCTTTGTATATGCTCCCGAGCCTTTTCAATTCAACAGATTTGCTCCAGAATTGCCAAGAGGTCCGCCATATTCGCGCCTATACCTCGAACAACGGGCGCAGCCTCGACAACCTCGCCTCTACTCCGGGATCGTCATCCCACCATTTCGGTGGATAACCTCCTCGTACTCGGCATGCTCCTCGGCTATCACCTTGCCTTCTCCTTGGCGACCTCGAACGCCTCCTCCAATTCCAAAAGGCGAGCCGGAGCTCGTCACGCCTCCCGAGCGGCTCTACGCTGACATCGACTCACCAGACGTGACCAAGCTGCCTTTATATGGAGGAGTTCAACCTCTTTCAACTCAAGAGCTCATGACAGTCTTTGATTTGATTCAACCAGGAGAAGCATCAAACATTTCGAGAGACAATCAATAAAAAAAAAGATAAGTTTCTTGACATAAACTTGTAATTTTATTAACATGCCCTTAGGCGAAAAATTGTTGTACATTTACATTCAAAAAAAAAAAAAATGCAGGATCAATCGACCCTCCGGAAGCTTCGCCATGTCCACGTTCGCGCCTCCAAGCTCCGGATAGCCTCACCTCGGCCTCTTGAACTACCGAGTCTCGACGCCTTCAAGCATCACCGCCTCCCCCCTTTGCATGATCAGCCAATAGAGCTTCGGTCAGGGGATCCCGATCCACGGGACAGGCGCGCACAGACTCCGCGGACAAAAGAACGGAGGAGGAGGCAAGACTCTGCAGCACGGGAAGCTCCTTCAGGCCGCGGACGAGCACGTCAAAGCAGGCTGCCTCAGACAAGATCCTCGGTCTCCTCGTACCCATACTTGGCTTTGTCCAGATCTGGGTAGTCCTCGGCGACCTCTTCGATTGCGTCCGAGACGGCGCGCTTGTTAAGCACATCAGCCGCGTCCGAGACCATTCCCGAGAAGCCCGCCGACAGGAACAGCCTCTCCGCGAAGGCGCGAAGCGTTTCTCCCTGAGAGCTCGCCATGTCCGCCTCCCGACGGCGAACCTGTTCCACCTCAGCCTTCATCGAGGCAACCTCGGCCCTCGCCGCCTCGGCCCTTGCCGCCTCCTCGGCCACAGCTGCCTCCGCCGACCTGGCCCTAGCCGCCGCTGCCTCAATGGCCGTCGCATCCGCCGCTCTTTGTTTGACGAGGTCCCGGATCTTAGCCTCGGCCTCAGATATTTCTCCAGCAAGGAGGGTATTCGACTCCTCCACCTCCCGAGCATACCGGGCCACCCCGTCAAACTGCGACACGGCACCCTTCAAGTAATCCGATATAAGATCGGATACTCTTGACACCTCGGCCGCCACGTCCGCGACCCCCTATACAAAATATACATCAGGTCAGAAGAACACAATTTGGTTACTACTGTGTAAAGTATAAGGACAGGTACAAACCTCAGGAAAGAGGCGAGGCGCTGGCTTGGAACCGACGATCTCGCACTCAGCCTCGGCAGCAACCGAGGACTCAGGGACTTCATCCTTCCGCCTCTTCAAGCGCTTCAGCGGCTGCGGTGAAGGGGATCTCGAAGGCCCCATCGTCATTTCGGGCATATCCTCGAAATCCTTAAAGGTCGGAGACCTCGGCTCGGCCACCGAATCGGTTCGCCACGGAGATCGGCTCCTTCCTTTTCTTCTTCCTCTCCTTCAAAGGGTTCACTACAGGAAACACATGAGTCAAGATCAATCGTAACTCATGAAATAAAAAAAAAAAAAAAGGAGAAGAAGAGGCCTCACCCTTCACCGACTCCACCACGAGGTAGGATCATAAGGCTAAGCCCCGCCTGCAAGCTCGGCTCGAGAAGACCTCGTCAACAAGGCCAATTTTGTCCAGCCCTCCAAGTCACCGCCCTTGTCGACATACATCGGCGATCTTATCGATCGCCATGGAACTCCATATGTCCCTCAAACCGACAGAAGAAGAACTTCTTCTGCCAGTTGGAGATCTTTGATTTAATTTTGGCTTTGAATTTCCTACGGGGTGATAGATAATACCATCCCGAGCCGCCCTTCAGTTGCAAAAAGCGAAGGACAAGCCCCAAGGTAAAAGGAAAATTATGCCTATGGGCATAGACACCTAGGGCAGTCATATGCCGGAATGAGTTCGGCGAGAGTTGGGCAAGAGATAGCCCAAACATCTCTTGGAACTCAACGTATACATAGGGGTAAGGAAGACGAAGACCAGCCCGGAGGCTGTCCTCATATACGGCAATAAAGCCATCCGGAGGAGCAGCCTATCCTCCTGGACGGGGCAACGAGTTCAATATTAGCGTGAATACTATATTGAAAGCATATGTCCCTAATATCGGAATACCTAGGATTGAAGGAAGGAAGACACTTTGCCACAATCCCCACCGAGGGAATTGCGAGACTACACTCGAGAGGCATGTGAATACGAGTAAAACAGTGAGACACTAACGACCTAGACGGAGAAATGCACACGATGCGACGCCTCAGGCGACTCGTTATGAGAAGAGGTAGCCATTACTTACTTTTGTTATCGGTGAAGAAGACAAGACAAGCTTCAAGTTGTCAATGGCGCACAATAATCGTTTCTCGCAGAAGACAAGGCGTTTTTTGAAATCAAAGAAATGTAAAAGGCAAAGTGATAAGAGATATTGCGTATCAAGGAAGACATTCCCCTAATATGCACTTTATCGGGAATCCAACCGTTGCCAATTAAATGCGCATTAAATGCGTATCCCGCCCAAGATGCCAACGGCAAGAAATCCGTCTTGACCTCGCCTAACGCCCGTCGGTGAAGCGATCAAGACCTCGCCCAACGCCCGTCGGTGAAGCGAATCAAGACCTCGCCTAACGCCTCGTCGGTGAAGCGGTCGGAAGACCTCGGCCTAATGCCCGTCGTGAAGCGGTCGAAGACCTCGCCTGGCGCCTCGTCGGTGAAGCGGGTCGAAGACCTCGCCTAACGCCCGTCGGGAGAAGCGATCGAAGACCTCGGCCTAACGCCCGTCGGTGAAGCGGTCGAAGACCTCGCCCAATGCCCGTCGGTGAAGCGGTCCAAGACCTCGACTAGCGCCTCGTCAGTGAAGCGGTCGAAGACTCGCCTAATGCCTCGCCAAATGAAGCCCGTCAGAAGACCTTGGCTTAACGCCTCCTTAGGTGAAGCCAGCCAGAAGATCTCGGCAGACACATTTGCGCGCATAACATTCGATACATGACGTCAAAACATCGACACACAGTCGACATTGGAAAGAATGTGTAAGATCGTCCAAACCTCGCTGTCACAACAACCCCAATCCAAGATGACCTCGTTTCTGCGTCTTTTGGGGGTTGTGATAGATACGGACCAACTACCGGGCCCAAGCATCGGGGCCCAATACAAGTAAACCCGACATCAAGCTCGGCTCGACAAGTTCGCCCATGAAGACTCACGAAGCCGGGAACGCAGAAGCTCACCATATCTAAAAGAATCCTAATTCAAGAAGGATAGGATCTCGAATCCTAGTTAGAGAAGACTTGGATTCGAGATCTAGGTCAATACATTGTATAAATAGAGGCTAGATTAGACGACAGAGGTCATTCACTCTCTTTGTAATCACTTCTTATACTCTCAATACATATACTCTCTCTCTTGCCCCGTGGACGTAGATCTTATTCACAGATCGAACCACGTAAATCTTTGGTGTTCTTGCGCATTTATTTCCCTTACGAATTTAGTGATCGATCACTCACATAGCTAGATTCATCATGTAATATTTTTGAAGCGATTCTAGTGGATGGATGGAACTGGAATTTGTAGCGCAGATTTGATAGATCTGAAATTCTTCAACCTTTGACATGAATGCCTGCCCATCAGTGGTATATTACACTGTAAGTTTTGGTAAAACTGTATTTTATGAATAGGTTAAAACTATTACATAATAACATCTAGCAGCGATTGATGAAAGAAGTAACGACACAAGCATATGGCATTGGTCATATTTCCAACTGTGTAGGCTAACGCGAGATGTAACGCCCTGTGGCACCTCAAAGTTGAGACTTACCATCATTACTTGTTCCCAATTTACTAGCTTTTAACCAATTAAGTTAAATCCGTGTGACAGCTTAGCATCCTTAATTACTTCTCCCCGTACCAATGAGAAATAGTTGTCCGAGTAATGCATAGGCTGTACATGTGATCTTCTTTCGAAGCATGGACAGAAATGAAGAAAGCAAGCACCTCTAACATCAACATCTGATCCACTGGTTTCTGTAACTTTCTTACAACTGTTTTTGGAAGCAAAGCTGTTCCGTATCTTCTCAAACAGTCTCGTACCATTTCCTAACTTATCCATGCATTTGAAGGTTTGTGTCTCAAACTCTCTGTTGGTGAAGAGATTATTATTGTACACAACGCTTCTCGTGCCTGGCTTTTGAAGTATTCTCTATATGCATTCTGACCTCGTAGCTGCACCCCCTTATGAAGGTAGTGATTAAGGGTTGGTAGGAACTTTTCAAACCTTATGTGGGTCGGGTTGCTTGATTTTGTGGTAGGTCTTCGTCTTCTCTTCCCACCTTCTTTGTTCCTGTTATTTAAAATAAGTTCATTTTTATTATTCATTTTTCAAAAATCCTGTCTGAAAAGTTATTGGCAAAAATCTCACTAGTAATTAGTAAAATGTGGAATTAAAAGAATTGATTACAATCTGCATGTTTAAACCGAGAGTGACAAAGATGCTCCACAGCATCGCCACCCTATCTTGCATCAATTCTTACGAAATTCATGCTATAATTCCTTTTTTATTCAATCTGATAAATATTTCTTTAACACGGAGAAATTCATGCTATAATTCCTTTTCTATTCAATCTGATAATTATTTCTTTAACACTGACAATTTTGGTTGAGAAACTGTGTAATTTTCTAATTTTAAAGACTATTTTTGCCTCTTGCAAATGCTTCAAAATGATAACTTTATGCGCGTGCGAAAAGATGGAGTGATTGAATCTCGAGGTCGCACTTTATACGAAGAATCTTTTTTTTTTCCAGCAGCTTTTCCTCCCATTTTACTTCCATTAGACCTCTGTCAGTCCATGCCTACTGCAATCCTCACACAGCACCTCAACAATGCCGATCATACCCCAGGAGCCAGAATCACCGCCGCAACTGCGACACCGTAAATCCAATCCAAAACCCACGACCAAGCCCGAACAGCCGTCCACCTCACCCCCCACCAAATCCGCAGAAACCACCACCTCCGCTGCCGTAAACCTATTTCCCACCTGGTTGTACTCCACCCTTTTCGTCTCTCTGATCACCATCTCTTGCGTCCTTCTCTCTTCTCTCTCTCCGCAAGACCCCAAGACTTGGTTCCTCAACCTCCCGCCAGTTCTCCGCCGCCATTACTCCAATGGGATCACCCTCAAGGTCCAAACAGCGTTCAATCACCCACAAGTTGAAGTCTTTTCGATTCAACAAGGGCCCGTCAACGCAGACAGCCGTGTGTTAATTGTGCACGGCGCAGGTTGTAGCTCTTTTGCTTTTCAAGATGTTGTTAATTCATTAGGCCGTAGGAATGTGCGCGCTGTAGCAATTGATCTCCCGGGGTCCGGTTTCTCGGATAAATCCGTTGTTGTGATGGAGGAGAGTGTAGGTAGGAGTGACCCTTTTAGTAAGATGTGGGATGTGTATGAAGAGATTAGAGAAAAGGGGATTTTTTGGGGGTTTGATCAGCTTGTTGAACAAGGGTATGTGGACTTCGATGAGAAAAAAGTGAAGGTTTTGAAAAAAGAGAGAGTTAAACCCATAGAATTGGGGAGTGAGGAAATGGGGAGAGTGTTGGGGCAATTGGTGGATTCGATGGAACTGGCGCCTGTGGATTTGGTGCTGCACGATTCCGCATTAGGGTTGAGTGCGAACTGGATATCAGAGAATCGGGGATTGATTAGGAGTGTGGTGGTTCTTGATGGCGCTCCTAGTGGGATGGCATTGCCTCTTTGGGTGGTGGGAGTGCCTGTGGTGAGGGAGATTGTGTTAGGGTTCAGATTTTTGTTTGAGATGGTTCTTGGAAAGTGTTGTGTGAAATCGATTGGTGCAACGGAGGCTGAGGCTCATAGGGTTCTGTTGAAGGGGAGGGATGGGGCAATTGCTGTGGTTGGGATGGGGAAGAAGCTGAATTGTAGCTTTGATTTGTCTGAATGGAGCAATCGGGAGACTGTTAAAGGTTTGCCGTTCCATGTGATTTGGTCGGGTGGCTGGTCTGAGGAATGGACTTCTGAGGGCCGGCAAACGGCTGATGCCCTTCTTCAAGCTAACTTTGTCACTCATTCTGGCGGGCGATGGATGCAGGTGGGAGTTTGTTATTGTTGTGCCTTCTCGTACTGCTTATTGCATACCTCCTATAACAGTTTTGTGATGTTTTTGGCTGGAATAGTTCTGTTTCATGGAATGACATTGTTGAATGTATGCACAAGTTTGTTTTTTCACTGCTTTCCGATATTATATAACTTCTGTCAATACCCTGTTAATAGTGGCTTAGAGATTCTTGAAGGCGCTACCAATCCTATCGAGTGCATGAAGCTGAATGTCTTTACTTTAGCTCCAATGTCACTTTATTTTCATTGTTATGTTTGGTATAAAAAGATGCTGCTTTATCCTATACTATATGAGAACAAGAAAAATCCAGGCAGTAATGTGCATTGGCTGGAACTTTTGAGCTGATCTGACTTTCCAATATTTCCCTATTTTGTTGGTCTCATTGCATGTGAAAGACCCTACCTGTTTAGGCACCTTTGCAGGAACATGTGATTGTTGTCAACTGCTATTATGTATCCACTGTTTTATTCCAGTTATCATCTTCAGTTTATCTACATGTGGTTCTTCTACCGCTATCTACCTTTTTTATGTTATTGTAGTCCACCTTTATTGTGTAGTCCACTCTTTCTAAATAACTAAAACTCTATCTTCTTGCTGTCACTATTAACAACACTGAGAGGGAGCATCAATAGGTTGTGATGCAGTAAATAATGATTTCATGATTGATTATGATAGCCACTTCGGGGATGGATGGATGCCAATCAACCATTTGCTTTGATGGATTGATTAATTTTGGAATTGTTTAATCATCTAATCCTTCAAATGCCTTCTTAGTGGCTGGCTCTCTGACTGCCTTTTATCCTTGATAGATACAAATGAAGCTTGAATTTGGGGCTATTTTCATATCTTCCTTTAATTACCTTTAGATTAAATTTGTATTCATTACTCATTAGGCCATCTGTTGTAGTAGTCACCCATGTATTCACAGATATACTGAATGTCGATTACTGAACTAGGACTAAACTGAACTTGATGCTTAATCTTTCTCCTGTGTACACATTCTTGTTTCCCGAAATCTGCCTAAAAGAAAAACCTATGAACACCTTTAAGACTAGTTACATTTACTTCTCAAGATGGAACTCTTGTACCAAAGCCAAAAACTTTTATCACAACAAAATGAGAAATTCAGAAATAATTCAGTGGGAAAAATTCAGTAATAGCTGAGCATCACTTATGCCAAATAATATTGAACAGAATTATTGGACTTTAGACCCTTTCTTTATTGATCCTTTACTGTAGCTTTGCTGCTAAATAGCTATATATGATATGCATACAATGCAACTAGTAATCTTAGTAGCTTCTAATTTAGCCGGAGTATGAGTATGAACCCCAATTCTTCTGAGTCAAGGTATCTAACTGCCTATGCTGGTATGCCGTGACTGTTTATGGTTATTTAATTGCGCCAATTAACTTAAGCCATGGCTGTAGGTAACTTGGTCTATTATTTCTCAATTGATAAGCCTTGGAAGGTATTTGATGTGTGAATTTGTTCAAGCTGGGTGAAGTAAATTTTCCTGGAGTAGGGGATCCAATTGTGTTAAGTATGCAAGATCGTTGCAGGAAACGAGTAAAACTGTGTAGAAAGGATTCACCCTTTCTTGTACATGCAAAGTTCATATTGCAGCTATGTTCAGTATTTAATTGGGCTTTGTGTTGATTGCTGATGATATTTCAGTTTGATCGAAAATTCTTCGCTGTTATAGGAACATAATTCGGAGGAGGTAGCTGAGAGCATATACGAGTTTGTTTCCTCGTTACCAAAATCATCGAGAAAAGTGGTAGAAGAGGCAATCCCTAATCATTCCGAGGAGAAGTATACTGCTAAAAGCGACGACCAACACCACCACGACGGTCATGGTCACGACCACGGGAACCATCGTCATGGTCATGCTGGTTACATGGATTCATATGGTATGGGGCATGGTTATGGCATGTAAATTTATTTTATGTCAGATTCGAGTTGTCATTGATTCTCTCCCCCATAGTGGCATTCTGGACAGAATGATCTAACTTGCAATAATGCTTGTTGCAATTTTGAGCATATTGTAATGTATACTTGAGTTATAGAGAGAATATTGGTTGCAATTGGGAGAGCCATAACTTTGAGGGAGATTGTGCACTAGTGAAATACAGATGAAGAAGCAACCTTGTACACTGGAAATGAGACTTGGTTCTTTTCTTGTATTGTTCCATTTTGCATCTTTCTTAACCATTCTCTATGTCTTGAGTGTCATTACGGTTAAGCCGGTTGTGAATTTGTTATAGTTTTGTTTTGTTTTGTTTGTTTCAGTCGCGGAAGCGGAGAAAGTGGGGATTGAACATGAGACTGCTTCCTTCACACAATAGAGATCTATCATTTGTCTTCACGAATTTAATTTAGTTGGTTAAGAGTTAGCAGATTTCACGAATTTAATTCAGTTGGTTAAGAGTTAGCAGATTTGAAAAATGAATAATAGATAATCAAATATATAAGCGCGACAAGATGACCAAGGGGTAGCAAGGTGGGTTTTTAAAACATAAAAAATTGGTAGGCATTTGTACATTTTATTTATTTTTAAATAAAATAAAATGTAGATTCGTTTTTCTTATAAATTTTATACAATAAGTTTTCATAATATATTGTAATGCAACTTCATTTATATTTCATATTTTAATGTGTGTTTTCTTTATCTAAGAGGTTAGTTTGAAATTACGGTTGATTGCAGACGCATTAAATATAACACTTAGTATATTTGTTTGTATATGAAGAATATTAGTGTGTTTAGGAAAATGAATCGTCATTATTACTTATTAGTTATTCTATTTTTATAATTAAGTTATTACGAATACTCAAACTTGATTGATCTTAGTACATCTCATGGAAATAAATGTATTGATAAATGCTACCAATGAAACTATTATATATTAATTTCAATTTTTGTAAAGTATGCATAAGAGATAATTTCCATGAATTTATTATAAATTTAGTTCATTTTAATTTATTTTTTAAAACTAATTTTATTTAGTTTATGTAATAATATGTGAAAAAAATGTAGTATACATACCTAGAATATAGTTTCCGGAAAAATTAGATTTGTGATCCAAACAATCCATTCGGATCGGACCCACCCACAGATCATGATACTGCTGGTGGACGTGAGAGAGACATGGCGAGGTTAAAATCAAACAATTAGATTTAGCATCGTTTTCGGTAAGATTTTTCTTCCACTTTCCAAATATTTCAGCATTAACTCAAATATTATACTTATAGGCTCGCCCCAAAATACTACTCCCTCCCCCTCCCTTTAGTATATTTAATTCTATTTTAATCCGTTCATAAAAAAATGTTCACTTTCCTTTTTAGGAAACATCAACTTTATATTTTTACCATAAACTTATTTACTTATTTACAAAAAATCACTCATGATCCATCTTTTTACACCCACTATTTATTAATATATTTATTTATTATCTCCATGACACATCTTTTTATACCTACTTATTTTATACTCATTACAGTTTATTAAAACTCGTGCCACCAAAATCAGTGAATGATTTTGGTGGACGAAGGGAGTAAAATATCATAGGTAGCGCTGTTGATATTAGAGTTTAAAATTGGTGCGGCCGATGGACCACCCAGTGCCGGAATTGGGGTCGGGTTAGGCTCGTAAAAATAGTGGCCCGAAAAAAATCGGGCCTAATCGGGCTAAAAAGCTCGGGATTTTCGGGCTAAAAAGCCCGTCCACACATTTAAAGTTTTAATATTTTATATTAGTAGTAAATACTAAATAGTAAATATAGAAAATAAAATGAATGACTATTAAAAACTCCTCCTTTCGTCCATCCCTCTCTCTATTACATTTCTTTAAGTTCGATGTTTGATGTTTGATGATATTTGTAACTTTAAGTTTATCTTATGTACGTTGAAATTGATGTTAGAATTGTTAGTAGATTTAATTTATTTTATTTATTTTGGAATTGATGTTAGTAGACGTAATTTATCTTATTTACTTTGAAATTGATGTTAGTAGATTTAATTTATTTATTGTTATCATATTTTTTTGAAATTAAAAATAATATCTTATTAAATTAAATATTGGGCGGGTTTGGCCCGGGTCCGGTGGCCCAGATGGGGCTGGGCTGAGCTACCATATTTTCAACCCGATAGCATTTCGGGCCGGACCAGTCCAACCCGGTAAAAACAACAAGCTCGTCGGACCGGGCCGGGCCAGCCCGACCCGCCCCATTTGCCAGCTCTAGTTGATATTAATATCAATCAAATAAATGGTCCACTCCGATTATTTCAAAAGGGACAAAACTTGAATTGGAGTAATACTACAAGAGTGGAGTGGGCACGTGTTGGGAAAATCAGGAATTAAATGTGTTTTAAATCTATGTTTTGATTAGATTCCAAAATCTATGATGATTATCTTGTTGAAGTAACTAATGCTATTTACTTGTTTTGGAGTTAATTGTTATTATTACAAGTTTTCAGCAGTAGAACTACCAACTTGGACAGACCCAAGATTAAAGAAGTTCAAGCAGTACAAAAGTCGGTCATACTGATAAGAGTATCAGTACCAGCACAACTGATGAACAGTTCGAATGAAGGATCACGTACTGAAGATTGAAGATTGAAGGAAGACCAACGAAAGTATGAAGACTGAAGTGCAAGCGAAATTGAAGAGAATGACTGACATAGTAAAGTCGAAGACTGAAGCCTGAAGATCGAAGACTGGAGACTCAGTGCTAACGAATCGAGAAAGAGTCAGATATGACTGTCAGATCAGGAAGTCGACAGACTTTGAGAAAGTCAAAGATGAGTACCAATAGTCAAAGCTATGTACCAGCAGTCAAAACTGACTACCAAGAGTCAAATCTGATGTCCAGGAGTCAAAGTTGTCAGTTGATAGTCAAAGCTGATAACCAGTAATTAAGCCAACTATACAAAGTCAAAGCTAACAAGATGAAAGGTCAAAGCTGACTAAATATCTATGTCTGATTGAAATGAATCATACTGACTCAGGTTGTTCAAAGCTAACAAAAGACGAAGTCTAGAATGTTGAGAATATGCTAAAGTAGCATCGACTGACCAATCCTGAAGAACATACTGAAGAAACATAGAGTCTACTCAACTGAAGAAACACAAAAAATATTAAGCCTTGAGTGTTTGACTCGAAATGTGTGTTAGTGTATTTGTAGAAGATCCTGACACGTCATATCGTATTTTTAGAGTTGCAGAGCTACAGTGTACGATGATGTGACTTTTGTCAGAAAATGTACGAGGATTCTCAAAGGTAAGACTTCAAAAGACAAAATGGAAGAATATGAATAGTGGTCCCTCCAATAACTCTATTATTATCCATCCCTATATATTTGTGCAGAATTCAACATTCAAAGGTTACCGAAACGATGCATAATTGAAATTCCAAAAGCTATCAGGCCAAAGCTCAAGACAATCAAACATCGATTTCGAAGAAGGAAGTTCTTCAAAGTATCAGCAAATCTCCAGAGTTCAAATATACTTATTAGCTCGAGATTTCATTTACACTTTCTTAAGTCTAAGATATTCATCTTGTATATCTTAAGCTTAAATATCCTGAGTTTATCGTCTGTGATAACTTAGATCTTAAGTTAGAAAATCTCTCTACAAAATCCCCCATAGTTTAGTATAAGTTTGGGCAAGTAAGCAACAAAGTGTTAGTTGTTGAAAGCTTGACTTCTAGCACATGTAAGCTAGAGGTTAAGTCAACTGCACCTGAAAGCAGTTAGGATTTTCTAGTACCAATAAGCATAGGAGGAACGTCAAGTTCGGTGGGATATTGTAAAGTGACCTCAATATCTAGGTTTACTCTTGTACCCGTAAAAAAACCCCAATCCCAAGCTAATAGATTGACTGAGCAATCAATCCGTGGAAGTAGGAGTTGATCTCTCCGAATCACATAAAAACCAAAGTGTTATTTACTTCCAGTACTGTCTTTACATTGCATGTTATTGAACTGTTATCACCGTACACAACAACACAATATTATTCTGAAACCATCTATCAATATCTTTTTGATACTGAGGAGTCATAAACTGAATACTGACTAATCAATACTTGACTAAGTGTTTAAACCTGAGTATTAGTTTTATGTAAGGCAAATCAGTAACCACCATATTCCGCATGCACATCAGTTATCATCAGTCCAACTGACTTTGTTGTCTTAGCAGTCAGTAGGTTTGCTAACCGATATCATTCAGTACAAGATAAACTTTATTTGAACTGATCAGCAGTACTGACACCAATACTGGACAAACAGTTAACTGACTAGTTGATCTCAACTTACTGTCAGACTTGTCAACAAAAAAAGTTTTAATTTGGCTACCTGGTGTATTTTATCCTCTCCTACCACTACACCAAAACGTACCCAGTGAGATCCATCAATTGGTATCAGAGGAGGTTGTTAACAAGAACAACTAACTTCCCCAGTGGTCGTTGTTTCAGAACCGATCCATAAAATCATATACTTTGTGCATACTGCTGCATTTTTGTTGTGATGGAAACTAACTACAGCAGATCTACTTCTCTCATCATCTTTACGGTAGACAACTACGAGATCTGAAAGTTCAGATACTAAAGCTACCTAACTGTACAACACTGCCGTATGTGGAAGGTCATCAATAATGGCCCGATCATTATCAGAGAGAAGGTAATGAAAGTAGCACAATATCGGGACAAGAACCTACCTACGAGTTCAAGACAAATGATAGAGCGGACTTCATATCAGAAGAATGCAAACAAGATGAGCTCGACAATCTCGCAAAGAATATTATCTTCGAAACAGTTCTCAACTCTCATATTGGAAAATTGATGAAATATGAGACAACAAAGAAGATGTGGAACACGCTAGAGAGCCTATATGCACTGCCACCACCCAAGATGCGAAGAATGTATTTAGAAAAGCTTTCATATTAAAATTGTTGAACTACATTATTTTATAATTAAGAGAAAGATCGAGGCTGACATCATCATAGTAGGTTATAGATTACCTCATCATAGAGATACAAAGTAAAGAAATATATGGTTGAAGCTGAATTATTTTTTGATGTGATATAAGAAACGTTCGAGAACTAGGATTGCGTAAGATGACCTCCACTTCGAAAAAAACTTTTGTATAAGTAGGAAAAGCAAAGCAAAGTGATGGTGTTTTTTATAATATCTAGTAGGGAGACACATTGTATACTAAAAGTTTGTTATAGTATAAATGAAAGATTGTTGGATTTGTATACTGAAAGTAGAATGGTTGAGCTTGTATACAATATTTCCTACTACCACTATTTCAATCTCATATATGAATTATTTACTTGATTGCATATGTTGTCACATTATCTCATACAAAAGTTAGATCATACAGTGTGTAGAAGACCATAGAAGTCTGTATGACTGGTTAAACTAGTTGAGATATAAAAATGATCAAAACCGAAACAACTAGATGAAGATTTGTTGGTATAGGCTGCAGTATAGATAAGAAGTAACTTGACTTGGTTGTTTGTCTATGCTGATACTTTTTAACAAATTGATGGATCACAGTGAGATAAGTTCTTTTATCTGACCGTAATGAAGAACCTAGATCTCGGTGACTTTACGTTGATCTAAACCTCGATAAGATTTCAGATGAATATGAGTTACTGACCATCACTTTAACTTGTTATGGGTGATGGTTACATGAAATAACCCAAGATTCTCTACATCTTGGGTAGTGGTAATGCGATAGATTACATCTTCGTATTAATCTATATCCTCAATGAAGAATGTATTTAGAAAATCATTCATGTTAAAATTCTAGAACTACATTATTTTATAATTAAGAGAAAGATCGAGGCTGACATCATCATAGTAGGCAAAATAAAGAACTATATATATGCAGGAAGGATCATTTAAAATATAAATATTGATAAAAAAAGGAAAATTATACTAAACATATTAATTTGTTGCATTAGATTCAATGCAACAATTTTATGTTTAGTGCAACACTTTATATATTTAGTATTGTGCAATAACTTTATACGTTCAACATGACAACTTTATACGTTTAGTGCAATTTTCTTATTTATTATCAATATTTGCATTCTTACATTATTCTTCATATATATAAGGATGTCTTCTTGTAAGAATGTAGATATAGTGCGGAAGTAGAAAAGTTGTATTGAACGTATAGTGCTATTACACTGAATGTATAAATTTGTTACACTAAATTAAGTGTAACAACTTTATGTTCAATGCAACGTTTAGTATTGTACAACAACTTCATATGTTCATTGTAACAACGTTAAACTTTCAGTGAGCTTTTGTATCTTTCGTACAATATTTACATTCTTATATGATCTTTCTTATATATATATATATATATATATATATATATATATATAGGTTATTATAGAGAACCACCTCTTAGATAAGAACTAAGAACCAATAACTACCATTAGATTAAGTAAGATCGGACGACACATAATTATTTAATGATAAAATAGCCAAATCCTAAATTTTCGTTATTTGGATATTCCACATTCTATTTTTCGTTGTTCATATAATTCATGTTGTTATGCATATAATCATAGTTCTTGTGCATGCTATTCATTCCAATTCATTGTTATGTTCATGTAATTCATGGTGTTATGCATATAATAATAGTAATTATGCATATGAGAATAATTACAAAATCAATATACAAATCCCTTGATTTTAGGGCTAACGGTTATCATTAAATTATGAGGATAATTAACTATTTATAATTAATCTTGACCATTAGATTATAAAATGAATGGACCACATTAGTTCTTAGTTCTCAAAAAGTTGTAGTTCTCATTTGATCCACTCCCTATATATATATATATATATATATATATATATATATATATATATATATATAGTTGGGTTCCGTAGTACCCGATCCCCGGATAGTATGTAGTACTCAATCTAGACCACACATTTTGAACACGTGGCGCACCACGTCGACACGTGGCGACTCATTTTCTTTTCCTTTTCTTTTAATTTTCGCAAGGGCAAATGGGAACAAATCAAATCAACCTTCTTCTCTCCTCCTTGGTGGCAACGGCGCGCGGAGACGGCGGCGGCGGCAACGGCAATGGACGATGGCGGCGGCAGAACTGGCGAAAATCAACAATATAAACAAACAACAACAAACAATAGATTTTGAAAGAAAGAAAAAGAGGAAAAAAAAATTGAGAACAAAATTGATGGATTTTGAGAAAAAATAGAAGATAAATTTGATAGATGATTGAAGAATCGAGAAATATGATGGCTATGGCGGTGTTTCACGGCGAATTCGCCGGTAATCAACGAAAGAGACGACGGAATTGACATAGAAGGATGAATGAGAGATTTTTTGTCGAAACCATAAAAATGCATTGAACAAAACATGAAACTGCATTGAACAAAGCATAAAACTGCATTTGCGACAAAACACAAACATGTTGAACAAAGCATGTCCATGCATTGAACAAAGTACGTCCATGCATTGATCAAAACATGTCAATGCATTTAACAAAACGTAAAAATACAGGCCAACGGGCGCACGAGCACGAGCACGAGCCTGACGCTGGCGTGCCAGCACTGGCGCGCGAGCACGAAGACGTTATGCGCCCGCCACGGGCGTGAGCTTGAACAAGATGCATTATTATGTTCAAATGCATGCATTTTTTATTCATTTGAATGCATTATTATGTTCAAATGCATGCATTTTTTGTTTTCGCAATCACCTAACAAATCAAATTACTAATCTACCCTTAATGAAGTAAAAATCAGTAAATTAAGCTTAAAAGTCCCAAAAATCTCATCCATAGGATCTATGAGATAAGTGGATGAGATTGAGATACTATCATACTATCTATTTGATCCCTAATCTATATTGATCCCTAATCTATATATATATATATATATATGTGTGTGTGTGTGTGTGTGTGTATATGTAAATTTATAGTTTCTTCTTTTGGCTAGAAGACAAAACATTAATTACTCTAGCTATTATTTAAGAAATAATTTATGTTTGATAAAGTTTAAAAACTGAATACTTTTGTTTGATTTAAGAAAGAAATCAAACTAGAAAAGAGTTTAAAATTGATTTTGGTTCAATTGATTGATTAACCGAATTAGGAAGGCCTATAATATGCGATATATACTTCGAACAGAAACTTGATTGGGATGACAGACATGCAAGCCTTTACAATTTTCAAAGTATTAATGATGGAGTTAGGCAACATATATAGTTATAGATTATTTTTCCTTCAAATCTAGTGTGCCAATTCATGACATTAGGAGTAATATAAGAAGTCTAAAAATTATGAGAGACTAAACTACTATAAAATAAAAGATTGAGATATTATTAAAATAATAATTAAATGTAATTTGTAACAAAAAAAAAAAAATAGCAATTAATTAAGTCTTATCATTTTTCTTTTGGAAAATGGTAAACGTACATAATATGTATGTACATAATTAGACATTTTTGTCATTTTACACATTTTCAGGAATTAATAGATTAGTTATATTTTAATTGAATTTGTAATTTACCTAATCATCCATAATTATAATTAAGGAAAGGATTTCCTTAATGACTAAGATTAAATTACAAAAATGGCTAAAGATGGCGAATCTTATATTTTGCAGTCAATCCTATACAATTAGTGATCGATGGTGCCCAAGACGAGTCCAATAATTAGCATCGATCAATTAGTGTTATATATATATATATATATATATATATATATATAGTGAGGTTCAAATAAGAACCAATTTTAACGTGAGAACTAAGAACTACGAAAATTCTTTACGAACAAAATGAATATGCTATGAAAGTTAATGAATACGCTGCGAAAGTTAATGAATCCAAAAATTCAGAATTTTCACCAGGGTTCGAATCCTATGAGAGGCGAAAATTCTATTTTTTTTTATTCATTAACTTTCGCAGCGTATTCATTAACTTTCATAGCATATTCATTTCTCATGTTTTCACAATAAAAATGGTTCTCACGTTGATAAAATTATTAAACTAAAGGTTGAACAGTGTGAAGGTAAAAGTTATTATACCATTGAATAATATTTATAGTGCATCACCTAGCATTGATCTGGTATCATGAATTCATGTAACTTCGGTTGTTGTTGATAATTTGAAACCTAACGATTTTTTTTATAATGTCAACCTATCATTATTCCTACTGTGATTTATTATTTAACATTATTCTTGTCTAGTAAGGACGTACTGTGAAATATTTGTTAAGACTAATATATACAACAAATAATTGATTTAACGTAAAAACTCATGTGTGGTGGTCGAAAATTAATTATGAGATAATAGGATTTTACTTAGGATTTAGTCATTTCCAGCCAGCTTTTATTTTATTTTCAATTGACTTTAATTAATCTCTAATTTGAGTTTGTTTATTATTATCAATTATACATAATTTATTAATCTCTACATTGTCAAATGATGATTAATACTAGTGTATGTTAATACTAGGGATAATCCAATCAAGGAAGGGATGATTATTTTATTTATTGATTAAATAATATATTTCACTTCATATTCTTTTCTTCACACATTCACATCATCCACAATTTTATGGAATTTGATTTCATTGTGTTCTTCGTCACTTGATACACAATTAGTATTATAACTAGTAAAATACATAAACTTGATATTATTTATCTTACACTATAAATTAAATTCGAAATATATTAAAAATGACCAATGAAAATAAAAATTATGATATAAATCTACATTGGAATAATATCTTAAATTCAAAATTAAGACATTATAATATACATAAAAATATAAATGTTTCAATTTAAAATACGTTAAAATTAATAAGTATCCATATATGTATAAAAATCTATATAATGGTATAATTGATACATATTTATATTTCCATAGTGGTGATTTCTTAAGATACAAATTAATCATTTTGTTTCCAAAATTATTTGAGTAAAAAAGGAAAATAAAAACATCCTAATTTCATGATATGACTACCAAAAATGGATTAGGGATAATTTGGGAGGGGTCTTTATACTATAATTATCAAAGGTATTATGTATGTACATATTATGTACATTTAGCACTACCTTTTCTTTCGGCTTATATTTGGATTGTTGGGTTGCACGCGAAACATCTTTGTGGGACAAACGATTCTCTATATTATGTAGCTTCGTTATAATTAATGTTCCATGATTCCATCCATCTTTGAGAAAGTGTTCTATTTGAAAAGGAATATTATCTGAATACGTGTTTTATTTAAAACTTCAATAGTAAAATGATTCAAAACTTTTATTTTTATCATTATCAGGATTAAAAAAAATCATTTTTCCAAATTTTTGTGTAATAATTAGGAGAGAATTATTTACTTGGGGATGGATATAAAATTTGTTATTCTAATTATTCCCTTGCAATGTACAACTGTGCACAATGCAAATATTCTGGAATTCGGGAACATGTAACGAGATATTATACTACGTCCGTCCCATAAATCATGGTTCCTTTTTTTTGTACGTAGATTAAGGAGAGTTGTATTTTATATATAAAGTGGTATGTAGCATGAAATTCGAGATAGTTTTTAATGTAAAATTAAATTTTTTTTTTGAAACGAGCCAACTTAATATAACAGCTTAAAAAGAAAAACGAATCGATAATAATAGGACAGAGGGAGTATATATATAATTAATAAAATGATACATGGATTGCAGAGATGAGATCAGATGAGATAAACATTGTCGGAATTTAATACTCGCAACTATTTGCGTCGTGCTTAATTAATAGATCAGATGAGATAAACATTGTCAGAATTAATTACTCGCAATTAATTGCATCGTGCTCAATTAATATTCTCCATGCTTCTTCACAAAGTATGGCAAAGGAAGGATTGCATGGTGGCCTGCCCTCCCTCTATAAATGTTACAACTATTTTTCACGTGTAATAAAAAAGAAAAACTGTTAAACAAATCACAAATTATGATATATTCTTAATATTATTTTTAGAAATCGACCATTAACTATACAATTATATTTATTTATTTTCAAATGAAACTCAACTTTTTTTTTGGGAATCTTCTACAGTGAAATTCTCCTTTGTTACTCGACTAAAATTAACGAAATAAGTCATAGTCTAATTTGACAGTTGTTCCAAACAAAAAAACAGGTTATAATAATGTCTTTATGTCTTAGGCGATGAGGTTTAGCTCAAGTGGCAAAATAAAGGCACTAAAAATCCTTCTTTAGTAAAAGATCTTTAGTTCAAATCTCACAAATGCATGGGTTGTGTTTCTATTTTATTTGGATATATGGCTTAGTTTATCCTAGCTTGCTTATTGATTTGGATGTGATCTAATTTATACTAGTTTTATTTTTTGTAATATATATTTTAGTTTCATGATATAATATACTCCATGTGTCATGGGCTTATCCTGAAACAAAAGTGTCTCAAATTCCACGAGCCACACTAATTTATATTAACATCAAAATTTTTCTTTTTAAACTAGAAAATAATAATAATAATAATAATAATACACCCCATCTATCTGCCCCTTTGCCCAAGGGCCCATCTCCTTTATAAGTTCTTATTCGTCACGATAATTGAACCAACATAGATAGGATGATATTTCTAATTTTAATGGCTTGTTTGATTGGTAAATAAGTAAAGTCATACATAAAATATAAATATTTTTGGAAAATTGTACTATCCATTTCAGATTGTTCGCCGGACTATTTTTTGTCTGTATGATCCATAGTTGCAACATTAATTATCCGAGCAAACCTAAATATCATCATCATTTCATTTCAAAAGAATAGATAGGATACATACATAAAATATAAATATTTTTGGGCGACAATTAAATAAAACATTTGTCATTTATTTTATCCTTGAGGAGAAAGCCCACCTTGTTATGACTAAGTCTGAAGAATAAATATGGTACTCATCTCGGGCAAGCAGCATTAATTCTTCCGTTCAAAGAAAGCCTACAAGGTAATCTAATCTTAATAGGTCTCATAATACTAGCACTAAATCAAAATAAATAAGGCTACAAACTCTTAGTTCCCTTCGCGAGATTTTTGAAAATTAAAACATAAATCTTAAAAATCATAATATCGACTAAAGGTACCAACAATATCCTTACTCAATTCTCCATTCAAAACTTAACTTGGTTTTAAAACTAATTTATCAAAAAACACTTTTCTCGCAAAAGTAGAACTTAAAACTTTAGTTTGTTCCTCACAAACTCTTCTCATGATATAATAGCATAATCAAGTAATTGATACGTAATATATACCATAATAATATTTATTATGTAATTCCATTCATAAATTAAGTAATTGATATTTTCCAAAATAATTACCTCAACTAAGCTTGATCATTTTTCCATTATCAAAACATCACTTAATAAAATAATTCTCAAATTATAGAATTTATTTAGTAATCTAATTTATTAAGCAAATTAAATTCAATGTAATTAAACCAAAACAAAGTTATTGTGATAATTTATAGGTTGCATAGGCTCAAATCCTAAACAACTGACTAAACAAAGTTGCAACAGACTGATCATAAGGTCGAAATGATTTGGCCAAAGAGTAGAAAAGAACTAACCAAAGAGTCGAAACAATTAACTCAATGTCAAACTCAATTGGTTTTCTATGTCTATGTCAAATCTGTAATATGCATAGAGTTCTTAAAACAGATTTTTCAAGGTAGCGGTGTTAAACACATCTACTTGGTTATTGTGGATCTTATTGACAATGAATCTTGTTGTTATGATTGTTGTAATCTTATGTTGTGTTTGATAAAAATCGAAGGCATTATAATTGAAATAAAACAAATGCTTGGGTCGTTTAGAACCTGTATAATGTAAGTAGGGATGTCAACGGGCGGTCTTTACCCGGACCGATCCGGAATCGTTCAAAACCCATTAAATTTTAAAACAACGGTTCCGGTTCGATTCGATTCGAAACCGCTTGGACCGGACCGGTCAAGACCGGCCCGTTTTGTCCGGTTCGGTCCGACCCGTCGAGTTTTTTTTTTTTTTTTTCATTTCAAGACTTTACAACATCGGATTCGTGGCTTAAAACTAATTGTAGATTAATATATATATATATATATATATATATTAACATCTACTCACAGCTGATTTAACGATTAAATCATCGAGGCTACAGAGTACGTAGAAATGGAATAGCTAGTAATGACGAGTACTATTATATATTAATCATTGTTGATAGATTGATACTAACTTGCAATTCAATTTTATACAATAAGCTGCAGCTGCAGCAGCTTGCAGCTACAGTTAGTGAAAGAGATCGATGCAGTTCAATTCTGACAACATTTATTATTCCCAGGTTCTGTAATAACTTAGCTGCCCAAATAAGGAAAGTGGCCAAGATTGTCTATTGCTACTTGCAACCAATAATCCTCATCGTATTTCATCATCTTCGTATTACATATACACAAAAAAACAACATTTCATTAAAAAATTCTATGTGTAATGTGTGTGTGTGTAAAGTGTATACGTAGACACATAATATTACTATTACTTGCAAGGATTCGTCGTGAAATGAATTGTTTTGTTGAAAATTAGAATTTGGGTCCATCAATATTAATTCATCCTCAGTGGGTTCATTGTTCTTCGCAAATCTCCCACGAACTCGGACACGCTTGTCGGCTAGGGTTTTACGACACGCATACTGATATCTCATGCTATGTGACAAAATTCTAAAGCAAATAGTATTTTATTTTCCGAATGATAAGGTCAGCCGCTAGCTTCCGATCGAAGTGTCAATAGAGGCAGGTTGTAGTAGCTGGAACCGCCCAGTGGGTAACCGGTTAGAAATGGGTAATACCCGATCCGGATCCATAATTTGATGGTCCGGATCCGATCCGGGTCTAGTATTTACTGGGTCGGTTCCAGAACCAGAACCAATATTAATTTACTGGTCCTGATCCGGGTAAAATCCACCCGTTGACACCCCTAAATGTAAGCATTTCTCGTTGTTGTTTTTCTGAAACAGTTGAGAGCAAAAATGGGTGTCCTGATCAAGAGTTCTTCTCTTCTCTTATATTCTTTAGTGTGTGATCACGTTTAAGAAATGGAATAAGATTTTTTTGAATGATTAAGTTGTCTTAGGTATAGCTAGGTAATGGGTAGTGTGTTGGGTAAAGCATGGGTAAAAGGTGAAGTTAATTAAAGAAAAGTGATGATGTGATGTAAAGTAATCGCAATAAAACAAATATCTGATTTTTTTAATGTTTTGTATTAAAGTATCCGACTTGCGGTAATGATTTCTTGAATTCAGTCCTCCTATTAAATTTCAATATCAAGTGTCGATTCTTGACTAATGGATACGTAAGAAAATATTTATTAATCTGATAAACTCACGACTATGTCGTCTTAATAATTATTTTAGTTTACTACAAAATCTTTAATTTGTTTAACTAATGGATATACTAGTATTTATAGAAGTGGGGTGTTACATCCAGCCTAGGTGTAAGATCATGGGATATTAATTAATACAATTTTATGCTATGCAAAATATTAAATTCTTAAAATATCAAACGAAAACGACACGAATCTGTTTCTTTTTTCATAATTAATAAAAAAAATCAAATGAAAATGAATCGGATCTTTTTGTTTTATCTTTCAATTTTCCTTTGGATTAAGGGAATCAACCAACACCAAAATCATAAAACAGGAATAAAATATGACAATTTTTATATAATTATAAATTATAAAAGAATCAATAATTCAGATTAGTTTCTACTTCTTACATTCGAAAATTGTTAGTAGTCTCTTAAATATGTTCCTTCCTCGAGCATGAATCCCGAAGTTTCGTGTTTACTTTGAAAGTGTTTTTAATTTATATATTCTTCGTCGCCAATTATTGTATAAGCTAGAATTTTTTTGTCACTTGCATAAAATAAGACTATTTAATAACTTTCAAGCGTAGTATCCTATATTATTTGTTTGTACGACTTATAAGCTATTAGAGACCAATATTTTATTGGGTTAATAGAATAACATATCATAATATTTTTCTGAATTTAATTGTAGTATACAAAAGTGATTTAAAAGTTATTTGGCAAGCGTCACATCCCTAATTTTCTTTCTTCCCAATATCCCCCAATAATATAGAGAGAGTATAGATGGTTCACAAAATAAAAACCAACAATGATATTAACTGTATATGCACATTTCACCACGTTTTTCTATCCTAAAAAAATTGACTTAGATATTTTAGTTATTTAGCGAAAGTTTGGGCTCCAAAATATTACAATTTGAACATTAGCATATTTTTTTTAAATAATGTTACACACTGGGATATTTTTGTATATTTTATATATCTATAAAGGGAACTAATAAAATAGCCATGGTCATATAATAAAGACAAAAAATAACCAATAAAATAAAAATAATAAAAGATGGTCACCCTTACCATTTTACTCATGTTGCATTTTAAAAGTGAATTATAGTGTAAAACAATGCATCTCATGAGTTAGCACATGTTAAGTCGTGAAATTATGTATTTTATATGGTGCAAAATTATGTATTTCACGACTAGAAAGCCCGCAACTCGTGAAATGCCGTAAAAACAAATGCATTTCACGAGTTGGGGGTCTCAACTTGTAATATACATAATGCCCTAATATAACTCGTGAATTGCATCGCGAATTTGAGTTTGATCGTGAATTAAAAAACAACATTAAAATTTTTGATATAAAAAACACTAAGAGCATCTTCAATTGAAACTAAAATGAAAATATAACACACTAACTCTTATATAAGATCAAGAAAATAAAAACTCATCGTTTTTAGAAGATTAAATTTGACGTAGAAATGCATTCGTCAGAAAATAGCTCCAACTTAAAGCAATATATGAATTTTAGGATTAAATCCATGTCTCAACAATGAAATATTGTGACTTACAATAAAAGATAGTAAAAAATCAAACAACAAGCAAGCATCAATCCACCACCATTATCTTTTCACAAAGTTCGTCGAAATATCGTCAGAATTTCCTACAAAATTCTTGGTTTGAAGAAGTGAATAAATATTTTGGGGTATAGTTGAATCTTGGTAATTAAAAAGAGTAAGTAAATTAAAAACAAATTAAAAACAACTAGCCCATCTGTTTATGGACATATCGGCCAGTTGTAAAGAATGAAAGGTGTATAAAATTGAAGGAAAACTTTCTTTTTCCTTTTGAAATTAAGTTGAAAGAAGATTAGTAGCTATATAGGTATGGGGAAAAAAGAGAGTTACTATGAATTGGTTGGTACATGTCACATTGATAATCATTTGAGTCACATATTAAAAACATGGTCGTGCCTATGCTCCTCACTATAAATACATCCATACCTCCCGATTTTCCTTCACTCCTACGTTCACTGTAGCACACTACTTTTAGAATGTTGAAAGGCATAAAAATGGGTATATTGTTAAGGTCGTCTTTGAAAATGAAAAATCTATTAATTGGAATCTCACAGACCCTTCTGTATTGTAGAAATGAGCATCATGCTCCTCTATACTCTATATACGTCAACTTGCTATTTTAAGAATGATTTGACCATCTCAAAGATAGATTACTAGGAATCTTAGCCTCAATAGAATAATGAATATTCTATTCATCTATACGGACAATGCTGTTGTTCTAATAGTATTTTTTCATTCCTTCAAATTTTTGCTATAACTATAACACACATTTTTTTAAGAGTATATGTCATACTCAAGTTTATTGATTTAACTTGCGCGTGGAACTTGCCTCAACGAGAACTCTGTTATATCTTACTTGATACATCTCTCTAATTGTAAGTATTATCTCATCACTGAACTGAAAACGTGGACAACTATTTGAGTAAACCAAAATAAAACCCCTTTTTTAACAAAAGAAAAACTTATTGTGACAATTTATCGGTTGCATAGGCTCAAATCCTAAAAATTGAATAAACAAAGTTGCAACAGACTGACCATAAGGTCGAATTGATTTGGCCAGAGAGTAGAAACAAACTAACCAAAGAGTCGAAACAGTTAAATTAATGTGAAACTCAACTGGTTTTTTGAACAAAGACGGACACATTGTTGTGTAAAAACCCAAAGACGACAAATGAGATCTTTTTGATCATATAGGGTGATCAGACTCATCACAATCACATCCCAGTCACATGGATAAACAGTTTTGAATATGAAACTTCTCGATCCTTGTGAGGATATGAGTGACCTTTACTGAACTTAAGATCCTACTCTAGCCTTTATACATTCTGACTCTGTTATTCTCGTCTTTCTAGAGCCCTTCATACTACTACATAACTTATTAAGATTAAATCATTTTATAGCATAATTAATGCATTATAACTAACTGTGAGAAACTATACATTGGCCTCTATTTGCCTATGATAAAGGTATAACCTTTCATAACTACTTACTAATTATTCTGACTTTATCTGCTTAACCAAAGAATTAAAAAATTAAATGATATCTCAACTGAAACTGGATCATGGAGTTCAAAACTCAAATAACAAAACTGTTGGTGTAAGCTGCAACGATTCCTTAACATAACTTAATAGCTCTTAATGTAATCTTAAGATAACTTAGCTCATAAAGGATAATCATAAGCTATGAAGGTTCTTAGTAGGTTGTTTGTCTTAATGTCTCGTTGAGACATAATATTTCTTATTTCTTACCATCTCAATTTCTATAATCATAATCACTTACATAGTGATAACTGAGGGGTTGAAATAGAATTTAACTCGATTTGCAACTAAGTTAATCATTTGAACTGTCATAGTCTATACGAACCATGACACAAGTAGGTTGTTGTCAAGTAAAGCAATAGTCGAGTCGATGTTCCGATGCATGAACATGTTGCAATATGCCTATGCCATTGGCTTATGAGTGACATTCATCTTTAAGTTGCATTTTATCTTCGTTCTTGATTCTTTTTTGCTCTTTGTGGGACTTCTTGATTCACTTCTCCCTCGTTTACTAAAGTGAAATGGTATTCACTCTCAACTTGTGGTAAATGGATGAAGGAACTAAACTTATGTCTCTGTCCACTTCTAAGTTAGTGTGACAGAAAGTGACATGCATCTTAAAGCATTCTATGTTCTTTGAGGGAAACTTAAATAGTTCGAGGCATACATGCATCATAACTTAGTACTTTCTCGTAACTTGAAATTTCAAAACTATGTATACTAAAAAAAGTTCTCAACTCAACTCTTGAAAGAAAACTAAACAGCTAAAATATAAATTTTAGCATAATAGTGAAGAATTATGCATTTGTATAATCTTTTCTGAAATCTTTGGCATGTACCAAAACTTTAACTTCTATTACTGTAATAGATTCATATCTGCATAATTCTTTCAAAACTTTCAAGAAGACATCTATGAAATCTTAAATAGTTTTTTTTTATAAATGGATTACCTTTCTATCTCGTTGAGCGTAATGTAATTGAGTGATGAGCCTTGTCGACTAACAGTTAAAGAGTCTAGTGACTCTAATAGACTTAGCTTGAAAGAACTTTAGACTCAGAGCAAACGAACTGTTCTGATACCATTCTGTCACGATCAGGCTTTGCTAAGGATAGCTAAGCCGGGAAAACGTGACCATGGATTGGGAATTAAGAGAAGGATAGAAAGGGGTTGTACTTACTTAACTAAAAATTGAACTGGTAACAGTAATTAAATTATAATAAGACATTTTACAGCAGAAAAGTATGGCTGGAATACACGTATGAAGATATGTATCTCAGGATTTTTTTTAATTAAACTCGACAAAGGCTCGGTTCTGCACTTCACCATTTACATCACAGCTCAACCTGTACATTTAGAAATATATGAAGGGCTGAGTACAAAAGAACTCAGTGATCACATGCCAAAAGATACATACATATTTGTATAAATTGTAAATTGTCATGTCATCTTAACAGTAACACAGAAGATTTTATCTTAAAAGACCCAAGCTTACTAAATTCTTTTGTAAAGCTAAAATTCGTCTGATCAAATTAAGTTCTCTTGTAATCACCATATCTGTAACTGTTGTGCCAGAGAAGTTGTCACTTCTCATGGTCACCTGTAATTATAAATTATAAAAAAAATCAATAATTCAGATTAGTTTCTACTTCTTACATTCGAAAAATGCCAGTAGTCCCTTAAATATGTTACTTCCTCGAGCGTGAATCCCGAAATTTCAAGTTCACTTTGAAAGTGTTTATAATTTATATATTCTTCGTCGCCAATTATTGTATAAGCTAGAATTTTTTGTCACTTGCATAAAATAAGACTATTTAATAACTTTCAGGCGTAGTATCCTATATTTTTGTTTGTACGACTTATAAGCCATTAGAGACCAATATTTTATTGGGTTAATAAAATAACATATCATAATATTTTTCTGAATTTAATTGTAGTATACAAAAGTACTTTAAAGGTTATTTGGCATGCATCACATCCCTAATTTTCTTTCCCCAATATCAAACTTGTCTGACGTGCGATATTGTTTTATTACAGAAAAAATGAAGCTGTTGTGATTACAAAGAAAAAATGATGTTCTAATGTCTGTAAATGTTGTAATATTTAAGACAATTAATTCTATTTCATTGTAGCCTAAATACAGGTTCCACTTTTCTCTTTTGGTAAAATAACCTAATGAAATTGACGTGATCTACAACTACATCCACATTCTCAAATTTAGTTAAATTACCATACGAATCCTTAGGTTTGTGGAAAATTACAAAATCTCCTGAACTAGTTATTACTCCAAATTTTCACATTTTTAGTCGGTCATTTGGAAACTCGATAGATTTTGACAGTAATTTTACAAATTCATTTTCACAATATCAACCCCAAAAAAAATATAGAGAGAGTATAGATGGTTCACAAAATAAAAACCAACAATGATATTAACTGTACATGGATATTTCACCACGTTTTTCTATCCTAAAAATTTGACTCAGATATTTTAGTTATTTTATTGAAAGATTGGGCTCCACAATATTACAATTTGAACATTAGGATTTTTTTTAAATAATGTTAAACACTGGGATATTTTTGTATATTTTATATATCTATAAAGGGAACTAATAAAATAGCCATGATCATATAATAAAGACAAAAAATAACCAGTAAAATAAAAATAATAAAAGATGGTCACTCTTACCATTTTACTCATATTGCATTTTAAAAGTTATAGTGTAAAACAATGCATCTCATGAGTTAGCACATGTTAAGTCGTGAAATTATGTATTTTATATGGTGCAAAATCATGTATTTCACGACTAGGAAGCCCGCAACTCGTTAAATGCCGTAAAAACAAATGCATTTCATGAGTTGGGTGGTCTTCAACTCGTAATATACACAATGCCCTAATATAACTTGTGAATTACGTCGCAATTTGAGTTTGATCGTAAATTAAAAAACAACCTTAAAATTTTTTATATAAAAAACACTAAGAGCATCTTCAAATGAAACTAAAATGAAAATATAACACACTAACTCTTATATAAGATCAAGAAAATAAAAACTCATCGTTTTTAGAAGATTAAATTTGACGTAGAAATGCATTCGTTGGAAAATAGCTCCAACTTAAAGCAATATATGAATTTTAGGATTAAATCCATGTCTCAACAATGAAATATTGTGACTTACAACAAAAAATAGTAAAAAATCAAACAACAAGCAAGCATCAATCCACCACCATTATCTTTTCGCAAAGTTCGTCAAACTATCGTCAGAATTTCCTACAAAAATCTTGGTTTGAAGGAGTAAATAAATATTTTTTGGGTATAGTTGAATCTTGGTAATTATAAAGAGTAAGTAACTCTTTTGGAATGTAATGGATTTTTATAAACAAAGAATATATTAATTTTGAAATTAATATAAGGTTGTAATAATAATAATAATAATAATAATAATAATAATAATAATAATAATAATAAGTAATTAAACGAAAAATGACTATTTTATATTTTTATGTTAAAGTATGGGTTTTAGAAAGACTATTTTAATACAACATTAAGGAAGTATTTACTTTTCATGATTAGCATTTTGATGGATTGACTATTTGATGGATTAAATATGTGATAAAATAATTTTTATCTATCAATCCTTTGTTTACTACAAAGGATTAGTGGAGGATTAATATTAGGATAAATGATTCTTCTTTTATTTTGAGGATTATTCCAATCCTACCTATATTGGTTGGATTAAAATTAATGGAGAATAATTCAAATGATTAAAATAATCTCGGACTTTGGGATATCCTCAAATGTTAATCCTTGAAAGTAAACATTTGATTATATTTGATTAATTTTATCTATCCAACTTAATCATACAAAATAAACACCTCATAACTATCTATATATAATATACATATATATTACGCTTCAATTTGTAATTTTTAGAAGTCAAACATTACTCGATATATAGTTTGACACAAACGAAACGAGCAGCCCCACACACACGCACATAATATGTGGTAAAGGAAAGAATCAAATTAAAAACAACTAGGTTATAAACAGATGTTGGAGATATAGGCTAGTTGTAAAGAATGAAAGATGTGTAAAGTTGAAGGAAAACTTTCTTTTCTTTTTCTTTTTTCTTTTTTCTTTTTCTTTTCTTTTGAATTTAAATTGAAAGAAGACTAGTAGCTATATAGGTATGGGAAAAAAAGAGAGTTACTATGAATTGGTGGGTACATGTCACATTGATAAGATTTGAGTCACATATTAACGTGGTCGCGCCTATTCTCCTCACTATAAATACCTCCCTATTCTTCTTCACTCATACCGTCATACGTTGACTGCAGCACACTACTTTTAATCATTTAGAGAGAGAGAGAGAGAGAGAGATGTTGAAAGGCATAGTGGAGACGGTGACGGGGAAAAATGGGGACATTGTTAAGCTCGTATTTGAAAGTGATAAATCCATTAATCGGTATTGTAAAACAAATTTTTGTATTTAAATTTTATAAATACAAAATTATATACAAAATTAATTGAATTTGGATTTGATACATTTGAGATGAGTTCGATCTCTATCTATCCTCTGATTCTACTTCTTCGATTTGAATTCTTGAACGATCTTGAATGTTCTTCGAATTGTTGGAGGGAATGTGGTTCATTGATCTCCTTGAACATGAAGTTTGGATTTGATGATGTTGATTTGAATGACTTCAGTCTTGTTTTCAGATCAACTGTTGGATTTGGTTTGATTTGTTGAAGAACGTTTGAAGATCTTCAAGTTTGAGCGTGAACGTGGAGGGTTTTCACCATATTTCCGAATTGAGCGACTTCTTTGAAATGATTTGGGCGAATAACGCGATGATTTGCACGAAGAACGCCTTGAATACTTGAAGATGACTTCGAATGTCGGATAATGCTTTGCAGATGATTCTTCGAGTGTCTTGAGATCTTCAAATCTTCACTTCACTTCACCCACTCCTCATTTATGAGGACATTCACCCCCTATTTATAGATTTAGACTAGTGGACTTATAGGCTTATAGGCCTTTTGGGCCATCAAGCCATGAGCTTAGGCTTATGGGTCATCAAACCATGGGCTTGAGCTTAGATTTGGGCTTATGGGCCTTTTAGACCATCAAACCATAGGTTTGAGCTTGGGCTTGGGTTTATGGGCCTTTTGGGTGATTATTTCTTTCCAAAGTGTCGTTGCCATATGTCGTTCTCCTATTTGTCGATAAAATTAAATATTAACCATATATCTACTTATTTTGAAATAAATCTCATTAATAAAATAAAAATATAATTAATTATTTAATTTATATTTTACACGTGATGCGATATTATTTACTAATAATTTTAATTGTCTATAGGGATCTCACGGACCCTTCCGTATTGTAGAAATGAGCATCATGCTCCTCTATACTCTTTTTTTTGCATCAAAATTTTAAAGTTTGGACTCGAACCGGAGACCAAAGGTCTCTATTACCACTCTGTCTATACTCTGTTGCTTCAACTTGCTACTAGGATTTTAAGAACGATTTGACCATCTCAAAGATAGGTTACTAGGAATCTTAGCCTCAATAAAATAATGAATTTCATATTATTTTATATCATCTATACAGATAATGGAGTTGTTCTAATAGTATTTTTCGTTCCTTCAAATTTGTGCTATAAGTATAACACACATTTTTTTAAGAGTATATCTCATACTCATCTTTATTGGTTTAACTTGCGCGTGTAACTTGCCTCAACAAGAACTCTTAAGTAAACATCTTTCTAACTGTAGGTAATTATCTCACTGAAAACGTGAGCAACTATTTGAGTAAATCCAAATAAAACCCTTTTTTTTAACAAAATAAAAACTTTTTAAAAACGTGGTCGCGCCTCGGCTCCTCACTATAAATACATCCAAACCTCCCGATTCTTCTTCACTCCTACATTCACAGCAGCACACTACTTTTAATCATTTAGAGAGAGAGGAGAGAATGTTGAAAGGCATACTGGAGACGGTGACGGGGAAAAATGGGGAGGAGAAGAAGATAAAAGGAAGAGTGGTGTTGATGAAGAAGAATGTTCTAGACTTCAACGATATAGGGGCTTCCCTTCTCGATCGACTTCATGAGTTGGTCGGCCAAACTGTTACTCTGCATCTCATCAGCTCCATCAATTCTGACTCTTCAGGTACTCTTATCTCTTCTCTTAAATCTATTAGCTTTTAATCAACTGAAATAAGTCCGTAAAATCTCTCAATTCATTTGAACCTAACTATATATACACGTGAATATGTGTGTGTGTCTGCATGACTTTCTTTCTGGTTTATCGTATTGTGTATCTTTTTAGATATATTCAATTGTATCTCCATAGTGAAAAAATGGTTCATTTTATTGTTTCGTCCATAATCCATTATTTGTCAGGACCAACCCTGAAAGCATCATAAACATTGTTTTCCCCAATTAATACCATTTTGATATTATTTTATGTATTATAACTTAAAAGATAAATCAATACTATAATATTAATTTCGTTATGGCATTGCATTAATTTGTAATCTGTGGCTTATATTAATTTCGTGAGATGAACCAATCAAACCCTAAGCAAAAGTTGATGCACCACGTAGTAAAACACCTAACCCAATTTCTTAATGAAGATCTAAATAAAATTGTGTAATTCGGACATGAGTAGTTGACTAATCAATTTATGGCGGCTTCAAATGAATCAAATCAAATAATTCATTGGGAGTATAGTTAGTCCGACCTGGCATTTTTATTATATTTAATTTTTTATATATGAATAATAATAGGGGTCCGCAAACCAAATACAGTAAGACAAAAATAACCACGTGATAGATATATTGATTTGTTGATCCTTTCGTCTTCTTCTCGAATTTAAGATGCGTGTCACTGTCATATATGGTAGTAATATTTTATTCAAATACAAAAGTTTCAATTAATTTCCAAATAGAAATGTGCTTGGATGTAATATCGATAATCAGTTACAATAATTAAATAGTTTCCCACTCTCTTGGGATATAAGAAAACAACATTAATTAAGAAGCATGTACGGTCAGTAATATATCCAGAAGCTCAAAATAAAGTAATATTGACACCAATGTCTCCCAAAATAAAACATACTAATTATTTCTTTTTTCAAAGAAATTTCTGAATATATTTTCGTCCTATAGCTTATTCAAACCCTTGAACAGAATTTTCGCAAAGCGATCTTTCCAGAATAGTCAAAATAAAGAGTTAATATCCAAGCGCAGCAGAATTATTAGTGGTTTTGAATGTTCGAAAATACTCGTGACCAACAATAAACACACACACACATATGAACTGTGCTATACATTTGATTGCTGTCGATTTATGGATAAATTTACATATTACTAATTCAATTACTATATTACTTTTGGCTATACCCCAGATTACGAAAAATTATGTAAATCTATCTATAGATAAATTTTTCGGTCCTAATTAATTTAGTAGGAGGGTCATCGGAATTTGACGTGCTTTATGTCAAAATATATTTACTCCCTCGTTCTTTTTAAGTATCCTATTAATATTTTTTTATTATTTTTTAATAAGTATCATAATTCACAATTTAAAAGTAAAATTATAATGTATTTACTATTTATTCTTATTTAATATTTTTGAAATTTGATAATTAATTTTGTGAATATATTTATCATGATAATTAATAAAATTATCTATTTCTTTCGTTTATACGATTTCACGGTAGAAAATATTTTAAAAAGCTGATCTAACTATACCAACAAGAAAATGCAGGAAACAAAGGGAAGGTGGGAAAAGGAGCAGAGCTAGAAAGCTGGATGACAACAATCACATCTCTGAAACCAGAAGATTCAGCATACGACGTGACATTCGAGTGGGAAGAAGAGATCGGAATCCCGGGCGCATTCCTGATCAAGAACTCCCACCACACCGAATTCTTCCTCAAAACCCTCACCCTGGAGGGCGTCCCCGGCCATGAGCACGCCCCCATCCACTTCGTCTGCAACTCCTGGGTCTACCCTTCCGACAAGTACAAAACCGACCGCATCTTCTTCGCCAATCAGGTGATCCCATCGCCATGAATCAATTAAATAGGACGTCATCTGCTAATTACTACCATGACTGATGTTTCTGGTGTGGATTAGGCCTATCTCCCCAACCAAACTCCGGCCCCACTCCTGCCCTACAGAGAGGAGGAGCTCGTGATCTTGCGCGGAGATGGGACCGGAGAGTTGCAGGAATGGGACCGAGTGTATGACTATGCTTACTACAATGATCTGGGTGATCCGGATAGCGGAGCGGATTCGGTCCGACCCATTCTTGGCGGATCCTCTGAGTATCCGTATCCTCGTAGGGGGAGAACCGGCAGGGCTCCTACTAAGACAGGTAACTACAGTAACACAAAAAACGGACGTCCTAAAAAAGTCGACTATTCTAAAGAAAAGTGTCATATAAATTCAAAAAGAATATTGTTTATATTTGATTATGTAATAAGAAAATATTAATATCTACACATATGGTCCATCTCTTATATTAAAAATCTCTATAAGAATATTGTATTTAGGAATAAATTTCATACAAAATTAAAAAGTCATGCTCCCAACTCGAGACTATTCTATTTAGGAATCAACTCCACATTATAATGAATCATATTTTTTTGGTTCTATTTTAAAGAATTATGTCTTCATATAGGAATAAATGACGTTATTTACATATAGAGGTAGAAAAAAATCAAATAATTTTTTAAAAGAATATACATGTATTGTACGTACTATAAACATAGAAGGAATGACTATTTTTCTAGTCCTATGTACATGATCTCTACGTAGTGACAAAGTCATGAATATTTTGTTGGGGGCAAGTTTAATTAATCATAATTTCAAGAATAAGTATTTTTTTTCTAAAAAATAAGAATGTAATAACAATTTCAACAATAGTATAATATTGCTTGAATTACAACATCATTAAAATAAAATTAAAAACATAATCACCTGATAGCTGATGAAACTACAAAGCAAAATTAAAATTATTTGAGAGTTACTATTACTGAGATATTTTTTATATAAGAGAAACAATGTAACGAAATTAAATTGTGAATAATGTTTAGTTTCAAGCTAACAACTATTTAGATATTTAATGATAAACTCTTTATGATATTCTAATAAATTTCATAGAGATAGAGGTAATTGTTAATACCAAAATTTCTTTTCCTTATGTACTTTAATATTTATATATCTTGCAAAAATAAAATAATTTAATTTACTTACAAATAATTAACTAAAATATCAATAATAGTTTAAAAAATAAAAGTAATTCAGCATAATAAGTAAATTATAAGCGTCAATGTAAAAAATATTATCTTACAAAGCTCAAATGTTAGTTTTCTTGTACACATAACAACCCTACGATTAGTTCTAAATCTAAATTCAACCCTAAGATGAGCAAGAAGTATATAAATTAGAAAAAATAACAACATAACAATATATTTGAAAATTATATTTCTAAATTATAATAAATACTATATAAAAATATTTTATTTCTTAATTAATTACTATATATATACTACTAAATTTTTTAAAATGTTGGGGGTCCAATGGGCCCCCGAGGGCCATACGTGGCTTCGTTCCTGTCACGCGTGTGGCGAGCCACGTTGAAACTGAAGGCCCCCAACTTTTCAAAAATAGTTATATATTTGATAGGTTAAAATATGTTAAAGAAATTTGTTTAGTCTGATGGCTAGAGTTTATCATTATATCAGCAAGGTCCCGAGTTCGACACTCGGCGCTTGCGCTCTTCCCTTCTTTTTTCTCCCTTTCTTTCCTGCGCCTCTTCCTTTTTTTTTTCTTTCTTCTTTTTCTCCTTCTTTCCTTCTTTTTTCTCTTGTGTTTTTGGCGTTTCTTTCCCTTTTTTCTTTTTTTTTTCTCTTCTCTCTTCCTTTTTTTTTTCCCTCTCTTTCTTTATTTCCTTCTTTTTTTCCTTTTCTTTCTTTCTTTTTGGTTTGTACCTTTTTTTCCCCTCTCTCTATTCTATTTTTTCTCTTTATTTTAGGATCTTTTTTCATTTTTTCTTATATAATTTATTTTCTTTTGATAAAATAAAAAATATATATAAATAATAACACTATATATGTGAATTAACTCTTAGCTAAACATGTGTGCTCTCTCTATAGATATTTAACATTTAATAACTATATCTATTGTAATCTAATAGGTTATGATTTTCATCTCTCATTTAGGAGATCTTGGTTCGATATCTCTTAACTACATATTATATTATTATATTATTTAAATTATTATAGTTTTATAATTTTATTTAAAATTTTATTTTATTATCTTTTAAAAATATTATTAATTGGGCCCCCAGGAAATATTTCCTGGCTCCACCACTGTCTGTGCATGAATTTATTTTGGTCAAATTTGTTTTAATTGGGTACATGGATTTGTTAAATGAATTCATACATTATCATGTTTTATATTGAATATTAGATTTTTTTTGTTTATGTAAAACTCTATTTAGGAATAAGTCATAAGTAATTTTCTTTTTCTGATCTCGACAATATAGTTGTAAGGAATTTTTACTGTAGTTAGCTTTGTACGGACCGATTATTGGGTAAGAATGTGGATTAGTAGTTGGGATAATGGAGTTACTCTTTGTGATGGATGATGATGTGCAGATCCCAATACTGAGAGTAGGATCCCGCTGCTTCTTAGCTTGAACATCTACGTTCCAAGAGATGAGCGTTTTGGGCATCTGAAGCTGTCTGATTTTCTTGGCTATGGCCTCAAATCCATCGTCCAGTTCCTTCTCCCTGTATTGACAAACTTATGCGCCACCCTCAGCAACGAGTTTGAGAGCTTCGAAGACGTGCTGCAAATCTATGAAGGAGGGTTCAAGCTGCCGGAGGGGGCTCTGCTCAAGAACATATACGATAACGTCCCTTTGGAGCTGTTCAAGGAGATTCTTCCTAGAGATGATGAGGGATTGTTTAAGTACCCAGTGCCGGATATCATCAAAGGTAACTGATCTAATCTTCTTCGTGTTCGTGTTCATATCAGATTCAGAGACGCACCCAGAGTTTGTCGATTGATTAGTGAAAATATTGTGGCAGAGGACAAGTTTGCTTGGAGGACTGATGAGGAATTTGCGAGGGAGATGGTTGCAGGGATGAACCCTGTAATAATCAGTCGTCTGCTGGTACGTTGAATTCGTAGATGTTCTTGCATTTGTGTGATGTTTTTTGATGTCGCCTCAACATTTGAACTTGCAGGAGTTTCCTCCCAAGAGCAATCTCGACCCTCAGTTGTATGGGAGCCAGGATAGCAAGATAACTTGGGATCATATCAAGAATGGAGTTGATGGACTTACTGTTGAGAAGGTATGGTTTGTATCAATTTATGATTGTAGCAAATATACATATATGATATAATGTTGAAAGCCAACCTAATTGTCCTATCCTACTTCAATATATAAAACTTGATGAACCTCTCCCACAGGAGTGGAGTCAGAAAAATTTAGTAATGGGGGCTGGATTTATAAAATTCAAGTTTGAGATATTGATAAGCTAGTTTTCCTACGATTTAGTTCCCAGTTCTAATATTTAATGATTCTGATCCTGCAGGCGTTGGAGACGAACCGGCTTTTCATACTGAACCACCACGACTCGCTGATGCCATATCTGAGGAGGATCAACACCACCACCACAAAAATGTACGCCACGAGGACTCTGCTTTTCTTGCAGAGCGACGGGAGCTTGAGGCCGCTGGCGATTGAGCTCAGCCTCCCGCATCCTGATGGGGACGAGCACGGCGCCGTGAGTCAGGTATACACTCCGGCTCAAGACGGCGTTGATGGCGCAATTTGGCAGCTGGCTAAGGCCTATGTTGGAGTCAGTGATTCCGGAGTTCATCAGCTCATCAGCCATTGGTAATTTGAGAGAGGCAAAATGATGCTTCTTTTTCATCAGCAACTCTTCTTTCGTGATTAATAAAAGTATCTGTATATGGTTTGATTATAGGTTACATACACATGCTGTGATTGAGCCAGTGGTGATTGCAACGAACAGACAACTGAGCGTGATGCATCCGATTCACAAGCTTCTGTATCCTCACTTCCGGGACACGATGAACATCAATGCTTTCGCGCGCCAAATCTTGATCAATGCCGGAGGGATTCTTGAGGCCACCGTCTTCCCTGGTCGATATGCCATGGAGTTGTCTTCCTTCGTCTACAAGGACTGGAATTTCCCAGATCAGGCGCTCCCAGCTGATCTACTCAAGAGGTACTAATCAAACACCTTCATTTCCAAAAATGCAAATATCTACTTCAAATATGCCATTTACATGAATCAAGTATTTTATGAAATAAAGCACAGAGCAAGAAAAACACGAAAATTGGTTACCCAGTTCGTGACTACGCCTAGAGATGCTGCCAAGTCAGTGACTTTTAACTACTATTTTCAGATGCAATTACAATGAATAAGCCGGCTGTTTATAGTGGGGAAAGATAAAGTCTCATATTAAGGTGGACACCACACTCTAAATCTCATTTAGGGCACCCTAATTGGGATTCTATTTAGGGAATAACTCTAATTGGGATCTAGAGTGTGTTCTCTACGTGTGTCCTCACGTGAGTACATCCTCATAGTAGACAACCCCCATAGGGAAAATAGCCGCAATCCAATCTAAATTAGGATTCTACTAAAATTGACTAAAACACACTTACTAACAAGAATGGATCAAACTAAATACATTTATTTCCGAAAATGAAATGTTCAATTCTCACACACCAGAAGTCCTTTGGTAACAGGTCTTTCGTTGGAGTCTTACCACCGTGTGGGTTGTATTTTCATTTTATTTGGATATGATTTAGTTTGTATTATCTTGGTCATGTATGACTATTTGAATTCTTTATAATATTTAGTCAATTCATGATATATATCTTGTATATCAAACTCCACAGAGGCATGGCGGTGGAGGATCCAGACTCCCCCCACGGGATTCGCCTCGTGATGGAGGACTATCCCTACGCAATAGACGGCCTACAAATCTGGTCGGCCATAAACACGTGGGTGGAGGACTACTGCAACCTGTACTACCCCTCCGACGAGGCCGTGGAGGGCGACACCGAGCTGCAATCGTGGTGGAAGGAGCTCCGGGAGGAGGGCCACGGCGACAAGAAGGATGCGCCGTGGTGGCCTAAGATGAACACCCGGAAAGACCTCATCGACAGCCTAACCATCATCATCTGGATAGCATCCGCACTACACGCGGCGCTCAACTTCGGGCAGTACCCTTACGCCGGGTACATGCCCAACCGCCCGACCGTGAGCCGGCAGTTCATGCCCGAGGCAGGGAGCCAGGACTATGAGATGCTGAAGACCGACCCAGATAGGGTGTTCTTGAAGATCATCACGGCGAGGCTGCAGGCGCTGCTGGGCGTCTCACTGATCGAGATTCTATCGAGGCATACCTCGGACGAGATATATCTCGGGCAGAGGGACACGTCGGTTTGGACGAAGGACGCGGAGGCGCTGGCGGCGTTTGAGAGTTTTGGGAAGGAGTTGGGGGAGGTGGAGAGGAGGATCATGGAGATGAATGGTGATGGGAAGTGGAAGAACAGAGTTGGGCCTACGAAGCTGCCTTATACTTTGCTGTATCCTACGAGTGAGGAGGGGTTGACTGGTAGAGGGATTCCTAACAGTACCTCTATTTGATGTGGGATTTGGAAATCTAGAATTCCTTCTTTAGTTTGAATAAATGAATTCTAGTTGGTATGTAAGAAATTGTGTGATTTTTATCACGTCTTGTTATGAATAATAATGTGTTTGTTGCTCAAGGAAACTACATAGCAAAGATGATAAGTGCGCCGTGAAATTTCCTCTCAAAATTTTTGTTATCTTCAATTGTTGGTTATTTATTTATCTATTTGTTTGGCATGGAGACCCATTCGAGTATGAGTTACTTCCAAAAACATCGAGGAGGAGTTATTTCCAAATTATTAATAAAACGAATCATATATTATTAAAACCTTCCATGATTTGTTTTAAACTTATATATGTGGATGTAAACGAATCGAATCGAATCGCATATCACTATTGAATTGAATTGAATATCACTGTAATTGAACCGGTATTCGGATCCCTTTCGAATATTTTTTAATATCTTTCGAATATTTTTTTCAATTTGTATTCGATTCATATAGCATTCGTGAATACTCGAATCGAATCAAATATTTGTTTCAATTTTTTCAAGTGTATTTTTAGACAATTCTATTCTCAATTTTTAACAAGAAATTTTCTAAATATATATTTTAAATTATATCGAGCTATAAAAACTCAATAATAGATGTAAAATGTATTTCAACTCTCAAATCAATTGCATAACATAAACAAAAACTATCAACAGCATAAACAAAAAAAATGATATAAATTTCATTAAAATAGCCCTTCACGTAAATGATTTGCAAATGACAAACATCCAATCTTCCACCAAATTTGCAAATCAAATGGTTTGCAACATGATATAAAAAGGTTCTTCTTTATGCATTTGTTGACCTAGTAGTAGAGTAGTTAATGTCTAAGCCAAAAGTCGCGAGTTCGAGTTCATCATGACGCGACTTTAAAAATTATGTAGTAGTACCCAAAAAAAGGCTCTTCTTTCACCTAAATAAAAAAATCGATATGCCTATATATATATATATATATATATATATATATATATATCAAATAAATTAAGAAATAAATAGAACTTATATGTGTCATAATAGAGAACATAAGTTGGCAACATTCAGTTCTTTTGACGTGATAATGAGGACAAAGCTTCAACTTCGAAGAAAGACAATGTTTGCCTTCAATTTTAATGTATTGGCAGTAGATTAAGTTATACCTTGTGTAGTAAAAAATGCAACGAAGGTGAATGCTGCAATGTGGCGGTGAGCGGGTGGCAGCTTGGTGGCACTGGGGTGGTGAGCGTGGTGAAGTGACGATGCGCGGTGAGGGGAGTGGAGCGACGATGGCGACGACGGTGGTTGTGGCAGAGGCAGAGAGGGGCGGCGAGGAGTGGTGCGGGGTGAGGCATGGTGGCACCGCTGTGAGTGAACATGTATAAGAGAGGCGGGAACAAAATGTGAGGGATGAGAGAATGATGCAACTTTTAATTTTAAAACTATGTTTTATAAAAAAAATAGAATTTAGAAATATGAAGCAATTTATTATTTAATATTAGTTTTATTTATATGAAAGTTAATATAAATTTATTTTTTACTCCAGCTATACCAATTTAAAATTAACAGAATTATATTATTATTAGAAATAATAATAACATAGAACTTTACATATATAAATATCTAATCAAATCAAATATTTACAAATATCGAATCGAATATAATAATTTTGAATTTATATTCGTTAATTAATAGAATAAAACGAAGTTTGTACTTCTATTCGAATCACAAAATTTCGAAATCAAATATCGAATCGAACCAAAAAATTTAATTCTTATACATCTCTATTTCTGCCTCCTTTTAATGAAGTATTTAATAATACCAAAATGTTTGTCTTCTATACTTGCGAGACATAATCTTGATCGTCAAGAAAATTAAAGGGTTAATCAGTAATCACAAATAAAATTGTAAATTTGACCATAAATGCAAATTAAATGTGATTTTTAAACCTTGCCAATCTAAAATATCAATTCAATATCCGACCACATTGAAAATGGCTCCCTATTTTCTTCTTTGTCCATTATATTTGTTCATTTAATTCTATTTCGATGCGTCCACAAAATTTGTTCAGTTTCTTTTATAAACATCGACCACACTTAAAAGTCAACACTTTTATTTACACTCAATTCATTTATTTACAAAAAAAACTACTCATGCGATCATACCTCATTTTTTTTCACTCACATAACATATTTTATTATGTGAACATCATCCTCTACTCATTTTATACTCAATATATTTATTAAAACCCGTACCAATAAAAGCTAATAATATATATGAAGGACGGATAGAGTATAAAAAAATTGAAGATATCTAATTTGCTTAGAGCACTAAAATTATGTTGAATTGACGAGGATTTAAAGTCGTGTTCATTCGACAGTATGCTAAAAGGTTACTATTTATTTACAATTAACCCAAAATTACTATCTGAAAATGTTTAATTATCTCAACTAATTATGAATTTAACAATAAATCCGAAAGTAAATTAAACAAAACATTCATAAGTCAATGTTTTGTGCAATAAGTTTCGCATATCTAACCATCCTCAAAACTAACCACATACAACTAGACTACAAATGCAATTCGATCTACAGAAAATCCAAATACACAACCATATACACACATTATTTGATGAAATTTTTCTTTCACAATTTATATCACCAACGATGGAAACCTCTAAGGGGTTCTAAAGAGAATTGAATTGAACGATTGATCAATTTTTAATGACTAAAATTACATGCTAACAACCCTTTTAATGGACATTACTGCACCTGCATAGTGCTAGAAACTTATTCCCACTCGAATGCATTCAGTCGATGGAAATAGCAAATTTTGTGGCTATGCCGGCAGCAGATGGACAACTAAAAATTCAATGTATAGAGACAAATCAAGTGAATCGTCCTAATTTACACAGAATTGTTTTCCACATTTTGTAACTGACTTGCATAAAAATAAGCAGACCCCTTCTTGGCAAATCCCTTCATCTAGCCAAGCAAGAATCTGAACACATCACTCAAAGAAATGACACCTTCAACGCGCTTGCTCCCAGCTTCCACTATTATGACTCTTCTCACCCCTGGAAAACGAGCCACAATTGCCGTAGTAAGTTGAGAATACATTCTTCTCAGAGCAGCCAAGATGAGCACATACTATGCATTTACGGGGGATAAAGCAATCCAAAATAATTTTAAACAAGTAAATGATTGGGAAACATGCACACAGCAACCCAGATATTATAGGTGCACCGATGAAGAGAGAGGTGAGGGATTTTATAAAAGCTTAGTGAAGCTTCACAGGAAATACCTTCAATGGTTGTTTTTGTAATTATCCCTAAAAGTCGCACCAATAGTAAGAATTAACAATTAAAGATCAGATGGAATTACCAGGAATAGACAGCCGCTCCATTACTTTGTGCAAAGGATCAGACCTTAAGCACATCTGACATCTCTGACCATTAAAGAAGCCACGAGGAGAGGTAGCATCTTGTCCCAGTTGTATGGCCTATATATAAAAGAACAATTTTCTCAACCAAAATGTGTATGTATACATGTATGTACGTATGAGTATCTGGTGGGCACATAATAGAAAAGCATTCTCCAGATCAAGGGTATTTTAACAAAGATTTCATAACTAATTGTGAAGCTGTTCCAATTGGCAGGGCAAGATCAAAATATACATCACATGGAGCAAAGCTTTAACCAGATTCCCCGGGTTGGACAATATATTCATCAGTAATGGTTTTCCTTTCACTCAAATTGGATCTCTTAAATTACCTCATCCCTCCCTCTGTATTCCCACTATGACCAAATGGCCTGAACAGCAGGATGTCAAAGACTTCAATCTCTTCACCATAAACTATGCAATGACTCTCGGTGACAGAACAAATTAGATTGGTGTACAGGTGTTTAGACGGTAATCTTTAATCGATTAAACTGTGTTTAGGGAATGCATTAGAATATACCCAGCATAGCATAAAAAAGAAGCCACATAAACAAAAGATTATTCTAGGTTGGTGCTTTCAAGAAATTTCACAGGGACAATTCCTATATCTGTAGACATATATACTACCTTGAATTACACAAAAATAGTGACATTTCTCTTAAGTAAAACAAAGTCATCAAATATGCTAATTTGGACCACATAAAAAGATGAATACAGTAATGTCCAAAATAAATATGGCTCAATATTGTCGTGCCCAGAGGATGATACAAAACCAATGTATTGTGAACATGCTTATCCCATCAATCTCAAGTCTAGATGTGCTTTTTTGCTAACTATGCTGTTTAATAAATAGCAAATAGATAGACACAGAAGAATGAAGGCATAATTCCAGCAAAGAACTTGTAACTATTACTCTCTGGTCATGGTCCTCTTTTCTTCACAGACCCTATTTGAGGTTAAAATTAGCACATGACCACAACACTCCAACCAAAGCAAAGAAAACAACTGGTTTAGATGGGCAAAGTACCATGCACTTCCACTTGCGGAATTCATTCCAGTATTACCAGGAAAATACATTTTTTCTTCAGTGCAAGCTTTTCTTACCCAGGGTGTCTTAACACAGATTCAAGACTTTGTTTCAGGGTATTTTCTATAATTTGAACACTTGAAGTTCATCAGTAGAAACCATATTCAGAAAACTATGATTATTCACTAGTTTCTCTATTTGGATGAAGGTAGTGGTTCTTGAATGGAAGCATCAAATTTTTAAATGATAAAGAACTTGGAACTCTATACCCATCTATTCAACAAAAATCAGACTTCTGAGAGAGCAGGGTAAAGGTATCAAACATATTACTGAAGCAAGTATTTATATAAATGATCTAGAAGTGCATGACATGACATCAATACATATGAGATAAGTGGAAGAATGTTATGATCGACTGTACCTGATGGACACTCAAGTCATCAAGATGAACTTGTGCATACACTTTATCTTTTGCCAAAGCAGTGATATCACTGCCATGATATAAGATACAGAGATGTTTAATAAAATGTGTCAATGAAATCAAAGAAAGAATAACTTCCCACAGCTACCTCAAAAACAAGTAATATTTACCTGCGACAATATATATCCACCAAAGAATGATTCTCATCCACAATAGGTATGGAGCTAACATCAGCTGATACATCAATGATTGTGAATTTAGAAAATACAATACACAAAACACAGAAAGAGGAAAAAGGTAAGTTAAATGTTGATCATCATCTTGCACAGCCCCTTTGAGCTCTAACTTCAATAAGAAGAATATATTCTTGACATCAAGCAACCTTCATAAAAGGAAAGATTTTACTTATTTAAGAATTTCACAATGGCCAGCTCAGTTAAGGCAGAATGATAAGACCATTAGATGAAATACCAAAAAATAATAATAAGAAAATGAATCATTATCAGGATCAAACTGACACCTAACATAAAAGCATCAGGTGCAAGAGACAGTAAAGAAAATGAAGATCATTTAACCCAGAGAAATCAATATAAATATGCCAGGTGCAAGAAATTATACCTTCGATTAACAAAGAAAGAGCAGCACTTAACAAGGCATTTGGTCTTAGCATTGCAACGGGCTTTCCATTAGTCTCCCCAATTTTTGGAACCCACGTACCCAAAGGAAATGAACATATTGGTTTCTGAAGAATGGGCAAGGAGCTAGAAGAATACTTGAAATGCCGGCATATGCCTGGAGATTGGAGCATGTTAGTTAAGTCATGAGGTTAAATGAATGTGCAGATTAAGGAAAATATGTTTCTCACATTTAAGTATTCCAGAAAGGGAAGCGAGGTGTAGGAGATGAGGACATGACCCATCCTGAGATGAAGAATGAATAATAGGAACTGTAGAGAATTTAGATTGCAGAAGTTTCAGAGTGACATCCTTCAAAGAATCATAAGCGTCGGCCTACATTATTTGGACATCAATGTCAAAATAATTATAATGAAATGCAACTCAAAAGTCAAAACAGTGGACTAGTTCCAAGAAAATATACTAAGAAACAAAAAAATCAGACAGTTATGAGCGTAAAATCACATCATGAATCATCTGATGCAACTTGTGAGAAGATTGTTCCGAAATATGGTTCCACTGACATGAAACATAACTTAATTAGTGTGAAAGAGCAGAACCGCTATTTTGACAAAAGTGTCTTTATATAGTATTAAAAAAAATCATATTTGCTAGAAACCAGTAAACCACATCACCATATTACTCTCATAAAACCTGTTCAGTTGTTCAAGGAACATCACTATTTTTGAAGCCATGTAATATCAGTCTTTTTCCAAAATATTAATCCTAAGTTTATCCACACTACTGCTCAATCTGTTGAACATGCCAATGCATCAATCTTTAGGACTTTCAGTGCACTTCTTATCACATTTCTATGCGCTTCTTTCAGCCGAGGAACTCTCATTTATGTCTTTAAGGCACAACTTCTGCTAGTGTTATATACATTTTCTTTTAGTAAGTCTGTTATTTGGCAAGTCCGGCCATCTCACATAACATGCTCTCCATAAACAACTGGATTCTGATTCCTTTACAGGTTAAGTTTCATTTTTAACATGAGCCAAACTTGGACTTGCAAGTTCTTGCTTTCTTTTTCCAGTAATTATTAAAACTCCTATATGTCAAAGTAGGCACCATAATATGCAAGCACCTCAAATGTCAACATAACCAGACCAGAAACACAAGGAAAATAATGAAAATATGTATCATAAATTACGATCTGGTGCTTCTACACAATCAACAACAAATTGCTTACATGGACAAGACGACTCAAATATGATCCATAAATCTGTTGATTAAGATGTGTTTTCCCCTCTTTCCAGGCGGATATCGTATGTGTCTCAAGTTCTTCCTCAGTCAAGTTAGATCCATGATTCCCAAGCTGGATTTGAACAACCGGACAGAATTCCATGACTTCTTAAACGTAAAATTGAAGTATGTAAAACAAAAGGCAAGCCCAGCAAACAACATCTGATAGATTGTATATCATATACTCAATTCTCCACAAAAAAAATTTATGAAGACCAATAGAGGAAAGGAAACTAGTAGAAAAGCAAAATAGATCATCCTAATTTCCACCCAAACCAAGCAGACAGCTATGATTATACTCCCTCCGTCCACCAAATACGTTCATTTAATTCCGTTTTGGTACGTCTAAAAAAAATTCACTTTTCTTTTTTGGAAATATCAACTTCATAATTTTTACCTTAAATCTAGTCACTTATTTACAAAAAAACCACCCATGTCCACTTTTTTACTCCCACTATCTATTAATATATTCTTTTATATCTTTGTGGCCCACCTTTTAATCTCACTACTCATTAATCTATTCATTTATTATCTTCACTCCTTTACACTCATTACAATTTATTAAAACTCGTACCACCAAAATCAAAGAACGAATATGGTGGACGGAGGGAGTATTATGTATCTAAGACACTGTACAGGAAGATGAAACTGTGACATCAACAATGCATATATAGAGTAATGGTGTACCAAAGACTAAGCATAATAAGCTGGAGGAAGGTTCCTACCCATACTTTTTATCAATCTCTTCCTGGTACTAAGGGGAAGGGGTGCAACAGAAAATAACTGGGACTAAAAAGAGAATGTACTATATTACGTAGTTGTATCTGATTCAAGAAGCAAAATAAACTCATTGTTGAATAACCCCCTTCTTCCCCCACTCCGCCCACTAATAAAAGAACAAGTGGGGAGGGAGTTTAAATTTCTATCTATTTCTAGGTTACATATAAATCAAAATAGCAGTTTTAATAAAATCCACTTTTCATTTTCACCAATCACAATGCCATGGATCGATGTGTTCGATATTCAGATGTACATATTGTTGAAAGCTTTCTTTCATAAGGATTTCTAATATAAAATAATGATACAAATCTTTTTGTTTGGTCTATCTTCAAGCAACGATGATGATTCAGCAGCATCTTAAACTGATGTGATTTCAACTATACCCAATGAAATGATCCAGACTTGAAACCAGAAGAATTATTAATCAAATACACCATCAGATGTGATATCAAAGTGTAGATAATTTATAACACAAGTTCAATAGTTTGTAAGTTCAAACCGAACAGATACGAGCTAGTCTGAGACCGATCCAAGATACAAATCAAGTCTGAGTAATGAAGCAAGGGGGAAAATAACAATGATGAGTTTCAATGAGCATAAGAAACCAATTCTGGCAAAAAACCAGGCAGCATTATTTCAATAAAGTTAGAATCTTAAATTTCAAACATAATATGCAAAAGTGTTGAATTCTGAGTACCTCTCTGAGTATCAAAATGAAATCTGATGCACTGAGAACTCCAACAAACTGACTCTTACAGAAGTCCCACAAAGGAGCAACAGAAATTCCCTGCAAATATCTTTGGTTATTGAGATTGCACCTGAGTTAATAGCCGAACTAAGAATTGAACGGAATTTTGGATCTGATTCTCGGCCAGACTGAAAGAAATCACTAGAGGTTATCTTAATGTGGTAGGCATCTCGTGCTGCGTGCATAAGTGTTTACATGTGTGTGCAAGTATATATTAGTAATATGAGACATGGCAGTAATAAGTAATATACTCATTTTCAAGGAATTTGTGCCTGAAGCAACTGAACAGTAAGAATAAATTCTCAATTGACACACCCAATGCTCATCGTATTTTACTACTATATTTGATAGTGGCTTATTGTATTATATGTTCATATTAATTTACTATAACTCTGATATACAACACTCCAGATAATGGAAGCAGATAATCAGAGAGAGACGAGAGCAAAGTGGAGTAGTTTGATATGTTCAAAGTTCGCTGACAAAAATATCTGATGACATAAGTCACAGAAGGCCCTCTTAAATTCCAAATAGTACATGGGATGGAACGAAGGAAACTAAAAACTTAAGTAATCCATATTTTGGGCCATAAAAGTACATAGAACTTCCTATATAGCATCAACACATTACCTTCACTCTTCTGTTTAATTCTTGCTCAACTTAGTTGCTACAGACCATATGACCATGAAGCTCTTGTTGCTAGGGACTTGCCGGAGTATTATCTAGATTCCTAGCCACCATCTAATTTAGTCATCATTTATGAAAAAATGTTTCTTTTAAAGGAATTATTATTACATTACAATTATTCATATATATTTAGCCGCAAAATCTTTAGTCCAAATCTGGAAGATTAAACAGTAATCTAGTATACTTAAAAAATGAAGACATGAGTGAGTTCGACAATAAGGTAAAACTACCAAATCTACATACTAGCTCTTATTAGGTTTTCTTTAGCCAGCTCATTTTCTTCCAAAACACCAACCCTCTTGCATAAGAGGATGCATCTGAATTATTATGTCGAACAACTCAGAACTGAAGATGTTCATGAAAATCGGAAAGATGCGTGCGTAGACAAACTTAACTCTCTCGTTCATGCATCACCTCCAAGCAGATGACAGCAAGTTCTTACATAACAGAGTTTGAGAAAAATATTTGAGCTCAGCTATAATTCTTAGTAAAGAAATAGAAATGAAGAGCTCTCAAATAAGCACAGGAGTAATTGTGATGAAATATACCTGTTCATAAAGAATGTGAAATGCTTGTTTCACTGGTAAATTTATATCCAAGGCGATCACCTGCCAAAGAAGTTTAGGTGCAGAATTAAAATGTGGACAACTAGTACAGAAATCTCCTTTCATTTTATTATAATGCAACGAATGAAAGGCACAGAATGGATACCTTTCCAGATTCCGGGAGCAACTCATAAGCAGTATGTGAGGACAAAAATGTAGACACGCGATGACGAGATAGATCCACTTCAGCCTGCGATGTACTTGAAATGCTCTCCTGAAAGGTTTCATGCAACATGGTTGTTTTTATGAATTGCAAAAATACCCAGTGAGCAAGGAAAGCGTTTTTAAGTTGGAATTCCCACAGATTGGTGAGTGTGTGTTAGAACAAAATCCTTTAACACCAAGTCACCAAACAAGTGAACACTGGAAAATAATTTTTATGCATTTTTCTACTTCAAGTGAACATTGGAAAATACTACCTCCGTCTCATTTAAAGTGTCCCATTTCTTTTGGGCACGGGTATTTAGGACAAAGGTATAAAGTAGTTAAAGTGATAAAAAGTGGGTAGGGTCCATACTTTTTGAAGGGGTAATTACTTCCTAAAATGGAATGAGACATTTATAATGAGACAACCCAAAAAGGAAAGTGTGACATTTTAAATGGGATAGAGGGAGTAATTTTTATGCAATTTCTACTTCAGTAAACATCATATTTTATGCACTTTTCAAGTAATAGTTGTGATCCATATGATATTATGTGAGGATGTGAACCACATAAAATAAAAAAGGGAATGGGGCACATACAAAATTTGAAAAGCACTGAGGCATGATTGCATACTACAATAAAGATGCAGAATACTGCTAAAACCTATAAGCACCAATATGCCATTTAGGGCAGAGTATTCTGTCAAATACGTATCCAATACGAATACGGCAAAAGTACGTGTAAATATGTATTTAATATGTTTTTTTAATTATTATTAGTATTTATTTATTTTTACAAAATTCAACACGTATTAAATTCAGTGAAAATACGTTTTTTATAAAGTCAAATACGTTTTTAGGGTTTCCATACATTTATTACATCTAAAATTCAAAATCAGAAATGTAGAGTATATCACTGCCGTCGCTTGCTCCTCATAGCCACTCAGCCGCCCCTCACACCGTCGCCGCCGCTCAGACAGCCGGTGACAGCCCCAGATCAGTACTTGAATCTGTTTTGTTTCTTTTTCATTTTTATCTTTTTTCTGTTTTTCTTTTTAATTTTCTTTTGTTTCATTCATTGATTATTGATTAATAATTAATAATGTTTCGTTTCTATTTTTCTTTTTCATTGATTATTGTTTCATTCATTCTTTTCTATTTTCTTTTTCAATCTAATAATAATATTATTAATAAACTATAAAAATATAATAAAAATATAAACGTGTTTTGAACGTATTCGTATTTGAATTTTTGGAAAATTGCCGTATTTTCATATCTTATCGTCTTTCGTATTCGTATTGTTGCTTCTTAGGCTAAAATATTAAATGTATAAGCAAAACACAAGAGGACAAACCGGCAGAAAAGGATCACCATCAACTTCCATGCGAGATCTACCAGCAGTATCAGAGCCCAAAATTGGAGGAATCGTATCAGATTCCGTGGCTAAGAAAATGGTGTTCACCACTCCATAATTTCCCCTTACATATGGTTGGTGTTCGTCATGCCGCCATTCTCCATCAACAAAAAACTTGTACTGTATATAGATGAGACAAACAAACAATTGTAACCATACATGCCTATCACATAACTTCAAGGCAATAGTCACAAGCTACTTCTAATAAAAATGTATTATCTTCCTCCCTCCCCAAAATATTAGCATTTGCATCAAAAATAGCTCTCTTCCTAAAGTTATCCGTGACTCTACATATTTGGCAAGAAACGAATAAAGCACTTGAAGACAAGAAATAAATGGAAAAAATCAATGCGGGCAGATGAGGTATTAACCTGATGATAACCTGGCGTCAAGGGGTAGATGACCTGAAAGACGGTGGGGCAACCCTCCATTGGCGACATAGGAATGTGATCTAGCCACCTCCAATGCCGATAATCACACACTTAGAAAACACACTAAACAAAAGAGGATCCTAATATACAAATTAATCGCAAGTCACCTGGTGAAAGAGCCACTAAGCAACACTCTTCTTCCCCCATAAGGCCAGACAAATCGAGTAGGCATCAGTACAGCCCCATGCTTGTTAGTCTCACTATTCGTACTGCCAAACATGTTTCCTTGCATTGGTAGCTCTAGATTGGACAATGTATTGTACTGTACAGGAATATGCAAACCAAACTACAAAGTCTTTCTCTCACACTATGTAATCAATCAAGTTTAATCAATCAAGTTTCTGACAGCTATGAAAATATCTTGTGTACATTGCTCAGAATTCCTTTCACAGTTAAATGTCGATAAAACAGCAGTAATTTGGGATCCTCCACAAATGCAGCAGAGGACCCCCTCTATAATTCACTCATGAAAATCCAATACGAATCAAAATTTCCAACAGCTACAAACCCAAAATGCAGGAAATCTAACGCGAATCCAAGGATTTTGCAGTAACCAACCAAAATCCGGAGCACCACTTCCAGTCAGCTGCTTTTCGATAGAATTGAGACGCTGTTCAGTTCCCACAGATTATCAACTGACAGCTGCAATTAGAGTACCGATCTGTGATAATACCTCGGCTTTTGTCCACTTGATTCGAACCGCAAAAAAAAACCCTATAGGAAGAATCTGTCCTGATTCTTTTTGGAATCAAATTTAACGACAAAATGCTTTTCAGAGAAAAAAAAAATCAAACAAAAGAAACAAACATTAAAGGGGTAGTTGGAGAAAGAGAATGCTAAATTAGATAGTATAGCGATAGAATCGGCTACCGATGGAAGTATGGGGGGATCTCATGGAGCTCTGACCAACCTCAAGATTACACAATTGAGGGAGAGAGAGAAAGAAGAATCATTGATTGATTCATAACTAGTAGTAAAACTGTAAAAGTGGGCATTTGTCATCTGAAAAACGACAAATTGTATAGTTGAAGTGTTTGGGTTAAAGAGTTTAAGCCGTTGATGTCAATTTAGCCCTCCAACTTTGCATATTTTGGAATATACTATCTTTAGATTTTTATTTTTTTGGATTCATGGGAACTCACGGTCGTCACCTTCATTAGTTAACCTTCAGTGCACATTAGTTAAATTTTATGTTCTTGTACAATAGCCTGCAAACCATATAGGATAAGTAAATTATACTTAAAAAACTAGGTATGACAGACTCAGATTCATAGATGCGTTAATAAGTTTCGAACTGTGACTTTTTACTAATTCTAGGAAGTTAAAGTTCGTCTGATCACATGATGTTATCTTAAAAGATCCAAACTTACTATTTCTGGTGAAGTTAAAGTTCGTATGATCACATAAAGTTCTCTTTGTAATCTCTATATATGTAATTATTGTGTCGGAGAAGTGATCGGTCTCATGGAAACCCGGTTGGTCAACTGTTAAGATGACTCAAGTCCTAGGTATACACTAGCCTTGGTGGGGATATTGTCTCGCATAAGACCCGAATTCGGTTATTATAAAATTAGCATTGTCAACACATATAGGTATCATATGCAAATCTCAAACACTCAAGCAAGACAATACTTGAAATGATTTTTAGTTTAAGTAATTTGAAAGAAAATAATTACTCAACATATATTTAACTTTGTTTACATACAAGATAGTCCACCGGTTACCATCTGTTGCTCACAAGATCACATATTCATTCTTGTTGTTTTTTCGTCACTCCATTGTCCAACCTTCATCATAAGAAATAGAAGTTTAGAACGAAGGACAATTATTATTGAAAATGAATTTTTAATTTCATTCTATTAAGGATTTTATTGCTAAGACTCGCTTTATTATTGTAAATTATCATTAGTACTCCCAACTCGTTATGTAACGTTTTGAAATTTAACAATCGATTATGCTTAAATCGATCGTGAATTGATATTGAAACTCAGACAAATTTAGTTAACTGTTGACTGTTACAAAGCTGTGGAATTCTAGTTTAAACTCGCGTAAACGATGATCGGATTCGATCACCGAGTTAGGAGGAATTCTAGTTTTACCAAGTCATGGTAAAGCCCTCAATTTTAAAATCGGCATGACACCTTTTCGTCAGTAGGTTATCCTCTTGAATTTAAAAGCGAGATACTTGATGCGTGAACTCAAAAATCCATTACTCTTAATAAGTCGACGAGAAACTAGTTCTCCATCGAGATTATCGCATTCATCGCCTCTCAATCCCAACAACTAACTAGGAGAGAACATAAATACGTAAATCATTAATCTTATGATAATCATAATTCTACCCATGCCAATAATTAAAAATTATTTGCTAAATAAAGTATAGTTTCATAGTGTAATTCTACGCAGTAAATAATGAATTTCACTAGCTCAATCATTTTCTAAAAGTCCTTTCATAAATCAAAAATTATTTTAATTATTGTATTCCTCCATACATCTATTCGACATAATTAAATTTTTAAATTTAATTACTTAAATTAAATAAATAAAAAAAGCCAATGGCCGAATTATGAGTCTAAAATAATAACAGCCAAACTAAGATTAACTAAACCATACTCGAAGGAGGAAACTTCAAATCTGATCCAGTAATAATAAAATGGTATAGCCCAATTCTTTTTACTACAGTAGGGCCTGAAATTAAGTAAAAGTTTCATTCCGTTTCTACTTTAATTCAAAATAGCTGGGCTAAAAGTTTCATTCCGTTTCCACTTAAATTTGACTGAGCTCACACAAAAGTCATAGAAGAAGAAAAAAACTAAAAATTAAATCAAAAATAGAGAAAATGAGATAGACTTTGGATGGTTGAGCACCTCAATATCAAGAGAGTGTCATGGGAAATGTGGCACTCTCACATAGGAATGGCAATGGGTCGGATCTAGATCGGATCTGGTTAGGTCCAGATCCATATTCGATTTTTTTGTTCGGATTCAGATTCGGTCCAAATCCATTGGATCAAAAAATTAGATTCAGATTCAGATCCATAAGATCCGCAGGGTCCAGAGTCTAGATCTGGATCCATATATTTTTCTCTAAAATAAATTATAAATCAACTATAATTCATAGTAACACCATAGTAATCTAAATACACAATAATATTATAATAATTATTTAGAATTTCACAATTACCACTATATTGGAATACGTTAGTTACAAATTTACTATAAGGTAGGAAATAACAAACAACTCGATCGTCGGTGGTGTAAGTAGAGCGACCCGCCGTGAATGCCAACTAATACATAATTGGAAGAATTTGAAATGAAATTGAGAGCATATATGTTTTGGGAGAATTTGAAAAAAATTATGGATTATATATTTAATTATAATATATATATTATAGTTAACGGATTATGTATTTAATTATAATAAAAATTAATATATATATCTATATATATCATATATGGTCCAAATTTTGAGATCTAGATCGGATCCATGGATCTGTTCGGGATCGGTCATTTCTACTCTTACATGGTCTCAAAATATATATATATATATATATATATATATATATATATATAGGGTAGGTTATAATAAAACATTAAAACCTAAAATCAATTAAGATCCAATGATTTATGTATAAAATTAATGCACCCATGAGTTCTGATAAAAGACAACACTATTCATCAATATTTCGTAGTGTAGTAACTTTATACATAAAGTGCATTAACTTCGTAAATAAAGTGCATTGGTTTTTAGGTTTTTACGAAAAGATAGGTTTTTATTTAAACTCTTCCATATATATATATATAGGAGGGTTAACGTGAAAATATTTTTATCATGAGAACCAAAAAATGATGAATTGAGAGTGAAAGTTAATGAATCTGAAAAAGTTACTGAATCCAAAAAATAGAATTTTCGCCCCTCATGGGATTCGAACTATGGGTGAAAATGCTGAATTTTTTTATTCAGTAAATTTCATAGGATATACATTACCTATCATAACTAATTCATTTTGTTTACACTGAATTTTCGTGATTCTTAATTAGCATGTTAAAAATGGTTCTTATTTGAACCTCAATATATATATATATATATATATATATATATATATATATATATATATATATATATATATATATATATATGTGTGTGTGTGTGTGTGTGTGTGTGTGTGATAGAAATTAAAATTAAAATTATATTAACAGGATCAACTTCGAATCGAGAAGCTCACTGATCTCTTCAAAATAACTTAATTGAGCACATATGGGAAAAATTTGGCATGGCTAATTGAATATGTAATTTGCATCTGTTGTACTTGTAATTTAAATTTCATATATCTATTTGTAACTTGATTTATTTAGTTTAATTTTTATGTTAACTCTTGTAATTCTGTTTTATGATCAAGTAAATTGTGAGTTTCTAAATGTATGATAATTAATTTTGTCTTAAATATGGATTTCGAAATAATTTATATTTTTTCTACTTTTTAAGATTTTTAAAATACAGTTAAAATCATTAAGGATAATAAAATAATAAAATAAAACAAAAAGAAAAAAATATTTAGATCATGTGAGTGTCACTAATGGGAGTAGAAATAAGATGAAAGTTGAGATGTATATGTGAAGGAGAAAGAAATAAATATTTTAGTTCAATGTTAGATTGTAGTTTAAGACAATAGAAAATAACCTAAAACCCCGGTGTAGATCCCTCTCTCCTAACTATCTCCATTGCACACATATTTCACCATCTCTCTCTCTTTGATCCCCAGTCTATCACCACCACAACCTCACATCCGATGGTACATCGCCATCGCCAGCGACAACAAAGAACAATTATATTGGCGCTGCCACTTCTTATTCCTCCTCAAATAGCCAACAGCTGATCTAGCCACCACCATCCGCGTCATTGATCACAGAATCACTGCACCGTCGTCGACGTCGTCGTGGTCTTGGCGACTACCTTCCGGGCTCATATCTCTCTTACTTCCTTAGCGATAGATCTATCGCTCTTCCTCAGCCACCATCTCATCCAAGCAGTCACCTTCGTGGCTAGTGCTCATCGTTGTCCTCGTCTCAATGGCGCGACAACATCAACTACAAGTCTTTCCCCCATCTCAACCCTCTAGCAACAATAGCAACGCAACCTTCGACTTTTCGATTCGAAATGAACTCAGTAGACTCGACTAGGGATGTCAATGGGTGGGTTTTACCCGAACCAGAACCAATAAATAAGTAATGGTTCTGGTTCTGGAACCGACCCATTAGACACTGGATCCGGATCGGACTCGGACCATCAACTATGGGTCTTAAGCGGACCGGATCTGAACGGGTCTAGAACCAGAACCGGACCAGAACCGAACAAGAACCAGAACTAGAACAAAAACCGTTGCTTTATAATTTAATGTGTTATGAGTGATTTTGAATCGATATGGATAAAACTAACTCATTGACAAGCTTATTTAAACTTAGGCTTGTCAATATACGAGTTTTACTCGAACCAGAACCAATAAATAAATATTGGTTCTGGTTCTGGAACCAGAACCAGATCCGACCGTCAAACTATGGATCTAAACGGTCCGGGTCTAAAGCGGGTCTGGAACCGGAACCAGAACCGCTGCTTTAAAATTTAATGGGTTTTTAACGGTTCCGGATCGGTCCGGCCCACCCATTGACATCCCTAGACTCGACCATACACACAGAGTTCACGTCTCACCTCTGCATTTTAATTTTTAAACGAGCAAGATCACATTTTCTTCTTTTTGTTATCCTTAATATATGTTTCAGAATTGCAATAAGTTAGTAGATTATGCTCTCCTATGTATAAATTGTATGTGTTCAGTTCATGTATTATGTTGGTTTTGTTGCTTTGTATCAATTTCTTACATGAAGACCTACCTTAGTGTTTTAACCATCTTGCTTCGTTTCAAAGATTGAAGGCATAATAAATTGAAATATAACAAATGGTTGAGTCATTTGGAACATGTACAATGTAGGCATTCCTTGTTTTTCCGAGATGGTTGAGATGGAAATGGGTGCTGAAAATTACAAGGTATTATGAGCTTGTTGTGAAACTCAAAGATTGTAAGCGGAGAATAAGAAGGAAGATTACTCTTGACCTTGAGAGGAATCAATTTTTCTTCTTCTCTATATTTGGGAAGTGGTCGATCGTAATAGTAATGAAAGCATTTGAAACATTGTATGGTGTACAAAAGTCTTCTATTTGGTATATGGCTAGAGTAGGAGTGTAAGGAAAGTAACGTGTGAAGGTAAGGGTTGGAAAAAAAGTTAAGAGAATTCAAGAAAAGTTTCAACAACAATTTATCGTGATATGATTCATATGATTCATTCACGTCTCCGTATTAATTCCTTGACTTTCATTAATAGTTTATTTAATTCGATTTTTGTAAGTTTATCAAAGTCGACCAATCAATTACCGATTAACAACTAGCATGCTTGTGTAAAGTATAACTACTTATCCGATAAGACAACATACACACTTAATTTGTCTTTTCAGATACATATTTTAGAGAGAATGCAAAATTATTTGATACGACTAATTAATAGATTATGAAAGTATTCAAAATTTGGGGTATTGCATTTATTTATTTATTTTCCAAGTACCATCTCCAAAGGCACTCTATTTCCTACTCTATACACTAATTTAGTGTAAAAACATTCTCCAACAATACTCTATATCTTGCACTAAATTAGTGAATGTGAATAGTGTCACACCAAATATAGAGTCACCACTCTAAATCACTTTTTCATATTCTTTACTTATTTATTTTTATTTAATTATTTGTATTATGTTTGTTTATTATATAGTTATTATTATAATTTAGCAATCATAAAATTTATAAAAGACATTATATAAAATTCTAAAATATAATAAAATAAAATTACATCATAATAATAAAAATAAAATTACAACTTAATAAAAGTAAGCATAAAATCACAAACACACATGCAATAAAATTAAAGTAGCATACAAGAAATTCTAATATGGTCCAAGATCACTTCCAGATCCCCCAATGTCGCCTCCAGATCCTCCAAAATCAAGAAATTCTAATATGAAAAGATAATTAATACATTTTGTATATTTAATTATGAAATTGATTAAATATATATATTAAATATAAATATGCATGATATATAATAATTAGTTTGAAATTTATTAAAATAGAAAGCATAAAAATAGAATATTCTATTATAGAGTGAAATATAAAGTTGATTATTGGAGATGAATATGAAAAAACTCTATATTTTACACTAATTTAGTGTAGAGTGAACACTAAATTAGTGCAAACCTTTGGAGATGCTCCCTTTTGCTGCTTTACTTATAAATAAGAGCTTTGTTCCTGTACTCTACAATTGAGTTTTGAATAAATGAAAAACTGGGGTTTGTTTTCTCTTTTCATGTGTTCTTCCAGTATTCATCTTGAATGAACAACTTTCACACTTATTTGTGTTTGCTTTCGGTATTCTTTGAATCAACAAAGATATTTGTCACGCTTATCTGCATTGCTTTCAATCTTCTTTTAATCAACAAAGATATTACTGTCACTATTATCTACTAATCGATCTTAATCTCGTCAGGTAATAAATGCAGTAAAGAACACGAGGAAGTAACGTGGTTCGATCTTTGAATTAGATCTCGTCCACCGGAGCGAGAGAGTATGTGTGTATTGATAATATGAGAGCGATTACAAAGAGTATAGATAGTCAGTGATCGATCCGAGTGTAGATGATCATTTTCTTCTATTCTAGCCTCTATTTATATACCATCAAGTTGAGTTCGACTCTGATTCAAATTGAGTTTGACTCTGATTCAAGTAGAGTTTGACTCTACTACAAAGTCTTCTCTCATAAGGATTCTTTTAGATATGCATCCGAATCTTCTACGTCTCCAATTACGATTAGAGTTGTAGTTGGTCGAGGAGTCTTCTTGGGCCGAACTCACATGGGCCGAGCTTAATGTCGGGGCCCATTTATATTGGGCCTTGGGCGAGTTGGGCCTTATCTATCATATCTCCCAGACATAGAGTGAGGTCGTGATGGAGGGGTAACGGTGGTTGGCGATCGCCTCCGCCGGAATTCGTAGTCTGGCGGCGTGGGCGCGCGTCTGATCTGCCGAAGTTGAATGTCGCTTGCTTCGTCCCGCCGAGGCGTTACGCGAAGTCGTATGTCGCTGCTTAGCCGCCGAGGCGTTACGCCGCTAGGTTGTATGTCGCTTGCTTCGTCCGCCGAGACGTTCTACAAAGTCGTATGTCGCTTGGCCGCCTGCCGCGTTACGCCAAAGTCGTATGTTGCTTGGCCGCCCGCAAGTCGTATGTTGCTTGGCTTCACCGCTGCTAGGCGTTCGCCGAAGTCGAATGTCGCCGCTCCATTGGCCGGTTAAATGTTGCTCGGCTTCGTCGCCTTTGGCGCTCGTGAAGTCGTATGTCGCTGGCCGCCGCCGGGGTGTTCTCGCCAAGTCGTATGTTGCTTGGCTTCACCAGCTGGGCATTCTACGAAGTCGAATGTCGCTGCTCCACCGCCGAAGTTGAATCTTTGCTCGGCTCCATTGGCCGAAGTCGAATGCTCGTCGCCTTGCCAAGTCGAATATGTAACCGTGCGGCGCGAAGGCTCGGGATCGCGCGAAGAAGGAGGCGGGGCTCGGCGGCGGCCGGGTGGCGGTGGCGGTCGGCCATGGAGGGGGGCGGATGGTCGAGGGCCGAGGCGAGGCGAGGCGAGGCGAGGCGTCGGTCGACTGCGGAGGCCGGGCGGGCGGCGGCGCCGAGGTCGGCTGCGGAGGACACGGCGGGCGGCAGGTGGTGAGGCCGAGGTCGGCCATTGGAGGCCGAGGTGGAGGTAGTTCGTCCTCGTGTTTAAGCGAAGGTAATTCATCCTCGAAATTAACGAAGGTAGTTCGTCCTCGTATTAAACGAAGGTAATTCGTCGTCGTATTAAACGAAGATAGTTCGTCCTCGTATTAAACGAAGGTAATTCATCCACGAAATAAACGAAGGTATGGGTTCCTTATTTGGCAAGAAATATCGCTAGGGGTGGTCCCCTCGTCCTCGTATTAAATGAAGGTAATTCATCCTTGAAATAAACGAAGGTAGTTCGTCCTCGTATTAAACGAAGGTAATTCATCCTCGAAATAAACGAAGGTATGGGTTCCTTATTTGACAAAAAATATCGTTAGGGGTGGTCCCCCCGTCCTCGTATTAAACGAAGGTATGAGTTCCTTATTTGGCAAGTTTTATCGCTAGGGGTGGTCCCCTCACGCGCGTTTAGATCTCCTCCTTAGAGGGTATAGTTAGTCCTCCGAAGAGGGTATAGTTCGTCCTCCGAAGAGGGTATTGTTCGTCCTCCGTAGAGGGTATTGTTCATCCTCCGTAGAAGGTATTGTTCATCCTCCGTAGTGGGTATCGTGGAAAAGGTGGTATGCATAAGTGACAAATGAAATATGCAAGACAGATGAAGTAAATAAAGAAAATATTTTATTAATGAGACACGATGTACCGGATAAATGGGCGAGTTTATATGACCTTTTTCCGATGACTTCTTTAATTCGGTATAGTCTTTCCCATGTGGTAATGCTATTGTTTTGCACGTCGTAAAGTTTATGTGTTTGATGTAATTGTTTGACGTGGTTGACTTGATACAGGGGACTGAGTCAATGACGGCGGAGCTTGCGAGGACATTCACCCAACTGACGGACTTCCTTCATGACGTCGTCGTTCAGTTCCACCAGGTGGCTCGCGTCGGAGGGGTTTGGAGGAGGAGAAGACCCTCCTCGTCAACGAGGTGGCCGCGACTGAGGCAAAAGCTCGGGATGCGGCAAAGAGGGAGGCCGGGGCTCTGGCGGCGGCCGAGGTGGCGAAGGCCGAGGTCGGCCGGCGGAGGGCCGAGGCAGAGGTGGCCATGTATCGGGAGGTCGAGGCCGAGAGGTCGGCGGGAAGGCCGGTGGCCGGTCGGGAGGCGAGGCGGCGGAGGCAGGTCGCCTACTTGGAATTGTCGGGTTTGACACGCGGTTATAATACCGAGCTACTTGTTGCTTGTCCGAGCTTCTAATGTAGGCGATGTCTCTCTCTCGATTTTCTTTGGGATTCTCGCCTCGGTTTCTTGATCATCCTCTTTCTTCTTTTGTCGGAGGTTCCACCTTGTCAGCTTCACGCTTTCTCCTGTCCGCTTCGTCTGCCTTGGCAAACCGATCTGCTATGCGTCACAGCTCCGACGCAGTGTGGGGCTCTTACTTGACAATCTCCTTGTATAGGGCCCCAGGTAAGATGCCGTTTTGGAAAGCCGAGATAATGAGGAGGTCGTCTACATCCTCGACTTTTAGGCTCTCCTTATTGAACCTCGTTATGAAGTCGCTGATGGACTCACCTCGGCCTTGCCTTACAGTGAGGAGATGAGTCGATGTGGTCTTGGACTCGGCTTTTTGGAAGAACCTTCGATGAAAGGCTTCCATTAGATCTCGGTAAGATCCAATGCTACCGGGAGGTAAACTATCGAACCACCGGCGGGCGTTGTCGATCAGTAGTTCCGGGAACAGCTTGCACATGTGGATGGTGTTGAGACGTTGATTGATCATGTTATATTGGAACTGAGAGAGGAAGTTTTGTGGGTCCCGCAGTCCATCATAGGGGGCTATACTTGGCACCCGGTACTTATCCGGGAGAGGGGTGTCGAGTATCTCATTGGAGAAAGGGGTAATGATCCTCCCGTATCCGTCGAACCCGCCTCCCGGAGAACGATGCGGAGTTCATCGGCCGAACTCGTTTTGGTGGTGGGGATCGACCTCGCGGTGATCACGACGTCTTGTCCTGCGCTGCTCGTCCCTTGCATGGTCGGTTTGGGCCCCAACCCGTGTAGAGGTATGAGTGCCTATCATCCGAAGGCTGGGGGATTCACCTCGTTGTGCCGCTTCGTGTTTTGATGAGGCTTCGACGTCCTTGTCTCCGTGATGATGCCAAACTTTTTCTCGGCTAAGGTACTGGAGGAAGCTCTCCTTGTTCTTTTCGAGGAACCCTTTATCTGCTTCGTCCAGGTTTAACTGTGGTGCTAGGTTCCTCTCGGTTGCTGTTGCGACCTCCCTCACTTTGGTACTCTTCTTCTTCATGCAGGATGGGATGGCATTGCTCGTCGAGACTTTGGACATGCCCTTCGAGGGTCGTATCTCTGACCGGGCTTTTCCCAAGCCGAGCTCGCGCGTCTGCCGCCGTTGTTCTTGTTGTTCCGTGGCAATGGCTCGGATGTAAGACTTCTTGTATTCATCGTTGTTCTGATTGTTACCCGAGAAAAAGTTGATCGAAAACACAGAATTTCGGTTCCCACAGACGGCGCCAGTGATCGATCTTAATCTCGTCAGGTAATAAATGCAGTAAAGAACACGAGGAAGTAACGTGGTTCGATCTTTGAATTAGATCTACGTCCACGGAGCAAGAGAGAGTATGTGTGTATTGATAATATGAGGAGCGATTACAAAGAGTATAGATAGTCAAGTGATCGATCTGAGTGTAGATGATCATTTTCTCTTCTATTCTAGCCTCTATTTATATACCATCAAGTTGAGTTCGACTCTGATTCAAATTGAGTTTGACTCTAATACAAGTAGAGTTTGACTCTACTACAAAGTCTTCTCTCATAAGGATTCTTTTAGATATGCATCCGAATCTTCTACGTCTCCAATTGCGATTAGAGTTGTAGTTGGTCGAGGAGTCTTCTTGGGCCGAACTCACATGGGCCGAGCTTAATGTCGGGGCCCATTTATATTGGGCCTGATGCTTGGGCCTAGTAGTTGGGTCGTATCCTATCATCTACATTTGTTTTTTGTATTATTTGAATCAGTAAAGATATTAATCACTTTTATCTGTGTTTGCTTTCAGTATTCTTTGAATCAACAAAGATATTGGTCTCTCTTATTTGTGTTTGCTTTCGATATTTTTTGAATCAACAAAGGTATTCATTTATTTGTTTCAAGCTGTTGATGTATTACATCGTATCATTTATTTTTCAATTGTTTGCAGAACCAGGGTGAATACAAAAATATAAAATATTTTTATTGAAATAATAAAAAAAATGAGCGATGATTTAATAACATCATACTCCATCCATCCACAGTAAGTGTATCGCTTATAGACGATACAAGTTTTAATAAAATTGTTGGTAGGTGTTATTTGAGTGGAGAGATGATCCCACCATAGTTAGCTTGTGAGTGATAGAAATGATTTTTTGGTAAATAATCAGTGATTTTGAGGTTGAATAATAAGAACTATTATTCTAAAATGGAAAGTGATACAATTTTAGTAGACGCTGAATAAGACAATTGTTATACATTTATCATGTACGGAGTGAGTATTAAAAGTCATACCAAAAGTACATGACAAGCCCATTATTTAAGAGAATCGTGTGTTGGTTACACAACCTAGGTCTGGCCGGAGGCGATCATGGATGGGAATGAGGTATAGGATTGATAGTGATTCCCAGATCACAAAGAGGTTCTACTCTTGCCTGATTTGGATCTTCGATGGCGCAACGGAGGAAGATGTTTTGAATGTGAAAAGTGATGATTTGTTGGCAATGAATGTGAGGTTTTTGAGCATGAAAGTGCTCTTGCTTGATTTGGCTAGTGTGAGATTGTTTATGTTTTCTTTTAATTGACGTGGAGCCAAATATGACACTCCGACAACCACATGTGTATTTGAAACCGAAATTCGACTAACAAGACATTAATATAAGTTTTCTAAAATATTAAGGACTAAAATAACAATATGTTTATATCGAAACATTAACTAAGAAGTCATTAAATATATTCGGACATAAAATTATCTTACATGTATATATATTTGAGATGGTTATAACTAGAGCTAGCAAAATGAGCACGACATGATAGGCCAGCTCGGGGTACCCGAGGTTTGGACTTGGTTGGATTTTAAAATTAGAAGCCCAAAAAAATCGAGTCTAAAAAGCACATAAAAAACCTTGGGCCTACCGGGCTTTGGGCCTAAAAATTCCGGGTTTTAGGGCTAAAAAGCATGTACAACATAAATTAAATATAAATTTTTATATTATTGTGTAGTCAATAAATATTTTAGTGCAGTGATAAGTGTTCATGCTCCTCATAAAAGAAACCTGAATTCGATCCCAAGTAATGATGTTTTTTGTTTTTTTCAATTATTTTGCTTAGTTGTCTTAATTATATAAATAGGTGGTGTGTCGTTTTCACCAAAAATAAATCGACACTAGGTCGGTGTGCCTACATTGCACGTATAGCGATGGTAATCGACACTCGGTCAGATGCCCAAACCGCATGTAAAGCGATGGCAAAAATCGCTCCCAAATGATTGACGAGAATTTCTCCAATTTTCCACCTGTAAAATAAGTTGTGGGAAATGACTAAACTATAAAATCGAAAATAACAAATAAGAAAGGTATCCAGATGTTTGATTGTAACGAATATAAAGAAGGTATCCCGGTTCCAATTAATTCCACTCTAGCTTAGACAAATCCGATCCTCGATGCAAATATAACTTCAATTCATGTAAACAAACCAGTTATGATCACCGAAGACGCTTCTGACGTAATCTTATCTCTCCTTAATTTATCGGTAATTAGGAAGACACTTCACTAACTACTTCTCTATCAATCGACAACCGTAGAGACACTCTATAGATTTAATGAGCCGACGACTTTAAGAACTAATTCGATTCATGTAAACAAACCGTTATGATCACCAAGACGCTTCGACGTAATCTTATCTCTCCTTTATTTAATGGGAAGACACTTCACTAACTACTTTAAGAACTAGAAACTCTATAGATTCAAAATCGATAAACTCGATAACGCGAGGATTATCGAATTAAGATCATAAACTCTTGACTGATGAATCACTTTATCAATAATCAAATCTAAACCACAATTACGGATGACCGATTCAATTGGCTACTAATTAATTTCGAACTACTAAATATTTGCAACTACCTAGCAGAGACGAAACAATTAACGACAATAAACACATAGAATAACAGATGCGAGCATAAAATTAAAGGATAAAACCGATTAGATCTCAAGGAACGTGTCGCGCTAGAGCTTCCTTAATCTTCACCGAATGAAAGAGATTAGCTAGAACTCATAAATGAATTCAAGCTAAAAATGATAATGAAAGCAATTGGACGAGAAAAAGAAAACAAATATAAAAGTAAAACTTTCAATTGGAATTCCACAAACTGATTCTGTCTTCCTACGTGCGTGTAGAGAATGAGAGAAAAGAGATAAAGGCTATCCTATATGGAAATCTCTCCAAAACAAATCCATTCCCATAAAAATCTAATAAAATCCCTATAAAAAATGAGAAACTAATCTAATATAATAAGGAAACAAATAGATACTTCAAAATAATAACTAAAGATGCCCAAATCAATATTTGAGGCCTATTACATAATTCAAATTCGTTTGATATCACAAAGTCTTCAAAAATCCATTTAATCCACATCATTGTTGTCAAGTCCCAGCGAAACAGTGCAGTATGGTCATACTGCACGACCTTCAGACATCAACTTTACTTTAGATATTTCAAAACTCTTCCAATTTGATGTTAATTTTTCCAAAATAATATGAACACCTAGAAAATCCACAAAATATGCAATTAGCTTCATAGATTATGATTAAGTAGATATTAAGTATTTAAACTCATCAAAATCACCCAAAATATACGTATAAAATACATCTAATCAATAGGTTATATAATTATTTAATAATATTAAATATATTTTTATATTATAATTTACTAGTTTCTAGACTTAAATAATTATTTTTTATAACTATTTATCTTTCTATAATTAAAAATATTAATTTTATATATTATAAAAATTAGAGAAATGAGCTAAAAAGCATGTCCGCCCCCGTCCGTGGTTGGACTGAGCTTCATATTTATAGGCCAAAAAATATAAATTTTCGTCGAGCTCAACCCGACCTACTACTTTTGTCAGCTCTAGTTATAACTACATTTAGCATTCATTAAGTGAGCATCCATTTCATGCTAAAAAAGAAACGATAAACTTAATTTTCACTTATTTTTCATTAGATGCCTAAATGATGTTCGGTTTTCACTTAAAACCAAATCAAACCATTTCGATTAATCAAAAATCGAAAATTCGGTTTCGATTCAGATTCAGTGTTTGGTTTCAGAGTTGATTTTTTTATCGGTTAATGATGGTTCGGAATCGAAAAATCGTTTTATTTTTATTTATTTTTAGTTATTTTAATAAATTTAAAATTTAAAATTATTATTTTTAATAAATTTTAATTTTTAAAATGTTATTTATTTAGTTTAATTATTAATTAGTCTTATTTAGATTTTTTGGTTAATCGAAAATTAATTGTATTTTCGATTAAAAAAATTAAATCAAATTAATTTTAGATTCATTTTTTCGAATAAATTTAGTAGTTCGATTAATCGAAATCATTTATATCCCTACTTACTATCTTATTATCGACAGCTAATAAATTTGAAATTTAAAAAAATTCTGTTCCACGGGGAGAGTTTCCTTCTGGAGCAAAGAAAGGAAAAGTGTACATCAATTTCCAGAATTACACAATCGAAGCCATAAACCCACAGTTGTACGCGCGCAAGCAAGCACGCGCCCGCCACACACACTCTTCAGTAGTGGGCCCCCCTCTCATCATCTTCTTCGCTAGGGTTCATGCTTCTCGCCAATTTCTAGTAACTTGCCATTTTCTTTGGATTGGGAAATGTATTTGGTAATCTCTTCCTTAAATTCGTATTTAGTGTTTCGGCGTGGAAGGGGCTGCAGGCGGTTGAGATGATGTCGGTCATGAGTTCCAGCAACGACGGCCGCGTGGTGCCGCCACCGGAACGGGGAAGAGGCGCCGTCAGAGAAGAAAAATCCGCCGCTTCAACAAGCGAATTTGGTTCAGCCCGAGATTTCGGGTTCGGTACAGTGGTTTCGACTGACAAGGCTGCTCGAGTTGGCGGTGATGGATCAGATGACACTAGGTTTTTCAGTAATCTGAGTGATTCTAGAGTTTTGAAGACGGAGAACGAGGAAAACAGGTATCACGGTAGCGGAGGAGGAGAAAATAACCCTAGCTCTTCCGTTTGTAGATTGCACGGGAGTAGTGAGAAAAGCAGTTCGCGGAGCGGGAAGCTGGGACATAAGAAGAATACGAGTGCACCTGAGGATTATGATTCTATTTTATCTGCATTCGACCAGTTCGCAGCTAAAGGAAAGGATGAAGCGGTTGGATACGGGTTCCAAGTCGGAGATATGGTGTGGGGAAAGGTAAAATCCCACCCGTGGTGGCCGGGCCACATATATAGTGAGGCACTTGCTTCGCCGTCTGTCCGAAGAGGCAAGCATGAGGGCCACGTGTTGGTGGCGTTTTTCGGGGACAGCAGCTATGGGTGGTTTGATCCGGAGGAGTTGATTCCGTTTGAGGAGAACTTCGCAGAGAAGTCGAAACAAACTACATCCCGGTCATTTGTAAAGGCGGTGGAGGAAGCTGCAGATGAGTTAGCCAGAAGAAGTAGTTTGGGTTTAACCTGCCGCTGCAGAAATGAGTTTAATTTCTCGCCATCTAGTGTAGAGGGATATTTTGTTGTGGATGTGGGCGATTCTGAGGCGGGGTTTTATAGCTTGGGCCAGATCAGTAAAGCGCAGGATAGTTTTCAACTGAGGGACATGGTTTCTTTCCTGCACGAAGTAGCCTTGAATCCCATGAGTGACAAGTGCTGGAACGTTGATTTTATCAAGCAGAAGGCAGCAGCTCTAGCTATTAGAAAGATGTTTTTTGAGGAGTTTGATGAGACTTATGCTCAGGCTTTTGGAACTCAACCAATACGCCCTTCTCGTCCCACTGCCCCTGCGACCGTGGATCCATCTAAAGGTACTGTTCTTGGTGAACTTCTTAGAATATGCAGGGGCGTAATGTGGTTCTATATGTCATGACCTTTTCTTTGCCTATGTTACTGTGACGTTTGTTGCTAAAGATCTCAATATAAATTCGTCAGATAAATTTTGGGGTTATCAACAGTTATTGATCTTTTGAAGTAGCCGGAGGAAATGCGATTTAAAAATGAATAATGTCATGCTAAAAGCCATATGAAGAAGCCTGTAGTAGTTGGCTGCATAATTCATGGGAGCTGGATAGCTTAGCTGCACCATGCTTGATGCTTCATGATGTCAGCTTGCTATATAAGTGGTACTGGAGTTCTAACTTTGTACCCTCAACTGACTTCTATCTTCAAGGAGGTAGCTAATGGTAATGTGAATAAAGAATTAAAGACAACTGCAGTCTGATGTGTCATATACATGATTTTGGCTCTTTAGTCTTTACTGATTTCTGGCTAGGCACATAAGAAAAACCTTGTTTTCACTTTGCCTTTGGCTCTCTACTGTCTTCCATAAATGTGCATAAGACAATTATTTATATTTAGTTTTATTTGTTATTTTCTTATTGCTGTCTCAAGGTACAAACTACATTTTTTTACTGAGATTATATATTTTGTTTTGCTGAATCTGTTAGCATGCTGACCTTACCTCTTTTGTGTTTTGATCCTGTATGTTTCATGTTTTTATCCACATCTAGGTATTAGAAGTAACATTCGAGATATGAAATAGGAAAGACCTCCTTTGCCTAGTACTGTGCACATTCATCTAGGTATTAGAAGTAACATCGGTATATAGAAGTCATAATGAGATATGAAATAGGAAAGACCTCCTCTGCCTAGTAGGCTAGTACCATGAACATTCATTTGCAGGATGCCTCCTCCATCTTCTCTATCTTGCAAGTATTGGAGTTGCATTTTTCTCTCTAGTTAATGATTTTCATTCCCCCTTGCTCAATCTCTATCTTATGTTCTATAAAAGAATTCATTCGAATGGATTGTTTCTTCATCTATCCTCACATTGTTCCCATCAATTTTGTAATACAAGAATCTATATGCTGGAAAACATTTAGTTCATATAATTCCACATGGGCTGTGGAGTTGAGCTTTGCTTCCCTTTCTGTTGACAAGTACTATCTACTTAGTCTATTTATCAGTGGAGTCATCACACATTTTGCTTTGTGTTTGTAGCTTTAAGGGTTAATAGAAATAGTTTACAGAAATGGTTGTATATTTTTTCTTATTCTTGGCCACGTACTTGTGGATATATTATGCTCCATGTAAGGAGAGAATAAGTTATTTCTTTTAGGGGAAAAAACTCGTTCAGATGCATTTGAAAAGGCGTGGTCGTGAGGTGTACCTCGGTGCGAGGAGCCGGGAAAGCACCTCCGAGGTGGCGCCTCACCTGCAGTGCAAGAGGCTGACGCCTCAACCATAGCGAGTCGCACCGAGGCGGACCGATGCGTTCATCTCAATTTCACTTCTTTTTTTTTTCCTTCTTTTTTTTTGGGCTTTCTTTATTTTTTTTTACATGGGCTTTCATTATTTTTGCTTAATTTTTAATGGGCAAATAGAAAAAAAACCTAATTGATTGAAATCTAACCTAATTTCTCCTCTTTCCATCGCTGCTCTCTCGCTTTCTCCTGTTTTCTCCTGCTCTACCTAGCTCTTTCTGCTCCCTCTCTCTCTCTCTCTCTTGCTCCCTCTCTCGTGGGCGGTCAGGCAGCATCCTAGCATTCAGGTTCCAATAGTCTATTATGTGTTTTCAATAGTCCTGATGTTTTTCTTATTTGTTTTCTTTTATTTATTAGGTTATTATGTATTTTTATTATACGCGGTCCGTTCCCAAAATATGTTACTGGAATCTTCGGTGTGAGTTTTTAATAAAAGTTGTTGAATGTTTTATAGTGTTAAACTAATTAGTGGTGGACTATGGGTAGTAATATGTGTAAATAAGTGGTGTTGTTGAAGGTAATAAAAAGGGATAGTGGTGGGCCATGAGTGGTAAAAGGTGTAAATAAAGAATATTATTGAGGGTAATGAGTAAGTGAGTATTTTGTGTGATAGTTTCCATAAATGGAAAGAGAACAAATTTAGGGGACGTATTAAAATTGAAAACTAGGAACAAATTTTGGGGATGGAGGGAGTGCTATTTATAATTTTATGTGTTTTTATGATTTACGCTTCGGTTTTATGCCTCGGACCGCCTCGAGGGGCTATTGGAAAACGCCTCGGTGCTTAAAACATATATTTAAACCTTGGTCTTGTTGATACACTTTCACAACTTGTAGAGGTCTACGGTGTAGAAGTTTGTTGATGACCTTGTTAGGCACATATAAAATAATATTAAACTTTTTTTGCCCTTTTTGTCTGATCATTTTCTTTGTCTTCTTCTCATTGTTCTTGTTGGTTCAATGTTGCAGCTCCATTGAGTGGCCGTCTAGTGTTTGCTGAAACTCTTGGTAAGAAGAACATCTCTGTAAAACCTGCGAAAACAAAGGGTCAAGTGGAGAAGGACAAATATCTTTCTAAACGACAAGAGGAATCTAGTCTAATGAAGAGCAAGAAAACAAGTTCAATCCAGGTGGGTCACTTCCCTCGGCCGCTCTCGGTAGATAGACAGTACTCTGGCATAAGAGACCACAAGCACCAGGCATCCGAGTCTTGTTTTGCTGATGGTCCACATCAACTTACAAGTCAGCAGGCATCAATTAATATCAAACCTTCTGATAGTTCCAGGAAACTCGTTGAAGGTGGCACCAAAAAAGTTATGTTTCTAAAGCGTCCTGCTGGGGAATCTACTGGTGAGAATGCAATCCGAGTAAAGAAAAAGAAAAGGAAGGTAATTAGCCCTGAAACTGGTGGGGAACGTCAGCAGTTACCTCTTGCAGTCGGTCACAGCACAGTAGGTACAGAGAATGTTTCAGGAATGCTGCCGGTCCATGTTCATCCCACCGATATTTGTAGGTCAGGAGATCCGAAAATAGATGCAGCTGTGGGCTTATCATCGTCTCAGTCACAGCAAGCAGCTGACTTTGCAAAAATAGAGCTTCAAATGTTGGTGAGGGATCTACGTGCTGTTGCCCTCAATCCCTTTCATGGAGAGCGGAAGAGTTGCCCAGCTGTCATCAAACAGGTTTTTTTTAAATACCGATCCCTTGTGTATCAGAAGAGCTTGGTTTTAGTGCCACCAGCTGAGAGCGAGGCTAGTGAAGGTAATTCTGGTAGTTTACACATGCCCGCTGTTGCTGTTGCTGATGCTGACAAGATTGTGAGACCTTCAGTCAGACTTGACGATCAAACCAAAGGTGGAAAGAAACATGATCGTCCAGATGATGTCCCGAAAAAGAAGCTTGGTGTCTCGGAAGGTGTGAAACGAAAGAAGTTGGATGAGTTTTTGGAGTCTAAGAGAAAGAAGACGGATAACTTCAAATCATTGACTACAGAAAAGAACATTATTAGCCAGAGGTCTGCTGAATCCCGGCATGGTGATGTGAAAGATTTCACTGCGCCTCCAACAAAATTAAGAGCTATAAAACAAGAATCGAGCAAACGGACAGCAGGGCAGATGACGAGAGCTGCGACTCCAACTATGCTCATGATGAAGTTTGCAGCCAGTGCAGCACTTCCCTCCATTCCCCAACTGAAGGTGAAGTTCGCCCGTTTTGGGCCTTTGGACCAGTCGGCTACAAGAGTTTTCTGGAAATCATACACGTGCCGCTTGGTCTACCAACACAGGATAGATGCCCAAGCTGCTCTGAAGTTCGCCGTTGGCAGTGGCGACTTGTTTGGAAACGTGAATGTGAGATGCTACATCCGGGAAGTGGAAGTTGAGGCGACAGATTCAGAACCGGTCAAGCCTCCCAAGGAAGATACTGAGCTGTCGAGGGTGGTGGCGGAAACTGCTTCTGATCACGTGCAAACCTCCGCAGCTCAAGTCATGCTTGAAGAAGCCCTTTGGAGACGAGGTTGCGAATGGCAGTGGTAGAAGCGCCCGGGTTAATTTCGTGTTGGGAGGAGACAACGGTCTCCTAACGAACGAAAATAAGAAAAACAACTTTGCTAGTTTTACGCAGGGTGGCTCTTCTATACATTCAACTAGTAAGATTTTGCCAAAAATCAATCCACCTAGCAACACTTTTGCACCTCCCATCCAACAGCCCCCGGTTCCAGAGCAAGGACTTAAACCGCTGGCTCCGAAAACGACGTCGTCTTCGAATGATATCTCGCAGAAGATGCTTAATCTTCTAACGAGATGCAACGATGTTGTTAATAATTTGAGCGCTGCGTTGGGCTGTGCCCCCTACCATCCTCTTTAGATCAAACGAAAAAAAAGAAAAAAGAATTCGTCCAAATTAATGAGCCATTGCATCTTTAAAACGGGCGGAATGAATGGAGTTGTGTGTTGTGCTTGTGGATGTAGCTTTCGGTAGAATATCAGTAGAGATTCTCTCTGTAGTGCTACGATGACGTGAATCTTTGATTATGGTGAATTTCACTTTCATGCTACGAACTATTTAGACGCCCCCTTTTACTGCTTTCTGACTTGTAAGTTTTCCTACCCGAGTTTTACTAGAAAAATGCTGTTTTTTAAGTGCTTTCAATAGGGGCTATTGGCTAGTGGCTGCCCCAAAAAATAATTTTATTCTCATCATTAAAATTTATTGAATGATGGTTTTCGCTTGTGAGATTGTGACTGAAGAGAGAGGGATTTGAAACGAAAATTATGTGGAATATAGGGATGTCTAAATGGGTTCGGAAATTATCCCATCAGAATCTGATCGAGGTCTCTGGTACCCATTTATCAATAAACACAGTCAACGGGATGGAACCGGTGTTGAAAGATTGCAAATCTTGGTTATCAAGTATACCTGAATATTCTATTTTACTTTTTTTAATATTTTTTTATATTTTGTATATTGAAATATTTAATTCAGATTAATAAATTTATAATTTGTTCTCCTCCTCCCAATTCCCAAATCAGACGCATAACTTCATATCCCCCTTGTCATCTTCTCTCTCTCTCTCGATCTGGTCAGTTTCCTTCGTGGAAAAAATCAACAGATTCGTCTCCAGCCTCCTCCCTCTCTCCTTAATCGGAAAATCAACAGATCCTAATCAGGACTCCCCTCTCTCTCCTTCGACGGAGTAAACAATAAATCCGGTTCTGGCCTCCTCTCTTCCATTCTAGATCCAGTCACTTTCCTCCCCCTCTCATTCGTCGGAAAAGTTAATATATTTGGCTCCGACTTTCTCCATCTCTCCATCTAGATTTGTCTCTGGCTTTCTCTCCTCTCTCTCTCCGGCAAAAATCAGAAATTAGAAAATAAAAAATGATTGTAGATGATTTCTTCTCTCTTTGCTATTTTGGATGTTGTTTCTTAATAATTACTTTTGCTGGTCAAAATTTACCAATTTTTAGATGTATATATACTTTCTTTTAATATAATGATATTTTTCTTTTATAGTAATAATATTTTTAAATGTGTAAATAGGAAAAAATGACCAAATTGATAAGATATATGCAGTAAATATCCAAACTCATAAAAAGATGCAGTACATACCCATTTATTAGTTAATGGTCTAATTTACCCTTATTTTTCGTTTCTTTCCTTACATTTCAGTCTGCATCTCTTACATATTTAAGTATGGTTCTTGATTTCAGTAAAAATTCAATACGTTTTCTTTGATTTCAGTGTGAATTGATAGCTGTATTTTTATTTTATTTTTGGAGTTAACTAAATATCATGATTTGATTCAACAATTGAAAATATATTCATTAAAATTCGATCGATTTTATACAAAATTCGATCGGTTTTTTTGACAAAAATCAAAAATTTAAATTACAATTGAATAACCGATCGGTTTTATTGATTTTATGATGAAGGAATTAATTTTGCATAAAATCGATCGGTTTTATGAAAACTGGTTTTACGCAAAATCATTCCAATTTATATTTAAATTTAGTAAAATTAAATTATTAGAAAATTTAAATTTAAATTCAATTTAACCGATATGTTTTTATAAAAAACCGGAGAATCAATTGATTCTCCATAAAAACCGATCGGTTTTTATTTTTATGACAAAACTCGAAAATTTAAATTACAATTGAATAACCGATCGGTTTTATTGAAAAACTGATCGGTTTTATGATGAAGGAATTAATTTTGCATAAAAACCGATCGGTTTTATGAAAACACCGATTTGTTTTACGCAAATCATTCCAATTTATATTTAAATTTAGTAAAATTAAATTATTAGAAAATTTAAATTTAAATTCAATTTAACCGATCTGTTTTTATAAAAAACCGGAGAATCAATTGATTCTCCATAAAAACCGATCGATTTTTATTTTTTATGACAAAAATTGAAAATTTAAATTACAATTGAATAACCGATTGGTTTTATTGAAAAACTGATCTGGTTTTATGATGAAGGAATTAATTTTGCATAAAAACCGATAGGTTTTATGAAAACACGGATTGGTTTTATGCAAAATCATTCCAATTTATATTTAAATTTAGTAAAATTAAATTATTAGAAAATTTAAATTTAAATTCAATTTAACCGATCGGTTTTTAAAAATCGGAGAATCAATTGATTCTCCATAAAACCGATCGATTCAATTTATTTTTAAATTTAGAAAATTTAAATTATTTGAAAATAAAAATTTAAATTCAATCATAAAAATCGATTTTATGAAGAATGAATTGTTTTTCCATAAACCCGATCGGTTTTATGAAAATCAATTCATTTTTTTTTTTAAATTTAGAAAATTTAAATTATTTGAAAATAAAAAATTAAATTCAATTTGAAAATCATAAACCGATCGAATGAATTGATTTTTCATAAAATTTTACTAATATATGATTTGAAATATGATTCATTTTTATAATTTACTGACTTTATTTCGGGCTTTATTCACGTGAAGTAGTATTGATTGATGAGAAATTGGTACTAGTTCACTATTAATGCCAACTCATACCATGTGATTTTAGATCGTTTCACCCACAATTGATGTGAATCAAGACTATTTGATAATGAAATTACGTTGCATCTCTTCTACTATCCACTACTATCGACATACACACTTCTACTATCCACTACACACATACACTATCCTATCCACTACTATCCGACATACATCGATAATTGATATGAATTGATCATCGAACACTTTTATCAATTTTCTCATCATTCATACATTTGAATTCATCTTTCAATAATTGATCAATTACAATCTATAAAAGAGCAACAAAATCAACATAACACACAACATATATACATTTCGTTACAAGACACAAAAGCACACATACAATTTGGAAGTGAAGGCATTTCGCATCAACTCAATTTGAGGTAATATATAGGTTTTATTTTTAGTAATTTGAAATACGTTTGATATCGAGTTGGATTTTCATTTAGAAAATCTATATTTACTTCATTTTTATTTGTTATAGATGGAGAATGGAAATTGATAAATGTCAAATACGGGGATACTTGAGGGTGTATCTACCATGACGGTGTTGAGCACGTTCTTCAAATTCCTAATCATCCATATCAAACCTCTTATACAATATCACTCACTTGATGCGATCAAATTTTCTAAGCACAAATTTCTAATTATTTTATATATCTATGTCTCGATATGGTCGATTATTAAAATCTCTATCGAGTACAGACAATCAATCGCTCAATTGTGCGAAATGAATCATATCCTACGGTATATGTGGTTCATACTATTACGAACAATGAGTTTGGATCACAACAAGAACCATACGTTCATTCGCTCGATTTTCTCATACTTCATCCTATGGAAATAGTGCACTGTCACTCAAATTGATAAGTCGATCGAACAAATCCAGAGGTTGGCGTCGTCGATTGGTTTGGTGATTCTTATATAGGAGATCAAAATTTTGCTTGTGTTCGGGAGCCACACAGGAGAACCTACCGATGTAGTGTCACCCCAACCAGCGCCGTTATTGAAACAGAATCAGATGAAAGTGGTTCAGATTATATTCCGGAGATCGAGATTGATTCAGACGCAACGGAGGACAAAGACGAGAAACGCTTATAAAAATTACGCTTCTTGATTTTGCGGGTTGGATCCGTCGAGAAGGCGGATTGGAAGATCGATGTCGTTGATAAATCCCAGCAATAATCCAGATGATGATATCCAGATCGATGCAAATGAACTAACCAATTAGTTCCAGTTATTCCACTGGACGCTTCTGCATCACTTATGGCTCGTGATCTGCAGTCAACAAGGGAGGGAGAATTGAGCCAAAATTCTTATTACTACAGCAAACAAGATCATGTCTTGTTGTTAGAATTTGGCATATGCGACAAGGCGAATATACAATCGGCGTTCGGACTCAAAACGCGTTACATTTCGATGCAAGCGTGCGGAAATTGTATTTTTCAATTACATGCCACGCGACATGGGATCGCCTGGGAGTCCATAAATTTACTCCCGAGCATACATGCCACCGTGATTGAGTCGAGTTGCTCCAGTTAAGGCACATGCAAAGTGGTGGCGCGATTTTGCTAGGAAAATGCGAAACGATGGTGAAATAATGAAGCCAAAGTCCATTATGACGGGCTGCAACGTGATTTTGGTATCCGTATCAGCTACGATGTCGCACTCTGAGCACGAAACACCGCAATTGAAATGATATACGGTAACCATGATGAATCATTTCGGTTGTTGCAAGTATCTCTATATGTTGCGGCAAGCAAATCCAGAATATTCACGATTTAGATGTGGGGTCCGATGGCGATTCGGCACTTATTTGTTGCTCTTGCATCGCCTACGGTATTTCTACTTTGGTCTAAGACCAATGATCGTAGTTGACTGGAACTCACCTAAAAGGCCTAATAAAGGTATTTTATTTCTTCTTTGTGACGAAGGATGCCAATGAGCAAGTTTTTCCGTTGGCATATAGTGTTGGGCCTATTGAAAATGATGAATCGTGGATTTGGTTCCTCTCGGGTTCGCAGAAGCGTTCGGTCCAACAATTCCCTATTGATCGCCTCGCACGCATATGTCTCCATAGCAAACGCCGTAATCTTGTATTTCGATGCTTTCCACGGCTTATGCTATTATCATCTGCTTGGTAAGATTAAGCATCATGGTGGCGATGTGGCGAGCATGTATCACAAAGCTGCATATGCATACCAGCAGCGAGAATATGAACAGGCTATGTCTATTATAGAAAGCATGAGCCCTGCAGCCTATCAGAAGTTGATTAATGTTGGACCACATAGGTGGGCTCGATCACAGTGTCCTGTAAGCCGTTACCGTTTTATTACATCGAATGCGGCTGAGTCATTCAACAAGCGGTTGTTGTGGGCAAGACGTCTTTCAATTTGCTCGATGATCGAAGCAATCAGATTAATTATTGAGGGATGGTTCACTGATAGACGAGCAGCGTCCCAACGAAGTGAAGACAGCCTGAGTGAAGTGGTAGTACAAAAGCTTAGTGCAGAAATGGCAAAAAGTCGTCGTTACACTCGGAGGAGAATTGCAGATCGAAGGTACAAGATTGTCGATGGCGACAGAACCTATGTGATCGATCTTGAACAGCAAACATGTCCCTGCAATGAATTTGATCTAGATGGCTTGCCGTGTTCACATGCGATCGCTACAATTGAGTATGTTTTTATTTTTGTTTATATATAATAAGTTTTGCGTTTATAATATTAACTATGTCTTGTGTGATAGTGAATCTGGCGAATCAATCTTAGATTATGTGGAGACCTATTACACGAAAGAAACTTTAGTGGAGACGTACTCAGCCATAGTTAATCATCTTCCAAACCTATGTGATTGGGTTGTACCAGAAGAAATAGCTCACGTGATTATCATGCCACCTCTTGTGCAACGACAAGCTGGACGTCCAAGATCGAGTAGAATTCCATCTGGGGATGAGAGAGGCACGAAGACGCAATACTACCCAAGAAGGTGAATCCTCGAGCGTGAGACGTCGAGCACCAAAAGATGTAGTCACCGTAGGGAGTTGGGACATACGAAAAGAAGGTGTCCATAACGTGTTGAGCTACAAGAAAGTGATTAATGTAATTTACTGTGATAAATTGTCATTATGTTTTAGATATGTAAAACTGGTTGAAATAATTAATTGAGATCCATTGAAATTTCAGATAGTAGTGGATAGTAGAAGTGATGCGGTGAATCGATTGAAATAATTATCAAGATTGAAATTTAAATTAAGATTGAAGATTAGGTCTAAATAATTAAGATTGAAATTAATAAATCTAAATACATGTTCAACCACAGTCTATATTACATGAGATGAAATTAAAAAATCTCTATGCTACTGTCTACTAGTCGATGCTCTTCCTCTTCCTCTCGGATTCTTGTATGGCTCACATAACTCAAATATATTTTCACCTATTTTATGTCTATATGCTACAACTACAACACTAGACGTACCATGCTCGATACTCGGTGAACCAGAAATAAGACGTTCTACAGTCATGCACGCAAATGGACCATCACTGAAATCGTCTTCCTGGTCAAATACCTCTGAAGGATCAGCTCGTGTAATAATCGCTTCATTGTTCCATGGTGGTATTCGGTGGGAGTTATTCTCGAACCATCTAGTGAAGATCAGAAACTGCCGCAATAATCTATTCAGGCACACGAAGTCCATCATCCTCGCATCCACTTGATCCTGGTCCATCCGCCAAATACGCGAGTCAAACAGCACGCAATGACCCGAGTGCATATCCACGCGACATATCACAAAACGCCGCTCGATGACGCATGGGATGATGATCTATAAAAATTAATATTTAGAGAAAATAAACAAGAAAAATTTCAATTTTTGTAACTTATTGTATTAAATAGGTTACCTGCGTGGCACGTAACCATGATCTATGACCGACAAAGCCGAGGACAACTGTCATCCAATGCGATGGTGGCTGCCATACAGAAGCAATGCTCTCAGGGGTAATGATCAATGGTGCCTCACGCACGTCTTGAATGTAGGACGAAAGCGTTGCGTATACCTCGGACCATGAATTTTGCAGAAACATCTATTCAACATTGAAAATTAATTAATTCCAGATACTACACATATATAATATATATTGATTGTATTAAAGACACAATACTACGAAAAAATCAGTATCAAGGATGATTGTGTTATGAGAATCCACCTCATCCAATAAGTCGATCCGGTATCGAGTCTCATCCTCAAATACATCATGAATAGATCGACCATCCGCAAAATTATTTTAGGGATACATATCAATATAAGTAGATGTACTTCAAAAACGAAGCATATTGTATAAAACGCACTTACCCGAACATCAAAAGGCCTCTCGGCGTTTGATACACACGAACCATCGAACACGAGTTGATGGTCAAGACTCGAACAACCACCATCGTGTCATTTCTCATCATCACGAAACGCTAGTAGTTTATCAATACATCTTCGGATAATGGACGTGGGAACGGGCTATTCACATATGGTGACCTCATTGCAGCCGAAGGTCTCCGTGCCCGTTCACCTCTTCGGGCTTCCAACTATAAACATTTAAGCATATGAGTCAGTAAATGAAAACATAACAAATATAATGAAATATTATAAACTGCCAAATATGAGACTTAATAGTTACCTGTTGCTCCAACTGTTGTTGTATAGGCTCGAAAGTCTGCCTCACTACGTTCTGAGGCGTCAGATCACTAAATAGGTCCAGTCCCAGCATGGAATGATGAGATGTAGTTCCAGGACTGGAACCATGGATCCGGGCGAGTAGCGAGGGGTATCACTGGGGCGATGTAGGGGCGGCTCGGTGCTCAATATGTCCACCGCCTCGATGGACATCTGAACTGGGCTGCTGCTCCTGATCTTCATCTCGACTGGGCTGCTGCTCCTGATCTACATCTCTCGTCGTCGTCGTCGGATGATGTGGGGCACGAGGTGCGGGAGTATACGTTTCAGTACTATGTGCGCAACCACATCGAGTCTTCTCTAAGAAGCTTTCAAACCATTTCTTAATCTTAGGAATCAACTTATTTTCTATAGACTTCTCGATGCGTTGCACTGCTCTATCTTCACTCTCCCGAATATTTTTCTGAATAGTTTCCTGGATCCAACGACGATCGACGAAACTAAGACGCCGCCCGTGGTGCTCACCACCACTGCTCGATGAAGAAGAAGAAGAAGTTGGCTGCCTTGCATGTTTTCCCGTATCCCGTCTCTCAACAGATCGACGGCTATCCACATATTGGCCTTGCGGCTCCTCAGCAACCGCAATCTCAACAAACTCAGCCGACGATGTCCTCTGGCTGGGTCTTGAAGGTGGAGCCTCTACGTCCGGCTCATAACTCTCCATCACGGGGTAGACGTGTCGACGAGTGAACTGCAATCCTTCTCTCAATGGGTTGCTCGGCTCCTCGTAGTGCACACCGAGTGGATAAGGGTATGAGACGGATTGCAAGTAAGAGGAGAAAAGCTCCGTCTCGTCGGCCGTGATCTCAATAAAATAATTTTCCTACAATAATGCAATAAATTAAAACATATCAGTAAATCGAATAATAAATATATAACAACATGATATATATAATTTATAAATAAACTAGTAAACTAATATATTTAATACCTCTCGCTCAAACAGGGTCTGTAATCTAGCAACGTCAGGTCTACCTCGGAACGTCCACCTTCTGAATCTCGGATGCAAGCTGCCATTAACATTCTTTCCCGTTATACTGCCCAAGTCTGGTATGACCTCAAGCAACCAAACATATAACACCCAGGTGGGTCCATAAAAATGGTACTTCCTAGTTGATTTACAATGCTTCAAATAGTACTTCAAAATCTGATATGAGTATGCACCCCACGAAAATCGGCCAAAAGCATCCAAATCATCAACTAAGGCTCAAACCCAGTCAGCCAAGGTCTTCGAAGCATCACATGCAAACACCATGGTATAAAGCACTAGAACATGTGCAACTCGAAGGTATAAATGACCATCCTGGTCATTAATGTCAGCGTTGCAGAACCTATCTAATAGTTCTGCAGCTGTCATTTGTCGACCAAGACAAAATATCATGTAGACTTCACAATGTCGCAAGTCGTAATTCATCGATGTATCAAATGAAGACGACCCAAACTGCAGCCGGTCCACAAGCGCATAATCTCTAATAGAAAACAACGCGCCTTTCATTAATATAAAATAACATCTCTTGCTTACGCTCTATCGGGGAAACAACATGGTGTATAGCCATAGCGCACTTATTCCCGGCTTATAATCTATGAAGTGACCAAAACATCCTCCTAAGAATCTATCGAGTAATGGTCCACCACCAACTTCAAGCAACCTCGTCTTAACATAATCTAAATATTCAACTCTATAATAAGTGGTATCGCCAAGGTATATTAATTGTGTCGGTCTCAAAATATATGATCATGTTTTAAACAATAAATAATAAAAGAATAATTAATCAATAAACAATACATGAATTATGCAATAATTAATCTAAACGAATTATGTAATAACTAATCTAAACGAATTATGCAATAATTAATTTTCTAAACGAATTATATCCAATTATCTAAACAAATTATAAAATAATTATATCAAATTATCTAAATGAATTATGCAATAATTTATCTAAACGAATTATCCAATAATTATATCAAATTATCTAAACGAATTATGCAATAACTAATCTAAACAAATTATACAATAATCATATCCAATTATTTAAACGAATTATGCAATAATTAATTAACCAATAATTATATTCAATTATCTAATCATTTATCCAAACGAATTATCCAATTCGAAAGAAACGATAATAAATCTAAACAAAATCTAAACAATAAATTAAAAAACCGATCTAAATTATGCAATAATTAATTATCCAAAAATCATATCTAATTATCTAAACGAATTATGCAATAATTTATCCAAATGAATTATCCAATAATTATATCCAATTATCTAAACAAATTATGCAATAATGCAATAATTTATGTAAACGAATTATCCAATAATTATAACTAATTATCTAAACGAAATTAATAATTTATCTAAACGAATTATCCAATAACGTTAATAATTTATCTAAACGAAATTATGCAATAACTAATTATCCAATAATTATATTCAATTATCTAATTATTTATCCAAACGAATTATCCAATTCAAAAGAAACAATAATAAATCTAAACAAAATCTAAACAATAAATTAAAAACCGATCGAAATTTTAAAAGTAAGTAGCAAAACCATAATACCGATCGATATACCGTTCACTTTCATTAAATAAATTAAACAACCATAATACCGATCGAAATTCATCAAATATGCCATATATCCAATTAGTAATACCGATCGAAATTTGCATCAAATATGACATATATCCAATTATCTAGATTCGCAATAATTAATTATCCAAATTATGCAATAATAAATCTAAACAATACCCATAGGTTTTTTTTGCAATAATAAATCTAAACAATAATAAAATCGAACTGAAACAATAATAAATCTAAACAATAATAAATCTAAACAAATTTAATAATAATAAATCTAAACAAAATAAATATCATAAACAATAATAAATTAAAAAAAAATCACAAACAACAATAAATTAAAAAACTTCCAAAAAACCGATCGTGTAATATGGTAATACCGATCGGTATTACCATATTAAAACAATTTTCGATCGGTTTTTTTGCAATTTCATAGGTTTTTTGTAATTTCATAATTTTCGATGCGTTTTTAACTAAATCAAAATTTAATCAACCTAAATACATCAAAATTTCGAATAAACTTACTTTGAGACATAGCTGCTTTCGGGATTTTGTATATAAAATCGAAAGAACCGAAATTAATGAGGATGAAGAGAAATGTGAGAGTTTGAAGAGAAATGAAGAGAAAATTTGAGGATGAAGAAATGTGAGAGAAAATTTTGTATACAAAATTTAAAAACCGATCGATCGGTTGGTTTGAATAAATAGATAGAAATGTGAGAGTTAAAACTTGAATTATTGGTGGTTTGGTGGGTGGCAGAATTTATTTGGTAGTATTAGAGTGGGTGGGAGAATTGATTATAGTCAACAAGATTCTCCCTCTTTTTCAGTTTTTCACAGTTGATTTCTTCATCTTTTTCAATTTTTCACAGTTGTTTCAGCTTTTTCAGTTTCGAAATTTGTAGCATAATAATATTTTAATGGAATGGGTATATCATGCATGTTTTTATCAAATTGGATATATACTGCATACCATTTATGAGTTTGGGTAATTTAATTTCCTTCTCTTTTTAAATTACAATGTAAAAAATAAATAATATTTTTTTTAAATATAAATGATATTTTTATTGGTATGAATAATATGTATGAATATACAAGAGTTCTGGTGTTATGTTTGAGGTTTAGATTGTACTATTGTTGGTGAGTTTTGACTTTTGAGATGGGTAGTTCGGGATGGTTTTCGAGTACCCTTATGTGCAACTCGGATAACGAGTCTGGTATTAAGATACCTGATTTGAATAATCAGGTGTCTTAATTGGCTAAAAAGTTGGGGTTTAGTACCATTTTTTGATGATGAAAGACAGAATAATCAAAGTTTCACATAAATTATTTTATTCAATTAAAAATCACACACAAATTATGTCGCCAATTGGTATGCTTCCAGAAAAAATAGGCCTATGGTAAATTGCTTTACATGTAAAAGTTATTATGTAATGCATCAAATTTATACAGAAAGTCATTTTAGGTCGTTATTTATAATAATTTTATATTATTTTTATGGTTATAGTAATTGAAATCATCTTTATATCATGAACGATATATCTGGATATGTATGAGTTATACTTCGTTGAGTTTCAACGAAAAATCATTTTACTTTATAATTTAATTATAAATAATTTAAAATTTCAATACTTGGCTAAAGTTGAGTCACTCTGAGTTGTTGATCGTAGCAATGCATGACGATGAAGCGAGATGATGTCATTAGAGTTCAACCATCCGAAATTGTTGATTGTGTCGGAGCATGATGATTAAAGGAAATGATGATGCTAGGTTCAGCCACCCACACTCGTCTATAGTGTATGTACCCATATCCATCCCAAATCTAAGTAAAAGTGATTTTACTATTCATTCTCATCTAGAACTCATATATAATACTTACTAACTACTCGATCCTGTTTGAATTTATAAGGATAAGTTCTTATAATATTCAATCGACATCCGAAATCATTGTTTGTGGAAGAGCACAAAAAATGAACCTAAATGATGAGGTTAGTAGGGTTCAATCTCTCAAAGTCGGCAAAAATATATATACCAGTACCGATCCTAAAATCAATTAAAAAATAATTTTATTACCCATTCTAGTCTCAAACACGTATAACAATACTCGTTAGTTACTCGAACTCATTTGAATTTATAAATATAAATTATTACAATAATTGGTTATATGTCGTAATAATAACCTGGACATTACAAATGAAACATTAATAATAAATTGAATGAATAACAAAAGATTAAAAATTAGAGAAAAATTCATATAGACATGTCAATTAATGTTCAAAATTATTACAAATTTATATACATTTACTTATACTAGCCACATGCACTCATCTAGATTGTATATATCTATATCGGTCTGAAATCCGATCAAAAAATGATATTATTACTCATTCTGATCTCAAACTTGTATAATATACTTCATAATTATCCGAACCTATTTGAATTTATGATTGATTGTCTGTCGCAATAACAACCCGAAAAAGTTTATGCCAAAATATTCTTGATCTTTTTCCGATTTACTTGTTTTGATAAAGGCGAAAGAAAAGCAAGCCAAAGCCCTCGACAGTGCTAAACTCAAAACTAACCACACAGAGAGACACGAAAGCACACGTCTTAGCTACTTTCGAGCCCAATTGTTCCATCGTTATTGTCCTCTGGTGGTTCCCTCGTGGGCTTATAAAGTAAACATTATTAATAAATAGAAAAAATAACAAATATTAAAAACTAAAGAATATTTAACATAGGCATATCAATTAATGTGTACCCGTCCACGTCCCAACTGATTTAAAAGATAATTTCATTATTTGTTCAAGTCTCAAACCTATAGAATAATACTCAATAATTATCAAGACATATATATTCTTAGGACTCGTTTGAATCTAGAAATATAATTAACTTGTTATAATAATTGATTATCTCTCTCAATGAATCTCGAATATTACATAGTAAATATAATAATACATAATATAATTAGCCGCTAATTATGCGTTCTTGTCTCAAATGCGGATAATAATACCCGCTAACTTAAATTGAAGACTATTATTCGAAAATGAGTTTCACAAATTATATTGTTTTACTTAAATTTCCAGTTGGTGAGATCTCAAGAAAATCGATGTGCAATTCATATTGTATCATTTTATTTATGTTTTGAATTGTTATCAATGTGGGATTCAAAAATATATCATTTTATTTAGGTTTTCAATTGATGAAATATCACATAAAAGTCAATGTTGGAATTTGGAATTAAGAAGAATATAGAAAATTAAGAATAAAATATTGTCCCTCCTCATCCCAAACCTCTATAATTATATATACTAACTACCCAAACATATATTCTTAGTCTTAAATTGTATTAAAGCGGTCATATTTTATAAATATTTTCTTGGTGTAGAAAAAATTTATGAATTTGATATCGAAAAGAAAAGGCCATCTTCGACGGGACAATGGATTATCAATTTTGGTCATGTATGATCTTCGCAAAATTAAAGTCAATGTGGGAGATGCTTCTTTTTCAACAGATTTGGTCCTGTGGAATGGCCCAAAGAAACAAGTCATTTGGTTCAACGTATTGGCCTAATTGGAATCAAAACATGATCGTATTCATTTGATATCATTTAATGTAACATGACAGCAAGACTCTCCCAATCGATATTCCGCATCAACTTTAGTAGCGAAATCATTATTTTTTTGTTCGCTCATTAAAAATGGTTTTTACGCTAGCTCGTACTTATACAGGTAAGGTTTCTAGAACAACTATGAACCAAGTTAAATTTATAACTTTTAGTTAAACTAATTACTATAATTAAAAACTTTCCAACATAACCAATCTATTTATTTGATAATTTAAAGTCAAGAATGTGATGGACACAACAAATATCTGGGGTTACCAGCCACTGTCATGCGAGTTAAGACTCTACAATTTGGGTAAGATTGATGATTGGAAAGGGAAGCTACTCTCTGCGGGAGGGAAAGGAAGTTCTTACTTATGAAATCAGTTGTAGAGGCTATCCCTTTTTGAGTGAGGAACTTGGTTATGAGTAATAAGAGTCTGCTTCTTTTGTTTAAATAAATAAATAGGTATTTTAATTCGTAATTTAAGAGTAAATTAAATATTATTTTTTTCATTTTATTCATCTTTAAGATACTTTTCGTTATTGTTAATTAGTTGTGTGTGTGTTTCTCATGGTAATTTGTAAAGTTATTAAAATAAAATTTTCTATTTTCTTGATACGTATAATTTGATGGCTATGAATACTAATAAAAAACGAGAGGAGGATAAGTTTTTGCCAAAATAAGAAACATACTATTTTATGAAGTACATACATATCAAGAAATATAAAAATATTACATTTCATCCATGATTTGATGAGGGGATTTATGGAAACAAGGATATTGCACCCAGGAAAACACATGATGATAGAAAAGGGAAAAAAGAAGTTAGTGGTAGGGGGTGATCAAACGGTATTGGATATCGGTTATTACCGAACCGATACTGATCGGTTATCGGTATCCAATAACCGATTAATTCGGTTATTGGATCGGACGGGTTAGTGGTTTAAGATTAATTTTGGTTATCAGGTATACGGATAACCGAATGGATATACCCGAATAATCGAAATTATAATAATTATTAATTTATTATTATTATTAAATTAAAAATGAGTTTAATTAGATTCAAATAATAATTATAATTTATTATTATTATTAAATTAAAAATTAGTTTAATTAGCCAAATAAGTAAATAAAGAAATTTAATTTGGACGATTTCGGTTATCCAAAATGTAATTAAATTTTGTTTTATAATACTAATGGCTGCATTTTATTTAATTAGTAAAATTTATTCATAAAAAATTTTAATTATTCAATTTATTAAAAAAAATCTAATATATCATTCCTTTTTTTCATTTCAATCATCATTCCATTCATATATAATTCTCTTCATCATACCAATTAGGCAATTACATCCTTAATATATCCCTATTTTTTAAAACACTTGTATTTTCATGTGTAAGTAGAAAGGATAGCTTATTGCTATATATTGTCATTAGAGATACAACCGAACTTACATATTAATTAAATAATTAGGTAACAAAACTTTATGTTTGTGTTTATCCCAAAATTTTTATTTATTGGTTAACCCTCATCTATAGTTCTATACTATTCTAGATCTTGAAAAGAAACAGTCTATCCATATGATCCAACATGGCAAGTCGTGACGTCACTTCCTTCACACGGATTCAACGCTGTGTGGCCCACCACATATCTCTAGAGAGAGAAAAGCACATTTCCTCGCGTGTAATGCACCTTCCCCTCCTTTTCTTTTTCCTTAGCCACTTCACTCATCTCCCTCTATATAATAGCTCCCGCCTCCAATTAACAATACGTCTGCTACTGATCATCAATAAACCTAATCCCAAATCATAAATCTTCATCTCTTTGAACCCCTAATTCAAATAAATCAATTGATCAATCTTCTGCTACAAAAATGGAGTACAGGCGGTTGAACCTTACCGTCCTCTCCGCCCAGGGGCTGAAGGACGTCAACCACTTCTCGAAGATGGCCGTCTACGCCGACGTCTCCATCGCCGGCTACCCCCAATCCCGTCAGCGCACCCCCGTCGACAAGAACTCCGGCACCTCCCCCAAATGGAACCACCGCATGGAGTTCGTCGTCGACGAGCCCTACCTCACCAAGCCCGGCCTCTCCCTCCTCTTCCAGATCCGCACTAAGAGCACATTCGGCCCCGACAAGGACGTCGGCACCGTCACCGTCCCTCTCCACGACCTCTTCCGGCCCGATTCCGCTTCGGCCGATCAAACCACCGATTACCAGGTCATCACCCTCCGGCAAGGCCAAGGGGACCCTAAAATTCTCCTACAAATTTGGTGATAAATTCACCCACCAGCCGCAGCCCAAGCTCGCCGACAAGTCGGTCACGGCGTATCCGCCGCCGCAGTATGCTTATCCTCCCGCTCAGTATCCCGGAGCAGCTTATCCGCCGCCGGCAGCGGGGTACGGTTACGGGTCTTATCCGACTATGAGTGGGTATGGTCAAGGGCACCCGGCCGCTCCGCCGGCGGGGTACGGGTATGCTCCGGCGGGGTATCCGGCTTACGCGCAGCCGCAGAGGCCGAAGAAGAATAAGATGGGTATGGGCGGGGGTTAGGATTGGGATTGGGGGCGGGATTGTTGGGAGGATTGTTGGTGGGAGAGATGGCGTCGGATATTGGGGAATCGGTGGCCTATGCTGATGGCTATGGCGACGCCATGGGCGACATGGGTGATTTCGATTTCTAGATGATTTAGATTGTTTGTTTATTGATTTTTTTTCCTTCCCTTCTTTATACATAGATTTATCTCTGCATATGAGTGATGTTTAGCTATTGTATGTAAGAGTTAATATCAAATAATGATAATCGAATTTTCCATATTCATGAATCTGTGCAATGATGTTGTGCAGACGGATTTATACATCTAGAGAACATTTCTTAATAATTCTCGTTCGACTCTACAAAAGTGTACAAAAGTGATGACAATTTTTATGGGAAATTATCGGGGAAATTTTATAAAATATGTAAGTATATTATAAATATTTTATTAATAATATATTAATAAAATATTATACATTTATATACCCTACGAAAATTCTCCAATTTTTAGATGGGCTCGGACTGAAGGAATTAATTGTTTTTGCTTTTGTTTTTTTAACAATTAATAGGGGCTTTTAAAAAAATTAATTTTCCGGATGGATGTTGTTAGGAACTTAGGATGTTGAACTGATCGGTGATTTTTGTAATTTAGGAATGAATTCAGGCTTAAATTAATAACTCTATACCCTTGATATCAGTGTGCAAATTTTATAAAATTTCGATTGAGCTCTCGCACTAAGATTGTGATTATTATGTATAAAACCAAATCTATTTTTTAAATCTTGATACACGATATAGAATTAAAGTTATAGTAAAATTTAGACTTCAAACAAAATAGTGAGATAAAAGTAAGAGATGGAATGCGGCGGCCTTTTAGATTCTTTGAGGATGTTAATCGGTGGGGCCAATTGTTTCTGTGTTCTTCCTCACTTGAATAAGTTACACCTTTTGGTTAGGCCAAAAAATTTACCACTCAAGATTTTTAATTAACTAAGGCCATCTTTGGTAGCTTTGATAGTGGTATAGATATAAAACTATAGATAATTGTTTGGTAGATTAGTTACAAATATAGATTACGGAAAAAAAATAAAAAAAGGCTAGTGATCACTAGGTCTTAGTGATCGCTAAATGGCAAAAGAACCCAAAATGAGGCTAGCGAGCTACGCTACCTACGTAATGATCGCTAGCCTGCAAAAGTAACCCGAAAAGAGGCTAGCGGCTCTCTAGGTACTCCAGCGGTCGCATTGGCGCCATTTATCTTGAGATAGGATATAAATCGGCCTCAACCGTGTGAGTTACGAAACAAAACGTAACAGTGCTTTTTAACATGGCTAATCGGGCATAATCAGGCCTACTAAACGAGGCCTTTATTCAAGTTGTTCGTGTGTTTGTCAGTGCGCAATCAAAGTGGATTAAGGTTATTAATTGAAGCTGTCGATGTAAACGAGAAATCAGTTTTTGTTAGATAAATCAACAAACATCGCTATATCTGATAAGATGTATGAGAATGATAATTCAATTTGGAATCAACACTAACGGGGTGTTTGGCTAAGCTTATTTTAGGAGCTTATAAGATATTCAAGAGCTTATAAATGATAATGTCTCAAGTGGTTATAAGTTGTTAAAGTATTTGGATAATTGATCTTATAAGCTAGAGAAAGAATCGTGAGTTAGAGAGAGAAAATCATGGTTAGAGAGATAAAATTGACGAGAGGTAAAGTTGATAGTGTATGTGTAGGAAATAACGAATTATAATAAGATTATTTTGATAAATTCATGATTGCTTATAAGTTTATGAAAAAATAAGTTATGATGACCAACTTATTTTTAGGTGAGCTTATAAGTTGTTGGAACTTATTTTCACAGCTTATAAGCTGTTTAAGAGTTTATTTTGCCAACCACTTTGCAATAGTTTATAAACTCCTAAATAATTTATAAGCAGTTTTAAAGAGCTTATAAGCTCAGCCAAACACCCTCTAAATAGATTGAAGAAAGAGGATTATAGTCTGCAATTTATAATTTGATAAATTTTAGATTGTGCGAGTTTGATAGGGCAAGTCCAAAAGCTGAGACGCTTGATTCAATTAGCTGTAGTTTTTCTTGTTATTTGGTCGAATTGAATTTTGTGTCATTTCAATTTTTGTGGAATGTGTTTTGATATTTATTTTCAAATGTTGTATTGAGATTTTCACTTTTTGTCTTTTAGTCTAAAATTTAATAAACAAAATTCATCTATATTTTTCCTTGGAAAATCTTTAGAATTCTAATTGATTAGATTTCAATTCGCATCTACTATCAAATAAAATTTCGTCTATTATGAGAATTAAAAAGAGATCATTATTCAAGAGAAATGTTTATTTGATCTTTATCTTAGACTGAAATACTTATTAATTATTCAAGTTAAGGTTAAGACGATAATTATTGCATCTATTACGAGATCAAGTATTTTGATTGTTGAAACAATACCTATTATTCATTAATAAGAATATTGTTTTCAAGGAAATTTACACATAATTTTATTTTATTTATTTATTTTCTAGCGTGACGGACTGTTCCGAAAACCGAAAGTTCAATGGTAGGGTAAAAAATTTCAAACTAAAAAATAAAAGGCCCAATAGTATTTGAAATTATTGTTGATTGTGTTTTTTAATTATTTGTAGGGAATTAAGTAATATTATTTTTGCAAGATATATTAATATTATACTCCATTCATTCCCAAAATTTGTTCTTAATTTTCATTTTTGTATGTCCCCCAAATTTAGTACCTTTTCATTTATGAAAATCATCCACAAAATACTATTTACTTATTACTCTTAACAACACTGCTTATTTACATATTTTTTTCCCATCATGGCCTACCATTAACCCTACTCAACAACACTACTTATTTACATATTTTATCATCTATAACTAGGGATGGCAATCGGGTCGAGCGGACACGGATAATGCCGAACCACTTCACACCCGAAAATGATCCCCGCCCGCGACCCGTGACGGGTAGGAGATTCCCACAATACCGCGACCCGCGGATACCGGCGGGTTGGTGAATACCCGTGAACCCGCCACCCGACGGGTATCCGCCATCTGCCACCCACAGACTACCCGCGAAACCTTCACCCGCGGATCACCCGCGACCCGCGAAACCAAGCATTTCAAAAAACACGAAAATATCACTAACAAATTCATAAATCATAAAGTTCAAATCCACAATTCTACATTCAAATCTATAAAGTTCAAATCCTAGTTCTAATTAGAAATTAGAATATTAATATTTTATCATAAAATAATTATTATACGAATAGTTTTTCGGGTTCGTGGGTAGGGTTCATGGGTAATTCGCGGGTGTTTTCACGGGTAGAATTCGCGTGTATACGGATTTTACGGGTACGGGTATTGTCAAACTATTTTCGTACCCGCAAATAAACGGGTCCTAGTTTTCAACCACGAACGTACCCGCGGGTACAAAATGCACACCAAACCCGCGAATAATCGAGCGGATACCCGCAGATCGATTGCCATCCCTATCTATAACTCACTACTAATTAATTTAACATTATACTACTATGATACTCTTACTCTATTCACAAAACACTCAACATTTTTTTATTAAAACTCACACTCAAAATTCTTTTTTTTTGGTAATTTTAATACATAAATTTTAAAGGCTGCGTCACGGTGAACTCGAATCTGATGTGAAAGCTGATGAATTAACTGAATCCAAAAATTGATCAAATGTATGAGAATGATAATTCAATTTTGAGGACGAAGGGAGTATAAAGGAACGAAATTTAGTTACGAACAATTATACCTCTATCTATATGTAAGTTATTAGGATATAACCGATAGTTGATTGTAAATATTTGCATAGTTGCTAGCTTGGATTAGACATTGATCATTATTTAATTTTATTTCATCATTTCTTATATAAGAAACTATATTGTGTTATGTTAGTTTCATTAGCTATCAGGTGATCACATTCACAATTTTCTCTTAATGATTTTACTAATTCAAACAATATTATGCTATAATTAAAATTGTTATTATTTTATATTTATATTTTAACATTATAATTAATTGAACTTGGACCACTCTATAAATTATTCCTGATTATGTCACTGTCTATAATCATTTTACCTGTTATATACGAAATGAACATCTAAACGTGCGAACAAAAATATAAGATCAATACAAAAGTTAAGAATATAAATCGCATAGACCATAACCAATTGACCATGTCCAAAGGGAACCTTTAGTATATTTATTTATCTTTTCAGAATATTAACAATAAAAATGGTAGGTGTGTTTTATCATAAATAAAAATTATGCCTCTTCCACCGTCCATATTGTGTTCGATCCTAACCTATATTCTTATTCGATCATATCGCCTCTTATTCCTTTCAGAAACCACGCATTCCACCACAGTATCTGATTCAACACATCCTTGTTTTTATGATGAAAGGAAAATTCCATTTTTTCATAACTAAGAACTAATATAATCTATTCATTTTTTATAATCTAACGGTCAAGATTAATTATTATTCATTTATTATTCTTAGATTTTAACTGTTTTAAGCTATATAATCAAGTGATTTTATATTTTATTTGCAGCAATTGTTCCACTTGCACAATCATTATGATAATATGAACAACATCATGAATTATATGAATAGAATCTCGTTTGCACAACGAAGATCCCACATGCACAAAAATTATATTACATCAACAACAACATGAATAACATGAACGACGAAGAATGAAATGTGAAAGATTTTCGAGATAAAGATATACAAATGGAATGTGAGAGATTTTCGTGATGTGGATCTCTAAATAGCGAAAATGAGAGATTTTGGCAATTTTTTACCATTAATTAATTATGAGTAGTCCGATCTTATTCAATCTAATAGTGAATATTGGTTCTTAGTTCTTATCTAGATGTAGTTCCCTCTATAACCAACTCCTCTCTCTCTCTCTCTCTCTCTCTCTAACCAGAAGTTACATGATGGGTACCAGGAAAAAACGCCATCCATTCATCAAAAGAGTGTCTAGATTTCAGAAGTTGTATGTGTCTCTCTCTATGCCGATGGGTACCATGAAAAAACGCCATCCATTCATCAAAAAGAGGAGTTGTATGTGTCTTCTGAAATCTAGACACGATTCTACGCCATTTGGGAAAACCATATACATGGTAAACATCTTCATGGGTTACATGAATTCTTCTATTTGAGGTTAGAATTAGCTCAGAACTATTATGATTGAAGTTATGCACCAACCAATAAGCTAGTCTCGCAGGAAGTTCTTTAATGTTAACATCTCTAACATGCCCAAATCCTAAATCATCTATAGCTGCTCTCTGACGATCATTTAATTTTGCTAGAGTGTTAAAAAACGTATTCAAATTACACCTAGAAACCAGTTTAGGAAATAAACCATCACTTTCGATTTCCCGTACATCTTCATCCTGCTTATCAGTTCCCACATCAGTGGCCACTTCATCCGGTATCTCATTGGTATCATTCCTTTTTTTTGTCCGTTGTTCCTTTTCAACCTCTAAATTTAGTACTCGTTTCTGTCTAATTATATCTGCAACTGTTCTCTTACCTCGATCTATACAAATGATAGTATTACAAGATTAGAATAATATATAATATGTATAATGAATACAAGATCAGAATAATAATTCACATATGTAGACGTTTCCCTAGAATCTGATAATGTGCTACATATACTAGTTATGTGCTACATATAATAAAATAATGTGCTATGTACATGCTTAATATATGCAGTATTCAACATAACACATGATTTAATCATGTGAATTTCACATGAACATATTATACCGACATAACATATGCTACATATACTAATTATATGCTATATATAGGCCTTTTATGTGCTACATCTTATAGTTATCTGATAACATATTTCAATATTATTGTGCTACATACATGCATTAAATATGCAATATTCAGTATTAGTTATGTGCTAAATATAGGTAATTAATGTGATTATAATATTAATGTGCTACATATACTAGTTATGTGCTGTATATAGGTAAGTAATGTGCTACATATATTTAAATAATGTACAATATTAATGTGCAATGTTTAATACCATTATAATATTAATGTGCTACAATCTCCTAGTTTTTGTGCTATTATTCCTTAAGTATGTAGCACATAAACAGTTGAAACAATAATACAAAAGATTTCCTTCCAAAATAATATTGGACGTGTAATTTGACAGTTAAAAAAACATTAAATATAACTTACCTGTTAGTCGAATAAGTGGCATCAAATGACACAGCTTCACCAAAAATATGGTAATTTATAATAGACAAAGAGTCAGCCCAGAAAAGGCTCTTAACTTGATTCCATTCATCTTGTTGATACTCAAACTTAAATCCAATACAAAACTCACATTTGCGTTCCAACTTCTGCAACAAAATCTCCGCATCAACACCATTAGAGAACGCTCTCATATCACGTGCATAATTCTTGAATTCAATAGCAGTACAACCAACATCCTCAAAAGTTCCAACAAGCTCTTTAAAAAGTCGATATGAACGCATAGGTCCTATATTCGCCCTACGTCATTTTGCAATCATCATCTCATGTGCAGCACTAATCTTTCTATTACACTTCATTAGATGTTTGTAACCATCTGATACCATTTCATGATTGTGCGCCTCTATAAACATTGATACAACATAACCTACACCAGCATCTAAACGGAATGCAACACGCGCCCTACATCCTGACCTTGTCGACATCCTCCTCCGTTTTGTAATAATAGTATGTGAATTGCTTGGAGAATTATCAACTGATTTTTTGACACCCTCTTTATTACAAACGATATAACGCCAAACTATAGTATCGTCGTCGTATTTGACTAAAGTTGCCATACGCGTTCCAAAGCCGCATGCAACACCATACTCACGATAAAACTTTTCATCCTCATTTAAGGTATTAAATACCTTTCCCACATATGGTTTCATCTCAGCAGGACAATTCGGGATAATAAATTCATCGGAATTTCTTTGCGTACTTCCAACATCAGCTGTGAAATAATAATAAATAATAATTATGCAAAGGTAATTCATGTAAATGCAATAAAAATACATTAAAAATGCAATAAACGATATACACAGATATAAAAAGGGATAATAAGATTGCCATTTAATAATATATTTTTGTGCGGCAATGATAAATACAGAGTGCTGTAGATTTATCAAACAATACAATATATAGAATTACAGTAAGAACGGAAACTAACAAACAAATAAAAAAACAGAAATCAACATCCTATGTTTAAAAATATAGAACTTAAAAATAAAAAAACTAAGAGACTGACGGGAAAATTAATAACGAAAACAATCAATTTTAAAAAAATTCATGTATCGTACAAGGCATAACGCAGTACATATAAAAAAACTACTCACATTTTTTTATCTGACAAACAACAAATATGCAGTACAGGAAAATATGTTGGAAAAAAAATATAATATAAGTGCAACATGAATATATTAACAGTGCAACAAACATACAATACATGTGCAACTAAAAATCAATCAAGAACAATGATACAATATACATTAACGACTAATTACATTGTTGTTCCAAGGAAAAAAACACGATTAAAATTAGGGATAATAAGATAACCATTTAATATATATTTATGTGCGTCAATGAGAAATACGGCGTGCTATAGTTTTATACAACAATGAAATAGTTTTATACAACAATGCAATGCACAGTATTAAAAAATTGAAGAGTTATAAAACCAATGCAACGATTATATACTAATATGCAATACATACAAATTAAATGTGCAACACCAATAAATCGAAAGAAATTACCTCGCTGCTCCATGGATATAAAACTGGATGATAATTATCAACTGCGCAAATATGTAGATTTTCTTGTAATGAATAGTCTTCTGTACTGCATAATAGATATATCAAATACACTACTCCATAAATAGAAGATTTATAGATCCCTTAATTTTAGGTAATAACCGTTTATATAATGATTGGATTTACGAAATTGTCCTTCTTATGATTTGCGAAACTCAGAATTGTAGCATATTTATTATTAAGTTTAGCACACTTATATTAAATCTGAATCATCGATTAATTGAGATAAATGGACAGGATTTATTCCTATTTCTCACAACATTTACCATTCCTATATGATCTATATCCTATATATATATATATATATATATATATATATATATAGAGAGAGAGAGAATTGTGATGTTCAAATAAAAACTATTTTTAACATGAGAACTAAGAACCCTGAAAATTCGTTACGAACAAAATGATTTCGCTATGAAAGTTAATGAATCTGTTGGTAAAGTTAATGAATTCGCTGGTAAAGTTAATGAATCAAAAAATTCATAATTTTCACCCAGGGTTCGAATCACATGAGAAGCGAAAATTCTACTTTTCGGGATTCGATTAATTCATCAACTTTCACATCGGATTCATCATTTTTGGTTCTCATGATAAAAATTATTTTCACGTTAACCTCCCACACACACATATATATATATATATATATATATATATATATATATATATATATATATATTGAGTGGTTATTATTAAAACCATCATTAACTTATAAACTATTAACTCACGAAATCATCGAATTCGCCGTGTAAGTATCTGAATTAAGAAAAATAAAAATTCGTCCATCATGGGATTCGAATCCAGGCGTTTGAATCTATCAAGTAAGATGTCGAATTCACTGTAGATCTTCACGAATTAAGAAAAATTATATATATATATGGTTGAGTTTCCGTAGTACCCGATCCCTAGATAGTATATAGTACTCAATCTAGACCACACATTTTCTCAGAACACGTGACCACACCTAATGACATATGGTAGCTCATTTCATTTTTTCTTTTCTTTTCTAATTTTCATTAAGCAATAACCAACAAAATGGAAAAAATCAATCATATATCTTCTTCTCCTCCTTGGTGGCAGGTAGATTTTCGGCTTTTTAATTTTCGCAAGGGCAGGAAAAAATCAGTCAGGTGGCAACGGACGACGCGAGACGACGACGACGGCGATTTGCGACGCGGCGGCGGCGGCAAAGACCGCAACAACTACAATATAAACCAACAATAACAAACAATAGATTTTGAAAGAAAGAAAAAGAAGAAGAAAATTTGAGAAAAAATTGATGGATTTTGAGAAAAAATAGAAGATAAATTTGATATATGATTGAAGAATCGAGAAATATTGATGGAGTCCGATATTTCAGCCCATTACTTGATATTGTGGGCCACGTTTTTTTAGTTTTAATTATTTTCGCAGCCCATTTAAATGTTAGATTAAATAGTATCCTAATTTAATTAGGTCTCTTATATTAATTAGTTTCCTGTTTTGATTAGGAATCCTTCTTTGACAAGGATTAGGGTTCTTTATTTTCCTGTTTTGATTAGGAATCCTTATTTGACAAGGATTAGGGTTCTTTATTTTTCAGCCTATATAAAGGCTTGTAAGCATACGAAAATATTCAGCTTTTGATTTACGAATATATTTGAGTTTTATTCTCTCTTCATTAGCTCTTGAATTTTCTTGTGTTTGCCAAGAAATTCAATTATCGACGTATCGACGAGACATCCATCCCTCGTTCGTGTGTCATTCATCGTCCCCGAGTTGCTGCGTCAACTATCTAGTTGGGGTATAGGCGAAATACTGACCTATATCACTTCGAGGGTTAGATTCAGAGGTTTTGGGATATTCCATCTTGTTCGTTCTTCCGTTCGCGTGTCGATAGATCCTTCGTACCAGCGAGGATCGTATCATTTGGTATCAGAGCCGACCTTCCGTTGGGTCGATGTCTCATAGGGTTCGCCAGATCGCCGACTGAGGCAGTCGGGTCTTATGGGGGTGGGGATGATGCGTCCCACATTGCCCGCGGAGGCTTATCCTGGGCTGGATATAAGGCTGGATTCCCACATTTGGTATCTTGCGAGGGCTAGTGAATTGAAGTGGGTGAGTTCGTTTGATATAGGTGATGACTTGGATTTGAGGACAAATCCTTCTCAAGAGGAGGGGAATGATGGAGTCCGATATTTCAGCCCATTACTTGATATTGTGGGCCACGTTTTTTTAGTTTTAATTATTTTCGCAGCCCATTTAAATGTTAGATTAAATAGTATCCTAATTTAATTAGGTCTCTTATATTAATTAGTTTCCTGTTTTGATTAGGAATCCTTCTTTGACAAGGATTAGGGTTCTTTATTTTCCTGTTTTGATTAGGAATCCTTATTTGACAAGGATTAGGGTTCTTTATTTTTCAGCCTATATAAAGGCTTGTAAGCATACGAAAATATTCATCTTTTGATTTACGAATATATTTGAGTTTTATTCTCTCTTCATTAGTTCTTGAATTTTCTTATGTTTGTCAAGAAATTCAATAATCGACGATCGACGAGACATCCATCCCTCGTTCGTGTGTCATTCATCGTCCCCGAGTTGTCGCGTCAACTATCTAGTTGGGGTATAGATGAAATCTTGACCTATATCACTTTTGGGGTTAGATTCGAGGTTTTGGGATATTCCATCTTGTTCGTTCTTCCGTTCGAATTTTCTTGTGTTTGCTCGATAGATCCTTCGTACCATCGTCCCCGAGGATCGTATCAAATATGATGGCTATGGCGGTGGTTCACGATGAATTCGTGTAATCGTGGAAAGAGATGGCGGAATTGACATACAAGGATGGATGATAGATTTATTGTCGAAAACCATAAAAATGCATTAAACAAAACATGAAACTGCATTGAACAAAACATGACGAACAAAACATAAAACTGCATTTACCACAAAACACAAACATGCATTGAACAAAGCATGTTCATGCATTGAAAAAATCATGTCCATGAATTGATCAAAACATGTCAATGCATTTAACAAAACGTAAAAATGTAGGCCAACGGTCGCGCGGGCGTGAGGTTACAACCACATGCATTATTGTGTTCAACTGCATGCATTTTTTGTTCATTTGAATGTATTATTCAGTTCAACTAAATTCATAGTTTGTTTTCGCAATCACATAACAAATCAAATTACTAATCTACCCTTACTTTTGCGAAAATCAACGAAATTAAGCTTAAAAGGTCCGAAAAAAATCTCAACCATAGGATCTATGAGATGAGGGGATGAGATTGAGTACTACATACTATCTTAGGCTCGGGTACTATTTGATCCTTCCTCTATATATATATATATATAGGAGGATTAATATGAGAACCATTTTATCATGAGAACGTGAGAACAAAAAAATGATGAATTCGCCGTGAAAGTTGATTAATCCATCGGAAAAATTATTGAATCCAAAAAAATAGAATTTTCGTTCATCATGGGATTCGAACTCTGGTAAAAAATATCGAATTTTCGGATTCAATAATTTTTTCAGCAGATGCATCAACTTTCGCACCGAATTCATTTTTTTTCATAATGAAATTTTGTGGTTCTTAGTTCTCACATTAAAAATGGTTCTTATTTGAACATATATTATTATATATATAGAATGTTGAGTTATAGTGCAAACCTCATCTAGATACAACCTAAGAACAATTCCTTGTCATCGATAAATACCAAATCGGACGACCTATATCATAACTTAATGCAATCACAAGGATCACCATTATTAATTAATTTAATACGTTTTCTAAATATGCAGGTAAAAGTGTATGTTTATAGCATATCACAACAATTAATGCGAATTTGTTGCGTGCGGATACCAAGATCAGAAGACAAACAACAACTTCCCCTAATTTGGTTGCCAACAGCTTAGAAAGAATTATTGTGCCAAAAATATTTTGAGAAAATAATTACTTTTTTTATTGAATTACATCCGTCTTGATTGAGTTCTTACAAAAGAATCCAATGAATCATCTTATTTATCTATGAAAACCTAAATGTTGCAACAGAAAACCTAAATGATGTTGCAATTTGATTAGTCCGTTGGCATGAGAAATGAATTAATAAATTAAAGTAGGTTGAATTTTCGAAAGTTAATCAAACTAGTATATTTGCATCCGTGGCATGTATGGGAACACTTTTATGTTTATATTTTATATAAACAAATAATAATACAATTATCATACAAAAAGGTTAAAATTACAATAGAATAAATAAATTTATTATAAATATTTAATTAAAATATCAGAATCCATAAAAAAAGATTCAGTTACATTTTTTGGACATATTTGTGTATTCAGATAGTGATGTTTAAAGCAATATAAGTTCCATCCCTTGATTTAATGAAAAACAAAATCAATTAAATTCAAAAGTAAATAACATAATGAATTATTATCCATATTTACGCTTAAAGAAATGAATTGATCAATAGTATATATTTAAGATCAAGAGTTCAAAATTATGTTCACGTATATGGGGCCAATAACCGTGAGTCCATTCTATTTTTTTGAATAACTTTTTAAAAACAATTGTGTTGGTGTGATTTATTGGGTGTCGTAATTTCAATAATTTTTTGTTTTCCGAATAACGATATGAATTAGAAGCAAAAATGTCACAATAGTTATTAATTCAATCACTTGTCGTATTCGACAAAATAGTGTTTAGAGAAGGTGAAATTAAGATAAAAAAAGTATAAATTTTATTAAAAATATCAGACTATAATAGATTTAAAATATCACGCTTCGTTATTATGTTACAAATAAATTTATAGAGGTAATTATAAAATTTAACTTACTATTTTTTTTTTGTCAATTAAATACAGATAAGGACCGTGTCACGATGGACTCGAACCAGAGACCTTTGGTCTCAGATATTAATCCATTTACCATTAAGTCAACATACGCACACAACTTGCTATTTTTTTTACTATATTTAAAGTTACCCATGACTCCAATAGATGCATTTTTGATGAAATTTTTTTGCCCAACCTGTAGAACGTTATTGGGAATTGAAAAAAAAAATCTGGTACACAAATGATGTATAGAAAATGTTTATTTATATTCCATTAGGGGTGTCTAAGCAGTTTCGGTTTCGGTTAGAACCAAATCGAACCGAAATCGATAAATTGGTTAACCGAAACCGACAAATTTGGTTATTGGTTCGGTTTCATTCGAGTTGAAAAAATTCGGTTATTGGTTAACCGATAACCGAACAGTTCGAACCGAAAAACCGAAAACCATTTTTATTTTAATTATTATTTCAATTACTAATTAATTAATTAAAATTATGAAAATCAATTTTAAATTATTACTTTATTAATTATTGTTAAATATTTTATCTATTTTAATAAGTTTCAGTTTTAATTATTATTTTATTGATTTTAATTATTATTTTATTTGTTTTATTATTATTTTATTTGTTTTATTATTAATTAATTTTAATTGGTTTTTGGTTAATCGAAAATCGAACCGAATCGATCGGTTTTCGGTTAACGAAAACTTAAAACGTTCGGTTTCGGTTCCACTTTTTCGAGAAATTCGGTTGATTAACGAAAATTGATTCGATTAACGAAACCGAACCGTTAGACACCCTAATTCCCATAATCATAATTTTCGAATTTGAAAAAAAAGTTATTTTCGGTATTTTTATATACGTGATTTTTTATTTTTAAAATTTGCCGATAAAATGCCTCGATTACATACTCAATTTTTTAAAATGTACGAGAAAATAAATTTTTTTTGGTCAATTAATACAAAAACAATTATTTTGCTGTAGATGATGATTAACTGGATAAATTGCGACATATGAGATTTTCTATGTTCTACAAATCTAGCTAATTTTAGATCTTAAGATACATTCTTCTTGTTTTTTCCTGTATTTTTTTGAGTATATCCCCATTATTTTTCATTAACTCCTATGATTGATATACGTATGCATCGTGAACCTAATACTGTAAAAGACACAAGATAAATTTCAATCTAGATATTAATTTAATATAGAGAATATTATTATACACACACACTCACACACACACACACACACACATATATATATATATAATGTATTTCTAATGATATAATTAATTTAATTTCATTAAACATAATTTAATGTAATAATGAAAACAACTTTATTAAAACTAAGTTAAAATAAATTTATAATTATAAGAAAAAAGCAAATAAAGAAAATAATATTGGATTATAAATAATATATATATATATATATATTCGTATCGAAACTTTAAATTGTTATAACTTATTCATTTTAAATCTATTTTTACATATCATATATTAATTTTTACATATCATATATTAATTTTTTTTTGTTGCAATCTTTTAATTCTATTTACATATTGCATGTACTTTCATAAATAAACTAACACCATATTGATAAGGAGCAAACCTGATATTTTGGTGTTGAATTGGCCCTTAGTGCGATCTCATTTACAGCGTTTATTGGGTGTGGTCTCAACACATAATCATGTAGGGAATTAGATATATTATACTTGATTTCTTTATAGTTTTGTATTTTTACCGTAAATTAACTCAAAATGTATATTAAGATGCATATTTTATTTTTTGAAACATATATTTTGTTTTTTATTCTTACTTGAAACTGGTATATATTACCACACTTGTTTGGAACATGTACATGTAGTAAAATTATTTAAATAGATTTGAGACATGTAAGGGCATATACAAAATCTAACGGGTTCCAATATTAATAAACATCCCTACATGAATTTTTTTAACTTTTACTCTTTTGTTATCAATACTATTTATTATTAATATTTTATTATCATTATTATTTAAGAGGATTAAAATATTATTTGAACAACTTATATTATAAATTTGGAGAGGTTCGGGTAATTAATGGGTATTATAATACAGATTTGAGATGAAAATGAGTAGTGGATTCACTTTTTGGAGTTTAGGGTGTGAACGGGTATATAAATTTTAGATGAGTTTAGGTGGTTGGACTTTAACCCTTATTATTGTGGGTCATCGCCATACTTTGCCGCGATAAATGACACTAGATAGTTAAACCCTGACCGCATTGTTTCACTTCATTATCATGCTCTGCCTCAATCAACAACTCATCCTAGTTGAATCATTGCCAAGTATGAAGTTATCTTTATATTTTGCACGGATTGTGAGGTAATTGCACAATTATATTTTTCATATTTTAAGAAATATATTATTTGAATTGGTCTCAATTTCTATATTTTGGAGAATCTTTTATAATCAACTTTTTAAAAATATATATAGTCCTGATTTCTATTGGTTTCTTGCAGATAAAGGAAGTCAAAAATTTATCAAAGAAATACAATCCTTGACTATTTTTCTATTATAATTTAATCCCTTATCTAGCACTTCTTTCAATGAATTGTTCAAATACTATCACTTTGACATAAAATATTGACTTATTTTGTTAATTCGTATCTCTAATTTATAATAAATAGTAATTCTTCATCGAATTCGACGGGTTACACACCAGATAATTTAATTTAAATTAGTCTTCACTTTCTATATTTAGAATAATATTTTATTATTATACTTTTAAATATGTGTTGAATTTATTTTCTATTGATTTTTTGTATATATAGTAAGTAAAAAAAATCGATAAACATCCTCCTAGACATATTTTTTGAATTATTATTTTTAATTTCTACTTATAAATTATAACGTAAAGTGGTCTCCCGTCGAAACTCGACGGGTTACACCCTAGTTCAAAAAAAAGTGAAACTGATTTCTGGCAGAAATTATGGATGGGAACTTTGGTGTCAACATATTGATTTCATATTCTACTAACCGGAGAAACGCGGATTAGATTTGTATACAATCAAATCCGAAGGAACAAAATATTGAATGGAATTTGTTCTAGTTTCTATTGAGGGCTATTACTCATTTTTGTGCTTGTTTTTTATTTTCCAATTATTTTTTCAATTAGAAAAATAAAAGAAAAAATAAAATTTTTGACATTCTCTTAACCCTTTCGGAATGACCTCATAGTTATCCCTGACTGATTATGTATCTAGCGCGACCACTTGATGAATTTGGAGGGAAGTGGACTAAATGACCGATACTATTGAAAGGATTTATCTTTAGATAATAGTTACCGTACCTAGTATTCTTGTTATTGATTTAATAGGTATTTTCTTTTATGGTTCAAATTCAGGATTAGATTCATCCCTATAATAATGAGATGAATGGAGTTGTGACATGAAAACATAGGAACTCAATCGGATTCCTTCTTTAGTTTGTTGATTCGAAGGGAAGGGGCCCAAATTGTCATCAAAATTGCTTATAATAATAAACTCGCCATTGAAATTAACCTGAAATTGATTTTAAATTTTGAAATTCATGCTTTAATACAATATGATAAAATGTAGACAAACTGCAACCAAGAAGCACCAGTGGTCTAGTGGTAGAATAGTACCCTGCCACGGTACAGACCCGGGTTCGATTCCCGGCTGGTGCAGATTCCGGGCTATGATGATTGGCTACGTAGTTGGTATTGGGTTACCAGCTCCAGTGTTCGTTTAAATTATGGACGAATTTGTACTTGCATCTGAGCCCCTCTTTTTTTTTTTTATATTTAATAATTCTTATTCCTCATCCACTCCTTAGGAATTATTTCCAAAAGCGTAGAAGTTCCTCCTTTCTTTTCCAAGCGTGCGAGAAGATTAAAAAAAATAGACTCAAAAAATATGGTTAAAGAAGCTACATTAAAGTTCGAAATGTGTAAGAAGATTTTAATCTTAAAAAATAGATTCGGTTTGCATAACCATTTATTTCAAGTATATATACAGTGAGAGAGTATCATATTATTCAAGCCAAACCGAAATAATATTTGGATATATATAAAATTGTCAACAATAAATGGAGCCTAAATTTTACTAGCAAAGCCGGCCCCAAAATCAAATCCTAGCAAAGCCGGCCCCAAACTGATTTTTCAGTTATAGTTCTATCATAGAAACAGATATGTTGATATGGCTCTCTTAATTTGGTGTCGGTCTAATGATTTTGTTGTGTACAACTTGAAATTAAACAACTTTCTTATAAAAATAATTTCTTATTTATTTAATATGGTTCGGAAGAATTCCAGCTTCTTCTTGTTTTTATCGAACCCGTATACATATTTCTTAGTATTCCTTACCCAATATATATACACTACACGGCTGACCAACTCTCTACTATATTGTGCTGCCAGCTCAGCCTTGTCACACACATAATCCAAAGAAAACGCCATCACCAAAATCTTGTTTTGGTTACAGAAAACAATTAATTAAGACAGTAGTTAGGCAGTTGCAGAAGCCATGATTCCAGGATGCAAGAATCGATCTTGTTTCACATCATCCTCATCTTCATCCTCATCCCCTACATCCCACAGGAAACTGGCATAGGATGCACTTACGTTGCTGCCAAAGATCGACATTCCAGAATGAGTTTATTACAACCAATGTGATGCAAACTTTATGCTTAAAATTACGTACCTGTCTTCAGATGATGCCTGAACTGCTCTCTCAAAATAGGATCGAGCTTTCTCCTTATCGTGATTCAGCTCCCATATCACTTTAGCATATTCACACAGAATCTCACCATCTTCAGGGTCTGCCAGTATCGCTCGGGAATAATATACCTCAGCTGCCACCAGATCTCCCTTCGTCTACGTAACAAAAACAAATTTGTATTTCCATCAGGATTATGTATTTGTGTGTCAAGGATTGGATCGATGTCAACAAAAACTTACGTAAATCTAGATGTACTGATCATTTACTCCAGTTAGGGTTTATTAATTGAGTATATCAGAATAGCCACTTTTATATTGTAAAAATAAAAAAAAATCACTTTTTGGCTTAAATATCTTTTGCCCTTAATTTACGACTAATAAGCATTTTGGTCATGAATATTGTAGGTAAAATAAGGTCAATTCATGACTAAGAATTAGTTTCATGGTCGTGAATTATCATAATAGTAAGAATAAAAATGTAAGAGTACTCTATTAATTCAGAATGACAAAGTCTTACGTAAGAACATCCCATTTAGGATTAGTAATAGGCATAATCGAACCTGCTTTTTTCCATATCTCTCGTTATTTTTTGGGGAACCCTATTCACCTTTTTGAGCTTCTATTGAATCCAGAAATAAAATAGGTTAGATTGACCATCTTTTTGATAGATACATAAGGCAAGTGAGGTCGCGTGGAGACCACATCTAATTATAGTTATTAATTATAATTAGGATTTATTGATTATAATGAGATGTGGTCTACCTATGTTCTCACCTTCTCATAAAAAAACCACCTCATTAATTATGGGAGTGTGCCTCTTGGATATTTGGGGCGATTAATTTTTAATTAGGGACTGAACTCACCTGATACAAGAAATGAGCATAATTTCTGAGAAACAATGGATTGCCGGGACACTGCAACAGCATATTCTTGTAGTGATTCTCCAAGCTGAGGTCACGACTGTCGCCACCGTCCCTGTAGTCATCGGCAGTTTTACAGATTCCCCCACCTCCGCTACCGCCGCCAAATCCGGCTTCATCAAGAAAATCGATGGCATTCACCCCAATCCCCGCCGCCAGGTACATCTTTCCCACATCACGAAATCCGTTCAACTCGTGAGCGGCCAAGTTCTGCACCGTGAACAGCTGGCTCCAATCCCCTTCCGCCACGTAGTCGTCGTCGTCGTCCCCCTCCTCCGCCTCGTCGTCATCGCTGGGATGATAGGAGGGGATGGTCTCCAAAGTGGTCATGCGCGAGAGCCTCTTGGAAGATTGGCGGGAAAGAGTTGAGGCGCCGTCGGCGTGGAAGGAGACGTTGAAGATTTCTTCCAAGTTATCTGCGGATTGAGCTCGTCGGATCTCTGTGGCTTCGTTGTGGAATCCTACGTGGGTGTTGCATGATACTTGGCCGGAGGTGTGGTGGGCGGCGGTAGGCGACGGTATCGTGTGCTTCCTCTCCGTGAAGGACGAAACAAGAGACGGCGTGGAAGCGCTCCTTAGCATCATCTCTCCTTCTATCCTTCTTGTCTTTATGTCATCAAATACCAACACTATTATTAATTAAAACAAAAAACCAACAACCAATCTCTTAGACATCATGACGATGATATTACACATACAATTTGTTTGGCGAGATTTGTACAAAATGCCAGGCAAAATCGCACGAATTTGTGATGGCATGCAATGATATGGATGATCGTATAAATTATCTCACATCATTTTTATTTTTTTGGTGGGAGGAAAGGTGATCGCTCATTTTGGTAATAAACTTGTTCGTAATTGAAAGTCACTTTTTTTAGGACCTCCCGATATATGAGCTCTTTATTTTGCATGACATATTAACGCTACGTTGATGGGAGTCACATACACCTTTCTAAATTTCATGTGGCCCTTTTCTTTTTCTTGTTTCCTTCCCAAGGTCGAGTTACTTGGACAATTAACTTTCGAGTCAATTAAGGTTTCTTTATCTTGCATTTTTTTGGGATAAGTGAGATTGATTGGGAACAGTGACGATTGATTCCAGACGAGTTGGGCCATTTTTTCTTCTGAAAGTAGTATAGTTTGAGTTCAACTTAAACCTTTTTGTCATATCTATTAATACTCTTTAGAAGGTCCATATATTATTAACACAATATAAAAAAAGAAAGAATGAAGAAATTATTTACCCACAAAAACAAAAGAAAAGTAACTTACCCTTGATTTGTCTATTTGAAAATGTTCAAATGGTAAAATTCATCTGTATAAATAATGAGACCAAAGATTCATTTCCCGCGATCTCCTTTCCCTACTCGGAGAAAAAAAAATTCACGATTCAGAGAAATAAAATACTAGTTTAACAGTAGAGCTCAAAATATGATCCATCATCATCCAACACGATCAGCCAATTCCATCTAGTTTAATTATCAACTCAATAAATTCACAATCTTGACTCAATGAAACAATTGTTGATAATATTTCTTTAAAAAAACTAACATAATATTGTCTGGCAGATACAACGTCGGAGGCCTGACAGTAACAACCGACGCGGCGCAAGACTGACGAGGAGCATACTCTTCGAGCGCCACCTCCGATGGAACGGGCAGCATAGCAGTAGGTTGCACAACCACCGTAGGGGCGAACACGTACGGCAGATACAAAACCCCCCGTCACTTCCCCGACTTTGACAATATTGTTAGCGCAATATCCGCCAGCAGATTGTCCTGATTGTTATCGAAAATGTTATGAAAACAGATTCAATTTTTTTTTTAGATTTTCAATAAATATCTCTCAGATTGTGCAGTTATCTTCAAATGATCTATTTCTCTTATATAGTAGATGATATGCTTTCTCAGATCGTCTTGGCCCACTAGAATTGAGGTAGTCATGGTCGTTGAGCAGATCAATTAGTTCCTTGAATATAAAAATATACTATGTTGACTTCCTCATCCTTATCTCAAATACCCGATTCCTGTATTTCTTGGTATGTTAGCACCGCATAGCTCGTGACAGACGTGTCCTAAAAATTCCAAAGTGAAGAATAGGTAAAACTCTAGAATAACTACTACTACAAATTAAGGAAACTCGTTTAGAGTTAAATTAACTCCAACACCTATTATACATAGTTTTGGTTGGTATAAATCAAATAACTAATTTAGGATATTTATGCTTCGAGAATGCTATTATTGTAAAAGCCCGGGTTCCGGGTCCAATACACGAGGTGTTATAACATGGTGACTGCTCAACTTAATAAAGTAAAATAAAATAAATAAATAATTAATTAAATCTTCACAAGACATAAGAGAAATGTGATAGACACTCTAAGGAAATACCCGAATCAAATTACTTAGACGAACGCGGAGTATGAGGACTTCAGTTCCCATAGAAGTTAAATATTTAACAAGTTCAAATTCAAATTCAAATTCAATGTATAGGTGGCATAACAAACAAATAATTAGGTCCCAGTTGTGGGCTACTTGTCCCGATCAATGCACTTCCACATGGAGTGTTACACAAAAACTTAAATGACAATAAGGACCACACTAAGGTAGACCACAACCAGCCCCGTTCCTTATATTTTATAGCTCTAGGCAAAATAAGGAATATAGGCCCCAATTTTTTAAAATTCATATAAAACCCTCGATCATTATCTTTTGTGCGTACTAGGTAAAACTTATGTTTCTTTACAATAGCTTGCAAACGACACATGACGACTAAACCATATTTGAAAAATCGGGTGTGACTGGCTTGAACCTATAAAGGCGATAGTGATGTTTCAACTCGTGACCTTTGATTACATGAACTCACTTAATCATTAGACCGTCCAAAATGGTCCATTATATTATACTTATAAAATAAATCAAATTTATAAATTTACGTAAAATTCAAGTGATCTACAAATAGAAATAGATAATAAAAAATTGTCAAAAACATATACAACTTACTTATCATCCTTATATTTCTATATCTCAACTCTTATCTACGATACGATATCATAAAAATAATTTATTCTAGTATATGCAGATACAAAACCATTAATAATCACATTAACATCAATATTTTCTAATATATTTTGGGACCAAATGAAAACATATATCATAAGTAAATATATAAAGATTTAATACTTTAGACTTTAAAATAAAATAAAATTTTAAATAATATAATATTTTGAATCCAAATAAATCTATATATCTATAAATAAATTTTTTTTTAAAAAAAAAACTGGGCCCCCTGAGATGGTGGGCCCTGGGCGATCGCCCAGGGTGGCCTATCCTCAGGGGCGGCTCTGACCACAACCACAAGAAAACCGTCGTCTTGTCCTCCTTCCACCCATCGCCCATTCTGCAAAACATTTCAAAAGAGATTTTGGGTTGGGTACTAATGCACTCAGTGAGTTAACTTGCTCATTTTATACTTGTTGCGAGAAATGAAATCTGGTGACATGCATGTATACCCTATAATTGCAAAGGTTTTAAAAGAAATACACTCCATAATTATGTAAAAACGCTTTTTTTTTTCTTGAGCCGAAACTCTTTAGATCGAACAATTTTTGGTGTTACCTTATCTTGACCCAATGGATTACTCTCCAAGCCCCTTAACTTTGCTGTGGATGAAGGATCCAACCGAGCCATACCCACCAAAAGACTTTTGGTGTACACAAAACCTTACCCCCAAAGGGAACAAGGTCCGATCATTTCTGGTTTCTTGGCCGAAGCCCTTCTGGTGTTAGTGTTACTGACCCCGTAAGGTAAGCACACAATAAAATATTTTACATACATTCACAATTTTAACTTTAAAAGCTTTGGACTTACTAACCCAAGATATATACCTTGTAAAATATAACCCACCTGATTCTCTTGCTTGGTTGTGTGAAAATGTCTTGATGGTTTACTGCACTGCCCGATGTGCCCTACAAGATAAGTTTAGGCTTTATATCATATAGTCAAGATAACGGTCTCACAGCTATAGAAGTATCTTTCTTAGGTTCATCTATTCCCGGATTTTTAATCTGAAATTGAAGCTTCCATCGGATTTTGAAACCATTTTTCTATTATGAAATCCACATCATGTTTTTTTTTTTTTAAAAATTTATCTTTTTAAGAAGATAAAACATTGCAATGTCTATCTTTTGTAAAATCATGCAATGGTCAAACCATGTTCTATTGATTTACTCTATTGAAAGTGGCGTCATAACGTTCTAGCATGATATAATATGCACATAGCCAATCAAGTCATAACATATATTTGAATATCATATAAAGAAGGCCAAATTAGAATTTCTATACTCAGTCAAATTTAAGCATTATTCAGATTTTATGGATCAATGCCCTCTCTTTGAGATTCCATAATATTTGACTCGAAAGGCATATGGGTGTAAAAGGACACATTCTGGAAATCTCTACACAATTACAACAAGTGCATAGAAGGAATCAAGTTCAAAAGAGTTACGAATTTGAAGTTATCGAGCCTCAAAGTATGCTACTCAAAATAATTTCCGGAGTTTTGTAAATTTTCCAGAATTTGATAAGTGGATCACCCACTTTGGGATCACATAGATTTTGACTCAAAATATGCACCGGTGTTTCGAGGCCCATTATGGAAACCATGTCACTAGGGGTGCTTAAACGGGTATCGGTTTTCGTTTGTATTTCGGTTATCGGGTATAACCGATTAACCGACGGTTATACCCGATTAACAGAAATTAATTAATTAATTATTAGTAAAAATATTTAATTTAATATCATATTTTCGAAAATATTTGAAATAATCTCGGTTATTTTTGTATTTTGTATTTTGTATTTTGTATTTTTTTTTAAATTTTAATATTAATTTCGGTTAACCGCTAACCGAACCGACTAACCGAATCGGTTAATCGGTTAACTGATTAACCGATCGGTATCGGTTAGCTAATTTTATCGATTTCGGTTTCGGTTAACCGAAATCGAACCGAATCTCACCCCTACTTGTCACACATAATATAAGTTCATAGAAGGAACCAACTTCAAAAGAGTTGTGTTTTGGAAGATATATGGTCTCAAAGTTGGCTACTTGCAACAAAGTTTTACAGTTAAGAAAAAATTTCAGTTTTTTTCCAGAATTAATCTGTCAACGAGGGATCTTTCAACGATCATAACTTCCGAAATATAACTTCAAAATGGAAAAAAATGCATATTGGAAACCTTGCTACATTTGCTACAAGTTCACAGCAGGACTTGACCACAACAGAATTGAGTTCAGAAATATATGGGGCTCCAAAGCTAGGCTGCTTGTAGCAGCTCCCAATTTCAGAAAATTTTCAGATTTTGTCAAGAGGGAATATTCTAAAGCTCATGACTAGCGACTCAAAACTCGTATGAGTGAGTGAGGCCCAATTTTAGAAACCTTGAAATGAGATATGCAATTCCCAAAAATAATATTACAAAAATACACAACGAAGAGTGAGATATACGAGCTCAAAGTTGTCTGGTCAAAACTTTTGTGTTTCGAGCAAGCATTTTTCGAGTGTTCAAAACGTAGCAAAAAGACTTTGTTTATGCTCAAACTTTCTAGATCCTATATTGGTATGTAAAAGTACTAAATGACCTTGATTTTGGATTCAAAATGTCAGGGGTAAAGGCACTGACGAGAGGCTTCAACTTATCGCAAATCATTCGGCAAAATAACATGTAGCGGATCAGTTTAAGCAAGTATAACTCTTTCCTAAGTATACTTCAACACAAAACAAAAATATATTCTTATGGTAGACATATCAATGAACAACTTTGCAGAAGGAATCAAAACCAAAATCAAACCAAAACATGCTCAAAAATCACACGCAAGTAACATCATGTGCAGAAAAATTGACAGTAATGCTTCATGGACAAAAACTCGACTTAATGCCCAAGGTTCGTCCCCAAATCCCTTTATCCTTCTATAATAACATCCTAAACATGCGTATACATGTCCTAACAACATCTAGGCTGAGGGAGGATACCCCCATCTTCACAAAAACAAAGGGGAAACAAAGAATAAGAATAAGATACCTTGTTTTCTCACTTTCTCTTCTTTCTCACGGCTTCCCTCTCTCTCGTCTCCTCCTTCCGTTTTCCTCCTTGTCCTTCTTCCTCAAGCTCCTAGAGCTATTGTGGGGTTGTGCTAGGCGTTGGAGATTGCTATAACTTTGGAAAAAAATAGTGGTGGTAGAGTAAGGGTGTTCGACCAAGAGTAATTAAGGAGAGGTGGAAGGAGTTTGTTTTCTTTTCTTTCTTGTTCTTGAGAGTCAAGGCGTTACAAAATGAGTATTAAGAGGGTAGAAAAATCTGAAACGAGAGTGTGTGTCGGTGTGATAGTCGAGATCAAGACTAAGGAAGGAAGAGAGAAATGACTTAATTTGAATTATGGTCAATGCATGACTCTTTCTCTCTTATACCATAATCATGTTTTCTTTCTCCATTCTCCATGCATAGTCGCCCACCCTACTCCCCATTTTCATCATTTCTATTTCTAATTATTTTCTATTACTAATTAGGAAGCTTTATTAAATTAAGCAATATAATTAAAAAGATCTTCTAGAATATAATACATGCACCATCATATATGCACTTACGAAAATTTATTAAATAACATAATCATATATTTATGCATGTGTATGATAATTGACACATACATGCAAAAATTTATTGCATGGAAATTTATTTAAAACCAAAATCTCGATTGAGCTCGTCGATCAATTCTTATATATTTTTAATTAATATATAATATATTTTTTCTAGAAAACTAACATCGAAGATTTTTTTGTTATTAAATTTTTTATTAATACTAAGAAATCCGGGACAAAGACCTCTTATTCTCATCAGTTAATTATAAATCGATTTCTGAAATACAAAAAGGCGGGGTGCTATAATTGTGTATGCATTTTGTTAAAAAGTTGTACTAATTTTACAAAACCCTATGTATAAATATTGTTTTTAAATTAAAAGATTAAATGAAGAAATATGAAAAATCTAAAAAGAAAAAGAAAAAGTGCACATGTAGATTTGTGAAAGAATACACTAGAAAATTAATCACAATCGTAGGTAAAGTTGTGATTAAATGATCAACTACCACTACATGAATGGTATTAATAGGTTTAACATATAATTTATGTATATTTATATAATGTCATATATAAACATGATATTCTCAATAAAGTAATGTCATTTTACATGAAAGAGGCTATAATTAAGATTACATTGTTAAATATCTCTCAAATTGTTTAATATTTTTAAATAACTAATAAATATTATTATCAAAGATCCATTTTTTATAAGCAATACATATTATATATATATATATATTAAATATATTAATAATACAACTTATATTTATTTATTTATTTATTTTTATTCAATAAACACTGCATTACACTAATCAAATATCTACTTTTAGTGGTCGTTTGCATTTGATTTGTCATTTTGCTGATAATTGATCTTATTTGGTTCATTCTAATGCAAATCTGTTAACCTGTTTTTGTTTTTGCTCCATTGTGGACTTTTTGAATGTACTTTGGATGGGAGAATGAGAAGATTCGAGGTATCCTATTTTGTGTTCTTGGTCATTTTAGAGAGAAAGATTACATTTTGTTAGTTTTGATAAATTTGCTATAAACCGATGGAAGTTTTATTTTTGTAAATGGTGGGGATTGATTAACTAATGCATTTAAATTTTTAACAATTAAAGATTTATTTTCTTTGAATTATTTAATACATATATAAAACCACTCTATGCAACCTACCGTTTATGGCACATCTTACGTTTCTTATATGTTACATCATTATTATTTGTTTAATTTATACATCTATTTTGATTGTAATACTTTAAAAGTTGTCATTCACGTTATTAATTTTAGGAATACATAAAAATCAAAATTAGATTTGTTCTTTTTATTCATTGACTTAAAGTTAAAACCAAAAAAGAACAAATGGAATTCTGATTTTTATATTATTTGTAAGCTGATATTTAGTGATAAATATTGATAGTCATGAAAAAAAAATTAAGGAAAGTCAAAATCGTGGAGAAAGAACTTATATTCTTGATTTAACGCATGCATATCTTCTATATGAATTACCCTAATTTCAAGAAGTTGGGGAGTTATGAGGATATATTGGTACCCAAAAATGTATTCTTTTTTATCACTTGAAGTTACTGCAGCAGAAATCATCCGTTGTCTTTTGACTGCTGGTCTCAGACTTCATTTTTCTAAGACTATTTACATTTATGATCCATCGTAATCCAGTCTTTTAATATAATTTCATTTATCTCTATTTCACCTACACAACTTACAATTCAATTCAATTCCATCATTTTATACTCCATCAACGATACTAATCCAATCTAAAATATTTTTATTTTTACTTTAATTTAAACTTCTTGTTATCTAAAATAAATTTATTATATATAAAATATCTAAATAAATAATAAAATTAATTTTATACTTTAAATTCTCAATGATACAAAAAATACCATACACTTAAGATAAGACACAAACTCAATAACAAAATAAAATTACATATAAAATATACAAATTAGAATACGATATTTAAAAAGTTTAGAAATAGATGCAAAAAATATTAAATTACAAGTACAGGTACAAGTATTACTTTTCTTGCTTACTATATTTAATTTGAATAAATGTTGTATATTTGCTTTCTCAAATATTATGTTTCTTACTTACTCACCATATTTAGTTTTAATTATATTTTGATTGTAGAGTCAAAAATATTTTCAACTATAAAATTATAATTATTAAAGATATTCAATAACAAAATTATACTCTATTTATATTGAAGAAAAAGATGAATTTTGATATATATATATATATATATTATGATACATATCCATCATATATATTGTTTAATTATTTCAATAAAACTTTCCAAAACCAATTAAACTATGACACTTGGCAAATCTCAAGTGGAGCAATAAACTAAATCCTGAGATTATCAAGTGGGACCTTGATTTATTTTTTAATATGCTTTTATCTTTTAGTCACTTGGATCATGAAAAATCATGAATGGGGATGATATAAAGGATGGTCTACGAATCGACAAAAGCAAAGAATATATGTCGTGAAAGACTGAAATTGACGAAATGAGTGATATGTTATATTCAACTCTGGTTTCCATCCTTTTTTTCCCTTCAAAATTCTTGGGGTGCTACATTATAAAGTTTGTTGAACTCGAACGCATTTTTCTTTCTTCAGATTCCTAGGGACTATTGACGATAGTGATGAAATTATTATTTACTGTAAATTTAATTAGGAGTAGAATAGTACATATATTAGTATTTTCATTTTATTTAATAAGGAGCTATGAAGAGAAAAAATGTGAAGGTACAGAATGACTGACTATTTTTTTTGGAAATTACACTAGCCTAGCCTATAAATCGACTTAGTGATGGTTTTAGTCTAAGATCGATTAATACATTATTCAAGGTTCATAAATTGATTTTGTACTTATTCTTAAAAAACAACTTATAAGCTCAGCCAAACACCCTCTTAAAACACTCTGAAGTGATTTCCAATGCTTGAAAATTTAGTTAGCAGCCAGATTGTATGCGTGATATCTCCATCCTCATAAATTTAATGATATGTGAAATTAAGGTACTATGTATAATCAAGATGATGTCATTTTATGTGACTTTTTTATAAACCAAAGAATAATAAATCAAAATAATAAATTAAAACCACATCATTTTATAATAGAATAAATGCTTGTTAATTATTGGACGATAATTTTATTGATCCTTGAATGTGGCTTGAATATGCCCGTGAGCTGAATTTGTCATTATTTTAGTTGGAATGCTAATCGAATTTCCTCAATAAATTTAAAATCGTTTTTATTTCTTTCTAAAGAAATTTTAAATGTAAAACTATGGTTGGCTAGACGGTAAGGTGTCGGGTACTATTCGACTCAATTCGACTTGCACCCAACCGGATAATTAGATACTTGATAACTAACTATTGCAACTATTAGATCAATATCAGGTAGTACTTAAATCTTAGATAGATAATCGGGTATCGAGTATACCCTAATTTACTTTAATTATATTTAAATTAATATTTTAAAATATTAATTTATCTAATTAAATAAAACAGAAAATGATTAGATTTTGAGAATCTGCAAGATCAAACCAGAGTCCTCCGAATTACAAGAGTCGGTTTACAAGATTAGAGAGACTGAGAATTGTACTTAATAGGCTAAGATTAGTATTTGAAAGTGAAAAGGAAAGATGAGGCAATTTAAAATACGTATTAATTAAAATGTCCTAATATCTGCACCGACCTCTCTTAATTACCCTTTAATTTTATCTATTTTATCTATTCCTTTTGTATATGCCAATTGGGGTTCTACTGTGTCCTGATTAGGGGTGTCTAAACGGTTTTCGGTTAGAACCGGAACGAACCGAAACCGACAAATTTGGTTAACCGAAAACCGATAAATTCGGTTATCGGTTCGATTTAGGTTCCAGAGTTGAAAAAATTTCGGTTATTGGTTAATCGATAACCGAACGGTTTGGAACTGAAAATCATTTTTTAATTATTATTTTAATGAATAATTAATTAATTAAAAAATTTTGAAAATCAATTTTTAATTATTACTTTATTATTTATTTTATTTATTTTTAATAAGTTTCAGTTTTTAATTATTATTTTATTTTTTTAGCTATTATTTTATTTATTTAATTGTTAATTAATTTTAATTCAATTTTTCGATTAACCGAAAACCGAATCGTCAGACTGATCGATTTTCGGTTAACCAAAAATCTAAAACGGTTCGGTTTTAGTTCCACTTTTTCGGAGAAATTCGATTCAATTAATCGAAACCAAACCGTTTAACAGCCATCACCACAAATTCCCCAAAAGGGAACCCCATATTTCCCAATTTCAAATACGCCGTCCCAATTCGTAGATAATCGGAAGCAGAATTTCAAATACCCATATATATATATATATATATATATATATATATATATAGAACTAATGTGATCCACTCCTATATATATATATATATATATATATATATATATACTTAATCTAGTATAAACCATTCTTATTATAGTAACTAGAGATTAATATAACAATATTTTCTAAAAATTATTTAGATATTAGGTATCTATACGTGTTTAATTAATTATATTAGTTTTTAGGAATGTTTTTAGTTGAGTTCTTATAAATATTTTAATATCTAGTTCAGAACACTAGGTTTTAAATTTGAAAATTTCATGGTATTTGGGGCGGCATGGCACATGATTAAAACGACGCCGTCAGACTCAAATGTCCAAAACGTGCTTTCTGGCGGGCTCTCAGTCACAGGTTTTGCTCAGTTCCCGGATTTTCTTTCCTTATATGCGCTCAATTTTCTCATTTTAATTTTCGGTAACTAAAGGTTGAAGTCAGCAGAATCGCAGCGTCGAGCCATCTGTAATTATTGGTGCAATATTTATAGCATATGAAGCGTATGGTTTTGTCGTTTGAAATTGTTGTTAATTGGCTGCTATAATGCCCGCGATCCTCCTTTAGGTTGACAAATTTTCATTCTGAAAATTCGAAGCTATTTGTTCAACGTTCCCTTAGGTTTAAGCAACTTGATTAGGCAGTTTTAAGCAATCTAAGAAGGACTATACTTGTGGAGCTGTATACAGAATCTTGATATATTACCAGGAAATATAATTATAATCTGAATCAAGATTTTATCTTTCTTTTTTTTTGTTTATTGTTCGAGTCAGTTCAATCATACAATTGATCAATACGCTAATGTTTCTAGCTTGAATTTCTGGCTAACTTACCCGTGTGTATGGTTTAGCTATAATTTTCTGCATTTATTGGGAATAAGTCAATTGGTATTGAAAATTCATTAGCTGGGGGCCTGGGGCTGATTGATAACAAAAATAACAAAGTGGCATTTTGTTTACTTTAGATATTTTGTTCTCTATTGAAGTATCCATTTTATATTGCACTAGTTCTTAGGTTGCTTCTGGTTTTCTATAATATATATTCAGTGTTCATTATGTTCCTTGTGTTTCTTCTCAAAGTAGTTTGTGCACCATGGATGGGAATGATGTGACTTCAGATCAAGTCATTGCTGAATTGGTCGACATGGGGTTTGATATCTTAGACATTACAGAAGCCATAGAAGCAGTGGGTCCATCACTGGATAATGCAATTGAGTTCATCTTGAGTAGCTCTCATAGAAATGACAGGAATGCATCAAATAGTTCGATGTGTCTAAAAGACAATAAAGTTGTGGGCAAAAGAGCCACCTCCTCATCGCAATCTTCTGCTAAATTGCGACAACGGAACATAACAGAACAATTGAAATCGGCATCTGCACCCAAAAGAAGCAAGATAACAGGTGTATATAACGCGTCAGTATCTGATACTAATTTCTTGACATGTGTAAAAGAACCAGTTGTTCCTTCAACTGTCGATACTGGTTTGGATCTCTGTCAAGAAATTGGCATGGTGTCATCTTATTGCAAAGATAAAAGAATAATTGGATTGGATTGGGAAACAAAGGTGGATAATCTTCTTAAGAAGAATTTTGGATATTCCTCCTTGAAGGGCTTTCAGAAAGACGCTCTGGCAGCCTGGATGAATAACCAAGATTGTCTAGTTCTTGCAGCGACAGGATCTGGTACATCACTCTTGCACCCTTTATTCAGTTTGCTTAAGCCCGTTGCTCGAGGATGTTTTTTTTTTTACTTTTCAAGGCGTTTTTGTTTCTTTTGGTAGGAAAATCATTATGCTTTCAGATTCCAGCATTGTTATCTGGAAAGGTAGTGGTGGTTATCTCACCATTAATTAGCTTGATGCATGACCAGTGCTTGAAACTAGGAAAGCTTGGGATTTCAGCTTGTTTCCTTGGATCTGGTCAAATTGACAAGAGCGTTGAAAACAAAGCAATGAATGGTGCATATAGCATCATTTATGTCTGCCCAGAGACTATTTTAAGGTGACCTATTTATAATACTTCTGTTATTTTAAAGGCATCTATCTTCTAAGTTCTAAGTTTGAAACTTTTGTTCCATTTGTTTGCAGATTAATGAAACCGCTTCAAAGCCTTGCTGAAAGCCGTGGGATTGCATTATTCGCAATTGATGAAGTTCATTGTGTTTCTAAGTGGGGTCATGATTTTCGACCTGACTACAGGTTTATATTATTCAGTTCCCTTCCTTTAAAAGTTCTATGCCTGAGCTAGCCATGTTATGTGATTCTAACGAACTCTAATTTTATGGGAAGGAGTAGGAGTTGCGGAATATTGTTTGGTTAAATCAGTTGGAAATTGTTATACTTAGAATAACGGCAATGATCATGATCTCACTCCAGTCTCTTCTTATACATCTTAGGCGACTGTCCATGTTAAGAGATAGCTTCAGCACTGAGAACTTGAAATGCCTGAAGTTTGACATTCCTTTGATGGCTTTGACTGCTACTGCAACTATTCAAGTTCGTGAAGACATATTAAAGTCATTATGTATGTCAAAGGAGACAAAAGTTGTCACGACATCATTTTTCCGACCAAATCTTCGTTTTTCGGTCAGTGTTGTGTTTCTTAGTGGGTGTACATGAATGCACTTGATTTATCAGATTTTTCTGTTATAGTCATGTGATTGCTAGCCCTAGTCTGTCTATAACTCTTTGCGGTTATTGTTGCTTCTTGTGCCTAACACTATCTAGCAGCATATTTTTGCATCATAGTTGTTGTTTTTGTTATTTAATAGATAAAGTTTTCATGTTTTCTATCTCCCAGAAGTAAATGGGTCATTTGTTTACTCTTGCAGGTAAAGCATAGTAGAACATCATCTGTGTCTTCCTATGAGAAGGATTTCAGTGAGTTGATAAAATTGTATTCCAAAGACAATAAAGCACTCCAAAAATTGGTTCTGAACAATCTTGATGGTGGCTCAAAAAACTCAAGCTGTTCTCCCAACAGTAGCACATCTGGAACAGATGAAATGTGCAGAAATATAAATGATAGTGATGATTCCGGTGATGATGGTTTTCTGGACTCTCCGGAGGAGGAATTGTCAGTTCAATACCTGGAAGATGATTGTGATCGAGTTCAAGGAGTCGATGACCTGGATGGTATTGAGACAATTTTTTAATATGAAATTTCGCTATTTTTATCTATCCGCCAAATTTATGTAATGTTTATTAGTATAAGAAAAAGGATGATTTGCTGTAACTTGCATGTTACGTCCCTTGCTCACACATGAAATTATTAACTTTTCTAGAACATGAATTAAACATCTGAAATTCTCTTATGTTGAAGAAGACAAGATAAAACTGATATGTCTGAGAAATAAGTGATAGGTATCTAATCTTTTTACAAAATTCTTTTATCACTGATCACTTACCTTGATCTTGAAGATATGTTCAACTACTTAATCTCATTCATCAGTCTAGTTTCTCTCCGGGTAACCAAGGACCAACTAATGAATCCCCATTAAAAATGTTTTCCGTATGTGGCTTCCACCAAAAAATAATTCTCATTATTTTTCATTATTGTGGTTCTTGTTAAAGATATATGACATTTTCAGTTTTTAGTGGCGAATCTTGTGGGCTTCCATCTCTAGATCTCAGAAGTTGTGGGACTCCTGACTCCAACAATCTGATGAGTAAAGCAAGGGAAAGACCAGCCCTCCATCAAAGATATCTGGAAGAAGGACCAACAATTATATATGTACCTACCAGGAAAGAAACTTTGAGCATAACTAAGTTCCTTTCAAGATTTGGCGTAATGGCAGCTGCTTATAATGCCAAGGTCATAGTCTCTTCCATGTAATTGCCCAAATTCAAGTAGTTAATTTCTGTCAGTGGTGTTCTCCTTTTTAGTATCCCTTATTTTGTAATTAAAAAGGTAAGTGCACTGATCTCTTCGGAGGAAGAACATTCAGATAACTTGTAAAAAGTAGGTTGACTTTTGGGTTTGGGAAGATCTGCCTTGTCTTCATAAGAATACCATTATTCGCACAAGCTCACACATATGATTTAGAATAGAAGGCATTTCACATTTTTTTATATTGTGTTCAAATAGAACTTCTCTTGCCTCTACCTTTTTGATCCATTTTGTGACTTATTTTCTAGCCTTTCCTTGTAGTTGCCGAAGTCACATCTCAGGCAGGTGCACAGACAATTTCATGCAGATGAGTTGCAGGTAATGCTGTGAATGTGAACAAGCGATTTTTGTTGGTTTACTTCTCTGATTGACTTGGAGCTGGGAAATTGTGTTGCATGTAATAAAGGGAAAGTTTTTCTACCTAATTTATCTTCTTATGTACAATTAATCATTCTGTTTGACAAGTTCTACTATATTTGAAGATTACTAATTTGAACTAGCATGGTGTGTCTTCACATACTGCTTAAGTTTCTGACGTATCCAAATTACCCTTAGATCTCTAAAGTTGAGAGAGACTGTAAATCAAGTTATTTTTCACCTTTCATTTTAGAAAATTTAGTTTGAACATAATATTTCTTACTTAATTTCCTTTTGTGATATATAAAACCTTTCCCTGCTAAATGAATTGGTCGATTCATATACTAGAGATGAATCACAAACTTTATGATAATCCTTTTGAATACATGTTCCTTAGCCCAAGTAAGTATGAAATTTGCCATATCTTTGTTAGACATGGAAATTAGTTAATGAGCTAAAGCTTCTTCAGACTCATATTCATTGTATACTGGATCATCCTTTATCCTTTGATCGTATATCCTCATTCATGTGATATGGAAGTGTATATCAGTAATGTATATCTCCAATTCTGAGACCAACAAGATAACATTACATTCAGTTCGATTTTAGTGAAGGTTGTGTGAGAAAAAAGGGAATAGAAAATACAGGTAGCTGCATAAGTTCATGCACTCTAGGGTCTGGTACCAAACTGATAGACTGATGAATGAGTTCTCTTATACAAGACACAAATTTATTTTAAAGGAAAGGTATCATACAAACTACTCACACCATTATTTTAATGGTATGTGTCTTTCTGTACTTGTTATGCTTGTTTGTTTTTCTATGTGGCTCATAAGTTTCTTCTAAGGAACTATGAAATTCTTATTTTCTATGTGTAAATAATCAAGGTTTCCTTAGGTATGAAAATTTACAATGCATCTATCCTTGACGATCACCATTATTTGTCCGGTCCTGAAATAAGACAACCATTAGTAAATGTAATTCTAGAGGTTAGTAGCAACCATACATTCTGTTTAGAGTAAGTGTAAGAAAAAATAAGACTTTTAACTAAACCTGGTCTTCAGAACCAGTAAGATTATCAGTTTGATTTAACCTTTCCTTTCGAACTAATTAGGTTACTGCCTTTGGTTTACCATTTCAAAATGAGAATAAGCCCATACTATATATATGTGAAGACGTGTTGCCTGGCCTCAGGCTGTTCCCTTCATTGTCTTTAGAAACTCTTCCGGTACGGTACAATTTCCATAATTTTCTGTTATGTGTCAGCAGCAATTAAGTTACTCAAGATATTTTTTCAAATATACCTGGGGTACTGACAAGTGCTGATGATTGTCATCAGTAGAGAGACAAATATGTTTGGTCCCTTTGGCTTCCAAGCTCTTGTTATTACACAAGAAACTTCTTCAAATAACCGATTACTGTGTCGACTTTTAAGGATGAAATATATCAACCTAGTACTTACTAATACTATTGTGTTAATTTCTGAGCAAGAGAGCTTCTGACTGTATAAAGCTCACTTAAATTTTGATACTTGCTTGATGTTCGCTCAATCATAAGGCAATCACACTTTCACCTGTTTCAGGTGGTTGTTGCTACTATTGCTTTTGGAATGGGGATTGACAAGTCGAACGTCCGACGAATCATTCATTATGGTTGGCCACAGGTGTCTGAAATTTTTGTATTTTCGACATGTTTGTTGCATCTTTCTATTTACCAAGATCATTAGTAAAATGTTGCAACATAAGAATTAATTTCTTCATGCAAATTTGTCCACTTCAGTTTTAGGAGTATGTCAGCATCACTCTCTCTTTTTTTTTTTGAAATATTTTTCTTCAGTATTTAAGAGTGTTTTCATCTTTTCTCTGTTTGACTATCATACAGAGCTTGGAAGCATATTACCAAGAAGCTGGTCGGGCAGGTCGGGATGGAGAATTAGCAGACTGTGGTAAATAGCATTCATTTGCACGAAGTTTATGGCTTCTGAAAGAAGTATTGAGCATCTATATGATGCAATCAGTTTATTTGATGCAGTCCTATATGCTAATCTATCAAGAATGCCCACTCTTTTACCAAGTCAAAGAAGTGAAGAGCAGACAAAACAAGCATATCTGATGTTATCTGACTGCTTCAGGTATGCCAAATTTTACTTCTCAGCACACTTTCTTTTACATGCTTACATATGCTATACAATCTTTTTCAATTATTGGCAGGTATGGAATGAATACTTCTTGCTGTAGAGCCAAATTGCTTGTAGAATATTTTGGTGAGGAGTTCTCTACAGGCAGATGTAACTTGTAAGTTGTGTTTCTTTGTTAGACACATGTTATATACATATTTGATTGTGTTTCTCAGAAGCTCTAGTTGATCAATTTGGGTTTCTGTGTCAAATTCTGTTTCTTATTTCCGGTTGCTATATTATTTATTCTGCTGGAATTGAGAGCAATGAATTGGTCATTGCTGATGTTGAATGCATTAACATGCAATTTAAGTCGGGGTGAACTTTGGTGTGATTAACTCTAATTTTTTTAGGGAAAGCTATGTGATAGTTTTGTTCAGCATAAAGTTAAACCTACTTCTTATTATGCACAGATGCGATGTGTGTACCAATGGGCCACCAGAAATTCAGGATTTGAAAGTGGAGGCAACGCTGCTCTTGCAGCTTATTGCCACGTATTATGTGGGTACCCTTGAGGCCTTTGCATATTTTTCTAACCTTGTGATATACACTATTTTATGTATTTCTTCTTGATTTTGCCAATAATTCCAAACTAAACATATTTTCCCTTATATTATATATTTACAAAGCCAACAATGTATTCAGGAATATAAAACCAGTCAAGGTGAATTGTCTAGTGATGTTGCAGCCCAGAGTTCCAAGGCCAGGATGTTGAGCGGTAATCCAAATATTAGAGCATTTGTCAAGATGATAAGAGATCAGGTAAATATTCTTGTCCCAAATTTTCTGCTTATACGTCCCATATAATTTTGTCAATCCCTAAATGCACATCCCTAGAATTCACAGCAGCTTATGTGTTTGAGAGTTTGTGGGGGCCTCAAGTTTCACCACGCATGCATATTTCATTGGCATACCTGGAGCTTCTCATTAATACTATTAGGAATTCGTGTCACCTGAACCTTTTGGAGCAATATGATTTTCGAAGAACATCTAGACTCTTAATATAATATGAAAGTCGATTTGTATGTATCTGACAGAGTCCAGGATACTCATATAGTCATATTTATGAAAACAAAATGAGAACGAGATAGCTACTCAGGAATTTCTTCTTCTCCAGCAAATTGCTGCTAAGTCAAAAGAATTCTTCCTAACCCTAACTATTAATATTTAAATACTAAGCGATCGTACAGGATTAGAGGCAGTCCAATATGATTGGCCCAAAGGACCCTTAAATAAATAAATCAAGAATATAGCAACTAATAAAATAACTCATTACCAATCCAACTAGCCATGTTACGCTCACTGTTTTTAACACTATGTATATCAGTATATGTTGATGTATTCAGGGGTGTGGAAATCGGGAAAGTGAGGCTTTTGCTAACCTTGTTGCATCCCCTTTCATACTCTGTTAATGCAACTATGTCACAAATTTAATACCTTCTCATGTTGGTGACCTGTAACATATATGAACTTGTAGAAGATTAATAACTCTGGCTAGTTTCAGCAACAAGACATATATCGATCAAGACTAACAATTTGAACCTAGTTTTATCAGCATCATTGGTTTTAATTAGGTACTTATTACGAGGAAGACTAGATTGTGTCCAATCACTTGCGCTATTCTAGTTCCTTCATCATTTTATCTTGTGATTTTACTTTATTACTATTGTCTTTCTTATCTCGAACTGGAGAGTATTGGAGTGGAAATTGAAGATGAGGATAAGGCGTTGAGGCTCATCTTGTCTCTTCCACATTCCTATGAGCACATGAAACCAATTTTGGTGTATGGGAATGAAACTCTGGTTTTTGCTGAAGTCACGGCAAAACTTCTCTCAGAAGAAAGAAGGCTGATGAGTGAAGGGCGATCTTCACCAGAAAATTCAGCAATGGTGGCCTTTAGCAAAGGGAGGAAGAAGAACTCCAAAGGTGTTGTTTGTTGGAAGTGCGGAAAGTCCGGGCATACGAAGCGACACTGTCCAGGTGGAGCTTATCAAGGTGGAGCGGTTGCGGCAAATGGCTCCGAACAGGCAGCTAACATCATGGAAGATGATATCGTCTGATGACGATATGGACATCCTTATGGAAAAGTCCAACTATCATGGATAAGGATGTGATGATGTTAGTTGGACCACATGTGCATCGATTTGGCAATGGATGCGGGTGTGTGGTGAAAGTTATATTGATGGCTGAAAATGTATTTTTATTTTTTCTGCAGAATCCCAAATTTGCTGCAAGTGACTTCACATGGTGGCGTGGTCTTGCTCGTATATTAGAAGAAAGAGGGTTTATACTTGAAGGAGATGAGATGGTATGATCTTATTCAATTTCTCACATTATCGTTTTCGCAGGCTACGAATTTTATATTACGATTGACACCCTTCAGAAATATGAATAATATGGCCCACATCACTGCTCTAGTTTGACTGAAAATTATGTAACTGGATATAGAAGTTTAGTTTCTTTGGACACAGAAAATTTTCTTGCCAAGGTATCTTTGGTCTTCACTGTCCTATCTAATCAATGTCTGGTTTCAGTTTACGAAAACATATTTCGGATGGTGGGATTGATGAACACTTAGAGAAATGTAAATGAGTTTGGAGGTTTTGATGGGCATAATAAATGTGCAACATATTTTAGATTCATTCACTCTTTTTGATGCATTCTTGGAGGACATCCTCAACTATAAAATGCCTTATCAGTTTATTTAGTCAATGAATGCTAGTTACAGAAACATCTTGATACAAGGAAAATGAGTCGTGAAAAATGAAAGCAAGCACAGAATGAATGTGTAGAATGGCTATTTGTTTGTTCAAATTATATCTCCAGATTTTCATCTGTGCCATCTATTGAAATATAATCCCTCGACTGATTATCTGTAAGTTATCTTCGTATTTGGTCATGACATCTCTCCTCTGATGACATGCAGAAGCGCGTCCAGATAAAGCTTCCAGAACCCACAGAGTCGGGGCTGCAATTTTTGACGTCTGATTCGGAAGAATCATTTCTTGTTTACCCCGAAGCAGACATGCTGTTGTCCAGAGAAAGGTGCAAACCATACCCCAGTTTCTCAGAGTGGGGAAAAGGCTGGGCAGATCCTGAGATTCGTCGCCAGCGCTTAGAAAGGACAAGGGTGTCGAGGAAGCCTAGACAACGAAGACCCCGTAAGCCTAACTTGAGCACAGTTCGAGGGAGGCTATCTGCTAAACTCGCAAAATAGATATGATGCCATACAGGAATATCATCTCATGTCGAGGGTTAGTTTCCTTTCTTTAGAAATATATTTTTAAAAAAAGTATTCATGAAGAAATAGGCCTTAGTTGATGGTGAAATTGAAGGATTCTTTTATGAAGTGGTCTCATGTACGACAATTTATGCATAGTGCGACGGTGGTTTCCACTTATTTATTTAATTTTACTTAAATGAACAATAAATTCCTAATTTGAGATTAATAAACTCTAATTATGATTAATTAACACTTGATCAATATTTAATTAATGATTAATTATTAATTACGGATGTCTACGAGTTTTTGCCTTGTTTTATAGGGGGGGCAGCTTTCTTTCTTGCTGTTTTCAAATTAGAGCTCAAATCACCTTATTCTACTTGACGAAATTATTATGACATTATATGCTTCTAAATAGTGACCATTTGATTTTTGACTTAATAAATGAATTATGTTGTAGTTTCAGAACACCGAGTCGCAACGACTCAGGACTTGTTGAGGGCATCTGCGTGAATCTCTGCATTCTGTCCCCCTATCTTCGGAGGCCCGACTCCGCCACTGATTTGATTTTTGACTTCACAATGTTCCAAGACTCGTAGAAGAAGACACAGAAGTCTGAGAGGCAGAGAAATAAGAAATACAGTGATTGAAAAATTCAATCAATTTTACAATTTGGTTGTTGGAGGATAAAAGGGTAATACTTCATCTTTAAACTTACATAGTTAATTCCTAAAAAATATGATCCTTTTTTTATTAATTTATTTATTTTGAGAGAGAAAGGTCCGATATTTATTAATTTAGACATGTTTAAAATAACGCTTTGATAATGACACCAACTTTCCTATTGTACCAAAATAAATCAATATCCAAAAAAAATTGAGTAACATAAATTATGATATATGTATGCATGACTTTTCTTTTAACATCAGTAGGAAATTCGAGAAACTAGGGCAACATGACAAAAGAATCATGTCAAGTTGTTTCTTAAGTCGTCAATTTTTTTTGGATGTTCTACATTTTTTCCTGTAATAAATGTTAATTTTACTCTTTTATTTTATAATACATATTAGTATTAAAATAATAAAGTTAATAGTGTGACACTGATTATGAGACATAAAATTAGGATAGAGGATCCCACTCGGACCAACACACATAATAATAATAATAATAATAATAATAATAATAATAATAATAATAATAATAATAATAATAATAATAATAATAATATCACTAGAATTAAGAGAGAGAAGTGAGACCAACAACTGCATTCGTAAAAACCAAGTTGGATATACTCGGACAACATATAACCCTCCGACAATGAACATAAGCCACGCATGTATATATATTCTTGTCCTAGCTAGTTCTGAGGTGAAGATGAATAGCGTATCAAAATGCTAGAATCACCGTCATACTCATCGGGCCCTCCACCCCGAAAACCCGGGCCTCCAACGGGCCTCCGAAGACCTGATCCCGCCCTATCCTCAAAGCGGTCCTTGAACTGAGCAAGAGCCTTCTCCAACTGCGCCAGCTGCGCGTAGTCGAGGTCGGCCCCCCACCAGCGTCGGCGCTGGCCCTCCATCTCGCTCGCGCGCTTCCGCTCGAGCTCCAGCTGATGCTGCAGGCGGTTGAGCTCTAGGGTTTGCCGATTGAGGCTGGCTCTCCGATGCGCCTCGAGGAGTTTGTCGGCGTCGCTCGCTTCTAGAGCATTCTGGTTGAGGAATCTGTTGGTAACGGTTTCCACGTCGGGGTGGCCGAAGGAGTGCGGTTTGTTGCCGGGAGAGAAGACCACGACGGCGGTCTCGGCGGCGCAGAGGGTGCTGAGCTCGCTCGCCTTCTTGAAGAGGCCGGCGCGGCGCTTCGAGAAGGTGACTTGGAGATTGCTCTCCTTTTGGATCTTCACCATCTCCACCTTCTGTCGGCCTTTACTCTTCTTACTGCAACACCTCATTTTCAGCCTAAAATTTTAGAGAGAAGGGTGCAAGGTTTCAGCATACCATGCAGAAGAAGAAGGGGCTACCAATTTATAGGACTTAAATTTCACTTCATATCAACAAGAAATGTTCAAAGTGGTTACTTAATGATGAATGTGCTTTTTTGCAAAAATATCCATGAGGTGGATTACTTACTATATCATGCATTACTCGTTAAAAGTGGTTATATAATCACGTAATATTTAATTGGAGTCCATACTTGATGCTCGTTTTATAATAGTCGCCGCATTATCTTTATACAAATCTATACACTTTCACATTTTGTAATTCACTTATTATTTATTACCAAATTATCAATACATAATTAGTATCATTGAAATCTTAAAAAAAAAACAATCATTTAATTTCGCTTAAAAAATGTTGTAAGTAGGGATGATAGAGGGTCGGAGTTTTGAGACCCCACATTTATTAAACTCTAATAGGATGAGTTTGGGTAAATAGAATCGGGTTTGGGGTAGGTACGAGTTGTGAAACTAATATCCCCAACCGGAGTTTGAAAAATTAGTTACGGATACCCGTTATTCGAATCCGTTTATATATAATATTGATATTATAATTTTAAGACTAAAAATAATTATAATGAATTAAATAATTTTATGATAGATTAGTTCAGTAAATATTTATTTGCAAGTTTTTTAATAATATTTTTTATTTTTATTTTTTATTTTTAAATTTTCTTTTTCTTTTTCTTTTTTATCTTAGTCAGGAAAGATTATACTATGAGAAGGTTGACCAGAAAATTTGAGAAGTTCAAAAATCATAGCTATTTAGAATATTACTAGTGTGTAACCCGTCGAAATTCGACGAAAAATTATATTACTTTGTATTTATGATTATAAAATACATGTTACTTTTCAAAACTCGTATAATAATATCCAAATATTATAAAGTAAACATTAATAATACCTAGTATTAAAAAAAATCGAGCACCAATAATTGTGAAAATATTAAAAATGGTGAAAACAACTAAACATTTAAAATATGATGAAAATTAAACGAGGCTTGAAGATTAATGATCAGAATCACTTTAACATTCGTAAGCATGTGAAAAATATAAGTTTATACAATAATTAGTTATCCGTCTCAATAAAAGTTGAACACTATATGGTTAATTATTATCATATAAATAAAAAAGATTAAAATTGAAAAAAATTACGTAGACATATCGATTAATGTATTTGCCTGTCTATAATATATATTTTGTATCAAAATAATATAAATAAGAAAGACCTACAAATAGAGAAAATCATGTTCTCGTCTCATTTCGTATAGTAATATCCGCTAATTACCCGAATTCGTTTAAATTTATGAAATATATAATTGATAAAATATATATTGATCCAATAAATTAAAAATTGAGAAATTTATAAGTAAATATATCAATTAATGTCCTGACATGTTTATAACTTATATATACATGCAATTATCACAAATAAAAGACTATTTTTACTATTTGTTCTTGCCTCGTTCTCGTATATTAGTATCCACTAATTGACTGAACTCGTTTAAATTTATAAAATATGTATTACAATTATTGGTTATCCTATCAATGAAAATTTGATCATCACTATTCAATTTTTTTATAAATTTGTGAAATATCATGAAAAATCAATATGAGCATCGAAATTTATTTATATAAATTGTACAAAATATATCCATTTATTTTAGATTTTAAATTTGTGAAGTTTATGAGAAATTGACCAAATTAAACTTACCAAACTTTCTCAATAAAAATATATAGCTATTTATTTGGCCAACTAATTAATTAATTGATCAAATTAAATTGGTAGTGCAAAATAATTATGAATTTTGGGATGGAAAAATACACAACTATTTATATAGGTTTGAGTCTGATTAGAAAATGCAATTTGCTAATTTATTTCTCTAACCTATATGGACTAAGAATGTAGTTTATATTATTTGACAAACTTAAATATTATTGACTAAAATAAGTTAAGTAACCTTAAGCAAATTAAACTTTCAAAATTAATTTTTCAATAAAAAATATAAGTATTTTTTGGCCAATTAATTAATTAATTAGTCAAATTAAATGAACATCTTATCAAAAGGTCATTTTCAAAGTCTTTTAGTATATTTTTCAATCCATGGTTTTCATTCTTATCACAATTCCATTCTTAAATCCATTATTAATCCATAAGGTGTCATTAAATGGATAGATTAAAATTTAAAAAATATAACTATTTATTTGGCCATATAATTAATTAATTAGTCAAATTAAATTAGTGGTGTAAAATAATTATAGGATGAAAAAAAATACACATTGATTCTAAGTATATATATATATATATATATATATATATATATATATATATATATATATACTTGTTCAATTGGTAGAATATGATTAGAAATCAATGTGGGATAAAATAATTTTAGTATGATTAGAATTAGAATTTAAAAGACATTAAATAGAGAATTTAGATAAATAAGAATGTAGTTTATATTGATTGCTACAAAATTATCCATACACGATTTCTTAGAGAAATATATCAATTTATATGGACTCGCATTATTTGACAAACTTAAATATTATTGACTAAAATAAGTTAAGTAACCTTAAGCAAATTAAACTTTCAAAATTAATTTTCAATAAAAATATAAGTATTTTTGGCCAATTAATTAATTAATTAGTCAAATTAAATGAACATCTAATCAAAAGGTCATTTTCAAAGCCTTTTAGTATATTTTTCAATCCATGGTTTTCATTCTTATCACAATTACATTCTTAAATCCATTTATTAATCCATAAGGTGTCATTAAATGGATAGATTAAAATTTAAAAATATAACTATTTATTTGGCCATATAATTAATTAATTAGCCAAATTAAATTAGTGGTGTAAAATAATTATCGGATGAAAAAATACACATTGATTCTAAGTATATATATATATATATATATATATATATATATATATATATATATATATATATATACTTGTTCAATTGGTAGAATATGATTAGAAATCAATGTGGGATAAAATAATTTTAGTATGATTAGAATTAGAATTTAAAAGACATTAAATAGAAATTTAGATAAATAAGAATGTAGTTTATATTGATTGCTACAAAATTATCCATACACGATTTCTTAGAGAAATATATCAATCTATATGGACTCGCATTATTTGACAAACTTAAATATTATTGACTAAAATAAGTTAAGTAACCTTAAGCAAATTAAACTTTCAAAATTAATTTTTCAATAAAAAAATATAAGTATTTTTTGGCCAATTAATTAATTAATTAGTCAAATTAAATGAACATCTAATCAAAAGGTCATTTTCAAAGCCTTTTAGTATATTTTTCAATCCATGGTTTTCATTCTTATCACAATTACATTCTTAAATCCATTTATTAATCCATAAGGTGTCATTAAATGGATAGATTAAAATTTAAAAATATAACTATTTATTTGGCCATATAATTAATTAATTAGCCAAATTAAATTAGTGGTGTAAAATAATTATCGGATGAAAAAATACACATTGATTCTAAGTATATATATATATATATATATATATATATATATATATATATATATAACTTGTTCAATTGGTAGAATATGATTAGAAATCAATGTGGGATAAAATAATTTTAGTATGATTAGAATTAGAATTTAAAAGACATTAAATAGAAATTTAGATAAATAAGAATGTAGTTTATATTGATTGCTACAAAATTATCCATACACGATTTCTTAGAGAAATATATCAATCTATATGGACTCGCATTATTTGACAAACTTAAATATTATTGACTAAAATAAGTTAAGTAACCTTAAGCAAATTAAACTTTCAAAATTAATTTTTCAATAAAAAATATAAGTATTTTTTTGGCCAATTAATTAATTAATTAGTCAAATTAAATGAACATCTAATCAAAAGGTCATTTTCAAAGCCTTTTAGTATATTTTTCAATCCATGGTTTTCATTCTTATCACAATTACATTCTTAAATCCATTTATTAATCCATAAGGTGTCATTAAATGGATAGATTAAAATTTAAAAAATATAACTATTTATTTGGCCATATAATTAATTAATTAGCCAAATTAAATTAGTGGTGTAAAATAATTATCGGATGAAAAAATACACATTGATTCTAAGTATATATATATATATATATATATATATATATATATATATATATATATATATATATATAACTTGTTCAATTGGTAGAATATGATTAGAAATCAATGTGGGATAAAATAATTTTAGTATGATTAGAATTAGAATTTAAAAGACATTAAATAGAGAATTTAGATAAATAAGAATGTAGTTTATATTGATTGCTACAAAATTATCCATACACGATTTCTTAGAGAAATATATCAATCTATATGGACTCGCATTATTTGACAAACTTAAATATTATTGACTAAAATAAGTTAAGTAACCTTAAGCAAATTAAACTTTCAAAATTAATTTTTCAATAAAAAAATATAAGTATTTTTTGGCCAATTAATTAATTAATTAGTCAAATTAAATGAACATCTAATCAAAAGGTCATTTTCAAAGCCTTTTAGTATATTTTTCAATCCATGGTTTTCATTCTTATCACAATTACATTCTTAAATCCATTTATTAATCCATAAGGTGTCATTAAATGGATAGATTAAAATTTAAAAAATATAACTATTTATTTGGCCATATAATTAATTAATTAGCCAAATTAAATTAGTGGTGTAAAATAATTATCGGATGAAAAAAATACACATTGATTCTAAGTATATATATATATATATATATATATATATATATATATATATAACTTGTTCAATTGGTAGAATATGATTAGAAATCAATGTGGGATAAAATAATTTTAGTATGATTAGAATTAGAATTTAAAAGACATTAAATAGAGAATTTAGATAAATAAGAATGTAGTTTATATTGATTGCTACAAAATTATCCATACACGATTTCTTAGAGAAATATATCAATCTATATGGACTCGCATTATTTGACAAACTTAAATATTATTGACTAAAATAAGTTAAGTAACCTTAAGCAAATTAAACTTTCAAAATTAATTTTTCAATAAAAAATATAAGTATTTTTTTGGCCAATTAATTAATTAATTAGTCAAATTAAATGAACATCTAATCAAAGGTCATTTTCAAAGCCTTTTAGTATATTTTTCAATCCATGGTTTTCATTCTTATCACAATTACATTCTTAAATCCATTTATTAATCCATAAGGTGTCATTAAATGGATAGATTAAAATTTAAAAATATAACTATTTATTTGGCCATATAATTAATTAATTAGCCAAATTAAATTAGTGGTGTAAAATAATTATCGGATGAAAAAATACACATTGATTCTAAGTATATATATATATATATATATATATATATATATATATATATATATATATATATATATATATAACTTGTTCAATTGGTAGAATATGATTAGAAATCAATGTGGGATAAAATAATTTTAGTATGATTAGAATTAGAATTTAAAAGACATTAAATAGAGAATTTAGATAAATAAGAATGTAGTTTATATTGATTGCTACAAAATTATCCATACACGATTTCTTAGAGAAATATATCAATTTATTTCTACAATACATAATTATAATTAACTTGTGTTACGTGTATCAAGATGTCAACAAACAAATTACTTAGACTAAATTATGTTTTTAAATATTTAAGTAAATATCATATTTTAAATATGACCATGTGAAATATAAATTAATCTGATCCATCAATCATTGTGGAATACTACATTTCAAGTTTTCAACTGCCATTTTTGTCCATACATTATCTACTAAATCTTTTTTCCGTATAAGAAATAGTTTTGGTGGAATTATTCGGAGTTCACATGATTTTAAATAAAGACAAAATATTCATTCAAATAATTAACATTTCTGTAAACTACTTAAAATAAAAATGATTTATCCCACGAAAAAATGATTATTCGTCAATTAAGTTTCAATTCCGAGAAAATAATTACATATTATTTCCTGACACATTCGAAATAATTTTATATCTTGATGGAATAGGTTACGAATAATTACTGCAGAAAATAAAAGAATATATAGTATAGATATTTATGTAAGGTGGCATTAAGTTTCACTAATCCTATTATATATTGATAAGGTGGCATTAAATGGATACTTTAAAATTTAAAATATATAACTATTTATTTGGTCATCTAATTAATTAATTAGCCAAATTAAATTAGTTGTTTAAAATATATAACTATTTATTTGGTCATCTAATTAATTAATTAACCAAATTAAATTAGTTGTGTAAAAATATAACTATTTATTTGGTCATCTAATTAATTAATTAGCCAAATTAAATTAATGGATACTATATATCAATTTATTTAATAATTGTAGGAAGTAAAATATACATTGATTCTAAGTATATATATATAGTTGTTCAATTGGTGGAGTATGATTAGAAATTAATATGGGATAAGATATTTTAGTATGATTAGAATTAGAATTTAAAAGACATTAAATAGAGAATTTAGATAAATAAGAATGGAGGAATATAATGGTGTCACATAAGATATGAGGATGATGTGGCATCAAGTTTCACTAATCCTATTACATATTGATTTTAGATATGGCTTATTAAATTTAGACTCTATAGTTTTTACTTTTATACTTGAAAATTAATTTTTAATCAATCATTATTTCTAATTATTATCAATTATGATTATTTCGTAGTCTTCAAATTTTTATTGAGACGTGTATCCAATATTATAACATCTCATACTTTATTATTTAAATACTTTTATAAATTTAAAGAGTTTGGGTGGGTAATTAGCGGGTATTATCTTACTGGTTTTAGATGAGTATTAAAGTCATTTTTTAAAACGAATTTTAAAAATATTAAATTTTTAAATAAAATAGTTTTCTTATAATTCAATTTAACTGTGGGGGTTTTACACAATAATTCGCACTACAAAATATTAAAAATATTTTATTGATGGGGCTTAAGCCCCCACGGGCCCTTACTAGCTTCTCCCCTATATAGAAAACCTTGTAGATAGATTATGTACTGATAAAATGGGTATATTTGGATTTCAAAATCGAATTTTCCAGCACCTTATCAGGCAAGCATATCGTATGATTGAGATTTATATATGTTCGTCATGAAAAAAATACAAAAGAACAATATTTTTTTTGTATTTTCAATCTACTATCCCATATTAATCTTTTTCGATATCCCGGTTAAATTTATCATGTTAATAAAAATAAAATATATACTCTGAACTAACACAATTCATACAGAAAATTATTAAAATAGATTTACATTCGCATTAATAAATATAAAGATTTGGTTTCACAAAATAGTAGCTCATGTACCCTGTTGGACCTACCTATAATGATGCTCTAACAGGAACCACTTAAATGAATTTTTTTTGGCTTTGAATCTATTAAATTAATATCCATAAAAGTAAATATAAACTTAAATCTGAAATTTAAAATTGCCTCTACGCCAACTTGCTGGAGAAATCTAGCCCTGCTCAACAATGAGACGGGAATATATTAAACCCATAAAGTCCCTAACCGCCTCAGCTAGCTAGTCCCATTATTTATTTTAAGAAAATAATTTATTTATTTTAAATAATATCTTATGCTTTATAGATATAACATATATTTGAATACATTATTTGTATCAAAGAATATAATCACCCCGCAATTTATTAATTAAAAAATAGCCAAAAGTATATAAAAGATATAACATACAGGTGTACAATATAAAATAAAATAGAAAAATTTATAATGTAATCCCCAAATTATTGACTATATTACAAAAAAGTGGAACTGTCGATACCATAAAAAAATGCATGACCTGTAGACAATTTAACAACAATGTCCCAAAATTGAATTTTAAACATAGAATAGCGTGGATTGGTGGATGCCTACGTGTCATTTTGACAATTTTTTTAATACAAAATAGGAATAAGATGCAAATATGATCTTAACGTTTCTAGTGCATAACAAAAATATCCCTAAAGTAAGTTTAGGTGTAAAAATATCTTGATGTTATATAAAGTGCAAATCCATCATAAACTCTGTTAAATGACAAAAAGTATGAAATTTAATATCATAGAAAATTATAATATAATTATAGTGATCTTTCTTTCATACATGCTTCTTTAATTTATATCTGATAGTTTTCAACTTTATAAAATTTTATTTTAAACTATATTTTCACATACACATTTATTATATAATTAATTTATGTATATTATGTTATAATATAAAACTATAATTATTTTCTAATATTTGTCAATTTAAATATTTATATATATGAAGGAATTTGTCATTTCATAATATTACACGTAGCAAATTGAATTATAATATATATATATATATATGTGTGTGTGTGTGTGTGTGTTAATTTAAGGGCATTTTTACACTGGTTATTTGATATCAATTATATTTTTACACCTAAACTTATTTTATTGGTATTTTTGTTATATACTATAAATGTTAAGAGTATATTTGCACATTATTCCTATAAAATATGTGGAAAACTAGATTTCCCATGCACCTATGCAACATCTCATGTATTCTCTATTGCTATTTATCTTAAATTCTCATTTTGTACGCTCTTTTAATTCATTTATTCTCATTTTCTACTAATAGAAATTTAAATAAAAGAATACTGTATTTTAAAGCTACAATAACCATATACTTCAATTACTTCACTAATAGGAAATCAAGCTACGATAATCATATATTTCAATTACTTCACTATTAGGAAATCTAAATAAAAGAATACTGTATTACAAAGCTGCAATTGCAAACCCACACCCATATGGGATACAATTACTATTATTACTGGATTGTTTGAAATGGATAATATGGTGTTCGAACTATATATTCACTTCGTATTTCTGGCATTGTAATTTGTATATAATATATTATTTAAAAATGCTTACTTTGGTAGAGGAAAAGAAAAGGAAAGAGGAATACTCCTTTCCAAAGGAATACTAAGAGGGTGTTTGGCTGAGCTTATAAGTTCTTTAAAACAGTTTATAAGTTGTTTAAGAGCTTATAAGTTGTTGCAAAGTGTTTGGCAAAATAAGCTCCTAAACAGCTTATAAACTGTGAAAATAAGCTCCAACAGCTTATAAGCTCCACTGAAAATAAGTTGGTCAACCCTAACTTATTTTTTATAAACTTATAAGCAATCATGAATTTATCAAAATAACTTTATTATAGTTCGTTATTTCCTACACATAAACTATCAACTTCACCTCTCGTCAATTTTATCTCTCTAACTCACGATTATTTCTCTAGCTTATAAGATCAATTATCCAAACACTTTAATATCTTATAAGCACTTGAAATATTACCTCTTATAAGCTCTTGAAACATCTTATAAGCTCCAATAACTTATAAGTTCTCTAAAATAAGCTTAACCAAACACCTCCTAAATGTTAAGGTTTCAACTCAAAAAACTGAAAGTTAAAGATAAAATTAAATTTATAAGGAAAATGTTTAGAAACGTTTTCATAAAAGTTGCAATCAAAGAAATCTTTTGTTCATTAGGAGACCCAAAAATCATATGTATTAGTATAGTGTTCTGAAATTCAATTTCATTGTGCCTAATTCTTCATATAAAAAAAGAGAGAGAAAGAAAGAAACCTTGTTCAGTAAAAAATGAACTAGAGAAATGATTTGGGACAAAGATCAAAGATCGAATCCTAATAGTCATAGTGTGACAGTTTTATTCTTTTTGATTGGTTTCTTGTGGGTACTATACAAATGTCCTAGTTATTTAATCATTGAGTTACCGTTATTTGTCTTATCACATTTTTATGAGATTAGGGTGTGGGAATTCTCGAGGGAAAGCTTCCACTTTTGGATTGGAGAAATCAAACATATCAAAAATATAAATCCAACATTCATGGCGGGTATTAATAAGAATAAACTATAATATATTGTAACCGAAAACCTCTTAATTACTTTAATAAGAATAAACTATGATCTATTGTAACCGAAAACCTCTTAATTACTTTTATATTTGATTGTTGATAAGATAGGACTAAATCTATTTTTGAAAGAAAAATGGACTGAATTTCAAAATTTATCTTTAACTCCAAAGCAACAAATGGGAACAAGTAGAGAGGTAGATATAGGCAACTTGTTATAAAACTGAAAAGTGAGATTAGGTTGCATTAGCCACTAATTTGCAGACTGTGTAACTTGTGCTTCGCCTTTTCTTTTCTTAAAGCCTCTCTTCATCATTTTTCCTCTGCTTTCCCAAACTCCCTCCCTCCCTCCCTCTCTCACTCTCTCATCCATGGCGGAGGAACCCATCAAGCAGCTGAAGGTACGTTACTGCCCTAGCTAGGGAAGCAAATCCCTTCATAGTATTTGTTGGTGTTACATATATAGATGACTATTACATTTGGAAATGCAGACTACAATCATCAGAGCTTCCATCCACTGCCAAGGCTGCAAAAGAAAAGTCAAGAAAATCCTCTCTCAAGTTCAAGGTAGCCACCTACCTTCTCTTCTTCACCACCTGTTTTCTTGGAACAAGTTTAATTTTTGTTTCTCTGTGTGGAAATTCATTTTAGGCGTGGAGCATGTAGACATCGACGCCCAGCAACACAAAGTAACGGTAACCGGCAACGTCGACGCCGATGCTTTGATCAAGAAACTGGTCAAATCCGGCAAAAATGCCGAATTATGGCCCCAAATATCCGAGAAAACGAAGAAAGTTCCTGAAAATGTAAAGAAGAAAGAGAAAGAGAAAGAGAAAGAGATCGAAACACACGGAAAAGTCGATGCTGCAGAAGCGCCTCCCTCTTCCGATAATGGTAAAACGGTCGAAGCACCAACCAAAGTCGAAACTGCCGCTCCAGTTAAAGCAGGTGACGGCGGCGGAGGAGAAGCTAAAGCAGTTAACGCCCCTTCCGCCAAAAAAGCAAGCAGCGACATTAACATTCCTGTAAAAAAGTCAGAGGAGGAGAATAGGAGCGAGGAGTGCTGCTCGGCCGCGCCGGAGAACAAGGAGACGGTTGAGAAAACTAACTGCCGCGGCGGTAACGGTGGGGAGAGTTGCGCGTCTGCGAAGAAGAAGAAGAAGAAGAGAGGGCAAAGTGAGATTCCTGCTGCGAGTGCCTACGGGGAATTAGAGAATCGGGAGGCCGGGCCGGCGCTGGTGACCAATGAGAGTCCTCCACGTCATCATCAATTTCCGCCTCCGGCGGCGGTACATCCCGTGTATGCTGTGAACTACAATACGGCGTATCCTAGTAGCAGCTACACGGCGTCGTACTACGCTGCGCCTCCACCCCATGCGTACGCGTATATGCACCCGGGGCATCAGATGGAACAGCCACCGTTGGATCCTGAGTTGAATCCACGGCTGCAGCCGTTGGATTCTTTTGAAATGTTTAGTGACGAAAATCCAAATGGCTGCTTTATCATGTGACAGTTACCACTGTACTTTTGGCTTATACATCCTGTATAAGATTGAGACTTTTTGTAATGTATGTAGAATTTTTTACTTTCTTTCTTTAATATAAGTTCCCTTTATTTCTAGTAACTCATTTCATCTTAAATTTAACCTCTCTTGTTTCTCAGTTTTATTGATTTATGACATGATGATAAAAATTGTCTTGCAAAACTTTGACACAGATATCAATGGGATAATTACATTGTTTCATTCAGGTTTTCTCCAATTTTTTATAAATAGAATATACTTTTAACTTTGTTATATTAGTATCTATTAACTATATTATGTTTTCAAATCTAATTGCTTTTCTTAATACCAAATAGTAGCATTGGTAGTTTGAACAATGGGAAAATTGTACTACATGAAGTTAATATGCAATTCACATGCAAATTTCACCACACAACCGCTATTACAGTGTTGAAAAAGTCAGAGTTAGCAAATTTGGAACAAGGATCAAGAATCAGTCCTAACAATCGTAGTCTGGAAGTTTTACTTTCTTAGGTTGACTTCTTATGTCACTATGCAAAGTTCTTCTAAAGTCCTTCTAACTTTTTAACTGCAGAGTCACCATGATTTACTCTCTCACATTCTTATTGAGGCTAGGGTGTGGGGGCTCCCATGGAAAGCTTCCCCTTTTACAAGGAAAAGTCAATTCGGTCTACATTGGAAAACAAAATACAACTATTAATTGTGTACGAAAATATCAAACAGTCGACCAAAAATGTATTCTATTTCTGAAAAATAAGTCAAAAATTTGAGTGTATAAATACAATTAACTCATATTAATGCTATGACTATGGGATGGTCTCATATACATCTGTCAGCATATGTGGTTTTTGGTAATTTTCTTCAATATAAATGATATTTAATATTTTTCTTCAATGTAAATGATACTTAAGTAAATGATATTTTTTTAATGTAAATGATATTTTTCTTAATAACAAACACTACAAGAAAACAGTTGAATAATGATGGAAAATTCCGTTGCTAAATCTTAAAAATATTTTGTTATAAAAAGTTAATTAAAAATATTATCTGCGATGCGCCGTTGTTAATTTTATTTAAAACGACTAATAAAACCTAAGACGGATCTGCAACGGACTGAGTCCGTCGTTAATTTTTTTTCCCAAAAAAATTAAATAAAAAATGTTAGAGACAGATATTGTCCGTCGTTGATCTAACGACAACCGTTTCCGTTGTTAATCCGTCTTTATTTTTGTGTAATTTTTTTTGTTCAGGGCATTCTGTCGTTGATCTAACGACAACCGTTTCCGTTGTTAATCCGTCGTTATTTTTGGTGTAATTTTTTTGTTCAGGGCATTCCGTCGTTGTTCCATTGTAGATGTCGTAGTTAACCACGATTACTACATTCCGTCGTTATTCCGTCGTAAATCTGCAACGAACCACTTTCCGTCGTAATATCCGTCTCTATTCGGTTGTTTTCTTGTAGTGAAATGATACTTTTGTCCGTGCTCGTGCAGACGGATAGGGGTTTTTGTGTAATGCTATATACATAAATGTCCGTGTTTAAATAACCAATAACTAAAAGTTGCCTTCACATACGTAATAAGCTAATCAAGTCATGAGAGAGTTTGTTTCTTCTTTGTATTTGATTGTTTTCCTCTGAATTAGGAAAATCGTTGAATGTCGTTAGTGTTGCAGTAGGAATTTTTTTCCTCTTAAGTAGTGTATTTGCTTCTATAACAAGCCCTCAGATTATTTACTATACAACAAAAAGAGATTTATCATATTCGAGTTTGGGACAATTGATTAATGGGTAAAAAGTTTATCGTTCTATTTAGTCAAATGGAAATCTGCAGACAATTATTGGCCCATGTTAAAGAAATAATATGATCTCACACTTATTCTCAACTATGAGTAGTAACATATTAACTTTCAATCATATAAAAGTTAAGTTGCATGTTCCTTTTAATCTGTTTTCATCTAAAACATAGTCTTCAATTATGTACACTAGAAAATGTGTTTTAAGCTTATATAGTTAACACATAATGTATAATGTAATACTCTTCACTCTACCGAACATAACTCATTTTTTTCGACACGATTATTTATGAGAAAAGTATAAAATGGTTAAAGTAATAAAAAGTAAATAGAATCCATACTTTTAAAGAGATAATTATTTCTTAAAAATAAAACGAACCAAGTTGGGTGAAACAACCGAAAAGAACTAAAGATCAAGTTCGATAAAACAAAAAAAGTAATACTAATCATCATCATAATAACATTTTTAAAATAATAATAATAAGTAACCAATAAAGAAAAATCCAACTGTCAGTGGAACAAATAGAAAGAAAAAGGTAAAATTGATGGGCGAAACCATTCCTATTTACTTTTCCACCAACTCTAATAAAATACTCAACAATATGATTGACATGCCAATTTATTTATTTTATGATAATTAATGCAGTGTCATATATTTGATTATGCTCTTAAACAACTTGATAAAAAAATAGAAATAAAAAATATGTTCCAACGAACTTAGCTCAATTGGTTAAAAGTTAGTGGATTTATAACAAAAACCAAACCATAATGTAAGAATTTCACCCTTTTTATGAGGCTCCTTGTAGGTTGGGCAAGAAATAAAAAACTTGACATTAATGTCACTTACATAAAATGAAAGGATTTTTTCAAAGATAAGTGTCTGACAACCAACTAATTTCTTACCTAACTTTTCCAAGGAAAAAAGGGAAGAAAATATATAAAATCTAACACAATAAAGTGATGGGCATATACAAAGCAAAAAAGGAGCACTTGGAAATGCCCCATTCATGCTCTAACACGTATTAAATCTATAATTTAATTCATAACTTCAAAATAATTAATTGACACTCGCAATATTTCCTTAATTAATAATAGGAATGTTGAAAATCTTTTGTTTGTTTGAGAAGCCCTAATTCGTAAGCCACTTATTCGTTGTGATGTGTAAAGTAAAAAAATAAATTAGTGCATCAACCTTTGACACCTAGTTTTTGCTGTCCCTTTTTCTAAAGTCATTGCTTTTCATCAAAAGTTACAAACCTTAGGGTTTAGGTTTTTGACCATTTTCATGTCTTTTAATTTCTGTTAATATTAATTCTTAAAGTTTATTTTGTTTTATTCGGGTAAAGGATGGCATCTTATAAAACAGTTTTTAAAGCATACAAATGAATATTGACCAAAATTTAGCTAACTATAAATTAATATGTACTGTTGATTTCGTATGATTGACGTTTGTCAATAAACAATAGTTGTTTAATATTATAAGAAGCAATATTAGTATGATATATAATGAAACATTGCCAAAAAGAAACAATATTATGATATATAAAGACATTAATCCGTTCATAAATAAATCATGGTTACTCGTTTTGTTAAAATCAACAGTGCACATCGACTTTTAATTACTACTATTGGAGAGTCCTACCCGATCTCATTCCATAAATGTGTAAATGTATATTTTATGGTTGAATAATTTGTGTGTTAGCATGTCTATTTTCTTAAATATATTAACCATATACTATTGTGTATAATTAATTGTTGATTTTGGCTTTCAATGCATATAGTAACTGTGCTTCTTGACTAAGCACGCGCTGGGCTGGAAACATGTGTGGGAAGGGATAAAATGTAGAATTAAATAAAAAAAGAATGAGAAAACATGGAGATGCTAAGATGGGAAATTCTTGTGTATTCTCCAATGTATATCAGATTATAGAATTAATTGATTTAACTTTTATAATTTAAATACAAATTTTATTTAAACATTTTCATATATATATATATGTATATATATATATTGAATTTTTTTCTTATTTTATAGATTAAGATTGATTTTATATAATCTAATTTATATATATATATATATATATATATATATATATATATATAGGGTTGGGTTAAAGTATCTTGGCCCCGAGATAGTATGTAGTACACAATCTAGACCACACATTTTGAACACGTGGACGCACCAAAATTTGACACGTGGCAACCCATTTTTCGCTCGGGGCAAAATGAAACGCACCCGTCCGTGCCGGGTGCCCGTCCGTATTGGTAGGGAGTCCATGACGTTGGGTCTCATGGCGCTAAGTTTGGGTTGAAGCACAACAAAACACAAATAATGCATCTGAATAACATGACAATGCATTTAAATGAACATAAATCGCATCGCGCCTAACCGGCGTTGGGTGCAAGCCAGGTGGTAGGGACGTCGGCGGGCTCCGACGCTGGTAAGGGCGGCTGGTGCACGCCGTTAGTAGAGACGATGGGTTTGGAAGAGCCACAACAAAACACAAAAATGCATATGAAATAACATAACACGCATTCATTTGAACATAAAATGCATCGCCCTAACCGTACTGCGAAGCAAGCGGCCGAGTGTGTTTTCGAGCACGAAGCGCAGCGCTCACGCAAGCCGCTGGCGCTAGGCGCGAGCTCTAATCGCATGCATTATTCTCTTCAATCGCATGCATTTTTGTTCATTTCAATGCATTATCCTATTCAACTAAATGCATTGTTTGTTTTTGCAATCACATAACAAATCAAATTACTAATCTACCCTTAATGAAGCGAAAATTTAACGAAATTAAGCTTAAAAATCGAAAAAATCGAACCATAGGATCTATTAGATGAATGGATGAGATTGAATACTACATCTATCTGAAACTGGGTACTATTTGATCCCTCCTATATATATATATATATATATATATATATATATATATATATATATATATATATATATATATATATAATTTAGAGAAATATCGCACCAATCTATTTTCACAACATTCAGGTGAGTGCATATTAAAAGCTCAAGTATGTTTTTTGGTCAGGGTAATATTTTATATTCCTCCGTCCACTTAAGATGGCTTCTATTTCTTTTTGGTTATCTCATCCAAGATGGCATGTTTCATTTTTAGAAAATAATTATATCTTCAAAGGTTGTGAGACCTACTTACTTTTTATCATTTTCATAAATAACCGTATCCAAAAGAAATGGATTGTCTTGGTGGGATGGACGAAGTACTTCTCAGGCATGTAAAAGCTCAAAATCATGATAGGATTCAAAAAACAGCCGCATGGGAGAATTTTGTTAGATAATAATAATATTATCAGTCTTTATTAATCCTTTTGGCAAAATCATATTCCTTCAATCTATCCAATCTTCTTATCCAAGCCGTAATCGTAACCAAAAGGAATTTATTCCCTGGATAAATGCATTTCTATCTATTAAGAACTAATTTGGTCATTTCATTTTTTATAAATTTAACTATTAAAAATAATTATCAATCATTTATTATTCTTAAATTTTGTTGATAATTATTTTCGACCCCTATAATCAAAAGAAATCTAATGATCAAGATTAATTATCAATCATTTATAATCCTTAAATATTTTCAGCTCTATAATCAAAGAATTTATATATTTATTTATGATAACTATTCCAACATGCACATCACTACAATTACATGAACGAACAACGAATTGAAATGTGAAAAATCTCACACGCACATATTTTTGACATCAATCACTAATAAGAAGTCCTTTTGAAGACCTGAAAAACAACAAAAAATCTACATGCACAAAAATTACAATTACATGAACAAATAATGAAATATGAAATATTTGTGTGTGTGTTGACCTAGTGGTAGAGTGGTTAATACCCGAGACCAAAGATCTCGGATTCGAGTCCACCGTGACGCAGCCTTTAAAATTTCTGTATTAAATTACCAAAAAAAAAAAATGAAATATTTTTAGAATTAGGATCTCCAAATTAAATGTGAGATATTTTCAAGACGTGGATCTCCATATTAAAAGAAAAAAAGATTGATCTTTTGTAATCCTTAATTAGTTATAAATCATTCGATCTTATTTAATAGTTTTAGTTTTAATTTGTCTAAGATGATTAGGGTTCTTACCATATCTAGAGACTTTCCTACAATTGTCCCATCCTTAATAATCACAGAGCAAGCGAAAACAACATTCGACATGAGTGGTTGAACAAATAAAGGAACAAAGGGTGCGAATATAGAGATCAACAAAAGCCAACCAAAATTGTAATTTAAGATTAACGGAACAGAAGGTACAACTTTAAAGGTCATAATCTACTAATACTAACTTAAGCAAACATGTAGATAGATGTGCATTGAGAAACTTCAACAGAGATCTCAAAATGTTATAGGTAACAGCTTCAAAGAAAAATCCCACTGCCGGCCACGAAAAAGCCCGACTACTGCTGTTGGGCTTCAACTTTCTTCTTCTGCCAAAGCCTATCAAGCGCACTATCCGCATCACCCTGCACGAGAGATTTTCCCACTCTCAGTCAAGATAAATCACACATCATGAAACATTTAAAACACATGGTTTTAGACTTCAATAGAGATTGCGTGAATCTTCTTGATCAATTGACATTCTTCCACCATATGAAACTTCATAAGGTTAGCAAAACGGAAGAACATAAACAATAGAAAAAGTTTACACTGACATCAATTAGGCTACAGCACCCAGATTGAATACATGGAACTATTTTAGAGTAAAGATCAACTAGACCTACCAAGTTGTGTATAATTTCATGAAAACCAAAGTTCAGTTGATCATGAAGGCACAACTTATTTGCTAGCCATGTGATGCCCTTTACTTATGTTATTAATCCATACGTAGGATTGAACCATCTTGAGACAAATAATCTTTCAATTAGAATGTATTTATTCACTAGCGAGAACTAGAAACTGCAGTAATATTATCATAGAGATATAACTATATCTCAAGCACAGAAATACAGCAAAAAAGTGCAGTACTATTACAACACAAGTAGCATGAATTACCAAGAGAGCAAATACAAGTAAATTACTAATGCTTTTCTCCTTGTCATCAAAGAAACGACTACACAAGGAAACGTTAAGGCTAAGTTTGTTATCTTTCCCAATTTCAATACAGACTTGTTTTCCAAAGTATTTTCCTTCTTCCAAAATACAGTCTTTTCTTTACCAATAAATTTTCTTGATAAATCACATTCCAAACATTTAGATTATTTTAAACAAACAATCAAAAATCAATGTTGTCATTATCTAAAGTTGCTATAACTGCATAGTCTCACTCATTAGGATATGTTAAAAGAGCTAAGCAAGAAAATTTGAATTAGTTAATGAATGCACTTGAAATGAAGACATATGCAGAAAACACTTGCCTGGGCACGAATGAATCCACAAAGAGCAAAAGTTGAGAATTGACCGGTGTATCTGCCACTCTCATCCACATGACCAATGTTGATCTGGACAGAGGCATGATCCTTGGAAGTGATCAGCCTGTTAGTGGCCGAGCTGCATCATTAGAAAATAGATAATTAGGAATATCCTAATACCAAAAGACCTCTTGAAAATTCTATACATCATCACTTCCAAATTGGACAAAACGATAGAAATAAAGTCTTCGAACAATTATACTCACCACTTCCTCGGGATATAGAGATCCATGTTTTGTCCCTCCTCGTTCTGCATATTTGCTGAGTCTTTTAAGCACTCGAGAAATACTACCAAATCACCAAGCACCTGAATCAAGGAAACACCTATTAATGTATCTAGCTGTGGTTCAGGAAGAATGATGTAATCTGGACTCATGCTCATCAATATTCTACAGAATGCAATCCCATCAGTATCGAAAATCTATGTTACCTCAAGTATAATAGCGTAAAGATTAACAAGCGTTTAATTATAAAACAAATCAAGGTCTGTATGAAAACCAAGTATCAAAATAGCTACAATTATGACATGGTTAATTACAACCAACCAATTCATCGGAAAAAATAACCTCCCACATTCCATCACTACAGAACTAGTATAATCAATAGGAAATTTCACACACTCACTAGCATTTATCGTTAATACAATCTTCATTTCATCAATAAAGACTAACTATCGCGCAGATAGGGCAGCATTACAAATTTATAAATTCAAAAATCCAATATTCTCAACTTTAAAAACAAAATTTAGAAAAAGGAGGAGAATAACGACATACTATGAGATCTCACCGGCAAAGTCTGCGATTAGTTCAAAATCCACGTCTACAGAAATAATCGAAGAGGGGAGAAAAGACTACCTGGAGAGGGAGATGCAGGAAACAAAGGCTGGAGCTGCTGAGCGATGGGCGGCTTTCACTGATCATTTTATATGAGAAGCAGTCCAAAACCCTAACACCCGATTTTTTTTTTCTATTTATTTTTTAATTTACTTAAGCCTCTTTTAATATACTCCCTCCGTCCCGGTATTCATGGTCCGTATTCCTTTTTGGGACGTCCCAACAATATCGGCTCGTTTCCTTTTTGGGATAAAAATTAGGGAATTAAACCTATTACTCACTAATTGGGCTGGCCCATTAAAAACCATAATCCTAAAATTAACTACCCCTCCCTTCTGTCGTTCACACTGCCTCACTCATTTCTGAGATCTCTCTCTCTACCACTCTTCCTCTCTCGTCTTCGAGCATCAACCCCTTCACTGAAACCTTAGCTTTTTCCTACTCCACCGTCGACCCTCTGGTTTTGTCTTCTCTCTTCTCTCTCTCTGTAACTCTCTCTCTACCCCTTCTCCCTCTCGTCTTCGGGCATCAACCCCTTCACCGAAACCCTAACTTCTTCATACTCCACCGTCGACCATCTGGTTTTGTCTTCTCTCATCTCCCTCTCTGTAACTCATCCTCCAGCCTGCCGTCTTCGGCATCAACCCGTTCACCGAAATCCTAAAAATTCCCTTCCCATACTTTCACCATGAAAATAGATCTGGTTGGCACTGACAAGCAGACCTGTGATACTGATGACTCTGGAGTTCTCTCCGTGCTGCCGTCGTGGCGGTTCTCGTGAATGATGCGAGGCGGGGTCTCTGTCGTCGAGACCCACAGGATTTGGGATCTGGAGGCTGGATGGATGCTCAAGACGGGAGATCTGAAGGCTAGAAGGGTGGAAGACGGAGATCTGGAGGTTGGACAGGTGCTCAAGACGAGAGATATGAAGGTTGGAAGGATGCCCAGGCGGGAGATCCGAGGTCGGAAGTGAGGTGGAAGATGGAGATCTGGAAAAGATAGCGAGGCTACAATTTGGAAGGGTGATCGAGCTCAGAATACTACATATGTTGAAGATTCTCGTGTCCTCATACTTCCAACTGTGAGATCTTTTTGATTGAGTACTGATGTGATGAAATATCTGTGATTTTGTGATGCGTGTGATGAAATATCTGTGATTTTCTGATGCGTGTGGATGGTTTGTGAAATTTTTGGGATTTTCTGATGAGCTGTGATGGTTAGTTCATGGTGTTGGATTTTCTGTTGATGTTGGGTTGTCTGTTGGTTTTCTTCGATGGTTATCTGATGATGATGGTTTTTCGATGGTCTAATGATTTTCTTCGATGGTTATCGATGATGGTGTTGGGTTTTCTGATGATTTGTGAATTGGTTGGAATGTTTTGATGCATGTTTGTTGGTTGTAATGACTGCTATTTATGATGCATGTGATGAAACACGAAATAATTTTGGACCATATTTTTCTGATGTATAAATCATGTCTGATTATTTCAAAACAGTAGTATTTTTCATCCAAACTGTTTTACAAAAAATAGAAGCCTCATTTACAAAACAGAGCATGTTCTTTACATTCCTTCTTATTTACAAAAAATATCAGTGATTTTATATCAAAAAAGTTGGTTGTTTTCATACATTCCCTAAGGTTCTTCTGGGTGATGAATGCCTAAGGTATTCATTATCATTCCAGCCTCCTATTCCTTTCCAACTTCAAGCATATATGATATGCACCCTCTTACTAATTCATCTGGCGCTTCCAAGTCTATGGGAAGTGCTTCGCGCCTTATAAAACGACCTTATTCATGTGTGGAATCTTATAATTGTTACGTCCCGTGTGCTTCATTATCTCAAGCATGCGACCTTGTAAACTTAGAAAACATTGTTCAATGTTACGGTGATAGTTGTTCAATGACAACTTCACCGCATTGAGCAGTTGGTCAACATTGTAGCACGCATGCTCAATTTGTATGCTATGTATTGCCCTAAACCATCCAAAATCATTCACATTTAAATCTGGAGAATTAGGAGGCTGGTGTACTAACCTAATGTCAAACCCATCACTAACTATGCAAATCAAATCTGGATCATTATCTTTTATATGAGGTTTTGCATTATCTTGTTGTATATATATGACTTTACTTGCACTTGGTGGCCACTTAGCTTTTATTGCTGGAATGATCTGTGCATCAAAATATCCAAAATTGATAAGAACAGAGGCACTGCATCCACTTTGCATTCACTATTTATTTTCTGAAAGCATAAAGAACAGATACATTCACTTTCTCAATCTATAAATTAGAATAAGTTGGATTCAACTAATCTTAGTAAGACACTAGTTGAATCCAACATAAAGGATTCTTACATTTCATACATAACTCGCTATGTCTCCTTACCTCATCGATCAAACACCCTCTGATCACATCTTTTGTCACTGATTCTATTGGTTTTGTAACCAATGTGCTTGCAGGCTTGTGTTTACTTGATCTCTTTGCTGGCACAGTTTCAGTGAATGGAAAGATACCTATATTTCCATAAAAAACAACACTTCCATTTTCTGAAAATGTAGGTCTACAAACAGCACACATAAAAATAACTTTTGTTATGAATTTTTTGTTTTGACATGTTCTATGAGGCTCTTCTTCTCCTGGTGTTAAATAAAACCTATGTGAGGTCTTAGTTATATAAAACCACTTATCATCTATGTGTACAGTGTTTTCCATGCTTTTAAACTTTAAAACCTTCAATATGTGATCATACAATAGTGCATCCAGTGGCGGGCCTTAATGACTTGTTAGAAGTCGTAGGTGCAGTTTTATTGCACTAATATGAGGTCTAAGAAGGCCTTCACTTATCCACCTCCCAACTGTTGATTTGTAGCAGTTTATGTTTGCTGCCAACTTACGAATGGTGGCTCTTTTGAAGAGCTTAATGCTTTGCACCAATTCCATGTCAATTGTAATTTTCTTCCTTCTATGTTGCTGCTTTCTTAAACTTTGTGAAAGTATAACTTCACCTCTTTGTTGTTGCTTTCTTGCTTCAGCCCAAAGTTTGGAAATTGTTCTTCTACTTGGACACCACTTTCTCTGTGCCTCCAACATTTTGCCCCTGAATGGTTTTCCATTCTTGCTGTTTTGGAGTAAGAACTGGACGATGTTGCTTCGAACTTCATGACTGAGATCATTCTGCCTTCCCATGGTGAAGATGGAGATTTTTTTGAAGATGCAGTGGAGAAGTTTCAGTTTATTGTTTCTTGCTTCAGTTTTTTTTTTGAATGGAAGGGTTGTATTTATAGATTGTTTTAGAGGGAAACTGAATTTAGTTTGAAACATTTTTATTTCAATTTTTTTGGTGCGAAAAATTCAATGTAAAAAAGTCATTGTTGCTTCCAGTTTGAAACTATTTTTATGTGAAATGGCATTTTTGTTTCACTGTAGTTTGAATCATGTTTTGATATATGTGTGTGTGTGCGCGTGTGTGTGTCCGTGTGTGTGTTTGGTCAAACTTTGTTAAAGTGATTAAAAACACTAAAACAAGTGGGCCACACAATTTTAATCCCTAAACACTCCCTCCTAAAATCCCGTGTCCAAAAGAAACGAGCCATGAATGCCGGGACGGAGGGAGTACATGTTAAGATAGATAGGAAATAAGATATGTATTATGGATAATGCGAGATTTTTATCATATCTTTTTGTTTGATAGATAAGATATAAAATATCGATGACATAAATTAGTTGTTTGATGCATTAATTTAAAATCTAAATTAAGTACCAAATTATAATTTTAACCTTTTGATAAATTGAAAATGACAAATACATCCCAAAGTATATCCTCCTTTTTTTTCCATAACCTGCAGCAAGAATTTATTTCCAAGAACTTGAAGACAAGACCTTTTCGACGGTCCAACTTGGTCTTCGATGTTGTCGTCTTCCAACATAAATTCTGGGCACAAAGGTTGGTAATTGTAACCTTTAAATAATGTCTCCAAAATTATGTTTGCCCACACTAGAGTTCGTAGACATGATGTTCTTCTACAATTAACTTTCGTATGAGATAACAAACCTCCTAGTTTTGTCTTGAATGTGCAAAAATATCCATCATTAGTACAATTTGGCATCAATTTTGGAATCACTGAAATTGCACCAATTTTTTTCACGCGTCGCTGAAAATGGGGTACCTATAAATTATAATGTGTTGAGGAATTTCTGAAATTGGACAAACTATTTGGGGTTGAATTTCTGAAATTGGACGAGTCTCTAGTAGTTCCTTCCGCTCGTAAACATCATCCCAAATCAAGCTGCACCCGAACTTTTAATTAACAGTTCCTTGTGCCGTAAGCAATGCATCAATTGGAAGGTTAGCATATTCCCAATCTCTTATTTTTGTGCGGGATAATTGACGATAGATAGATTACATCCATATCTGTTGTCCATTTGGATGTATATAAAAAGTATTATTGATGAGGAATTTGCATGATATGCCTTGTGGGATAGAAACTTGTTGAGGAGTGTGCTTCCCTACAAAATGTCAATCCTTGTTATATAAAGTGGTAGATCTAAGCTTTGTTTTTAAATTTTCAACTGTACATATTTATTATAAATGCATTGTGTTGCCATCTATTTCTACTTCAGAGCATATCAAGTAGAATGTAAAGTATCTGCATGATGTTACCAAATGATAAATATGTACCCACAACTATGTATTTATGATGTTGCTGATCAATTTACAGCTGTGATGGGAAATATAACTAATATATCCATAGAAAGCTAAAGATAAAAATGACAAGAAAACATATTAATGCTATAAACAAAACAACAGCAGAAAATGTTGCATTACATTTAAAAATTAAATCGGAATACAGGAAATACACTATTGCTATTATTATACTCAATACTTTTGGGTTAATTCAATAGTTCTTAATACATATACGTTCAACTTGATCATTTATTGTGACAATGAAAACACATACTAACGAAGGGCTTATGGATCTTAATAAGGTTTATACAGTTTCGGTTGTTTGAACAACAAAAATATATGAAGGCTGAAGATGACTTTTAAAATGGTTTAGTAATAAATAGATACTATTTCCCTCAATTTGTTGGATTTTCGGATCTAAAGCATGAGGATGATCTATGTTGGGTATGGTGCAAACCTAATCACACATCGAAGAGAAGAAGAAGAATTGTCTTCTATATATTAAGAAGACCACCCAAAATAGTATGGCGCTTTTGGGGTTGAGCTAAAACAAATCCGTCTGGCTTTTGGCAAAGCAGACAATATCATACTAATTAGGCGGAGTGGTGGCGGTAGATCCCTAACAATCTAAAATCCACATGTTTAGTTCTTCGTAGGCAGAGTTTACAATAGCCAAGCTTGTTTTGAAATCAGAAAGCTATGAGCCAAAAAAAAAGAAAAAAAGAAGAAGAAGTATGAACTTAAAAAATTCGCACATATTAAGTAATTGTTAGAAATTTGTTAACCTCCGTCAAAGATGAGAGTTGAATTGAATCTTGAAAATGGAAACCCTCAATTTAGTTTCCACCCGTGGCACCTTCATCAACAAGTAGGAAAAACTAAAACATGAAAAAAAAATCAAGATTCTATCAATAAAAGGCAAGCTTCATTCATACGTGACATGCTCATATTTCATCAGAAACAAAGCACCAACCAAAAAAAAAAAAATAGTTTGGGGTTATGGTCGAGTTCATAGGCTATAGAATAGAACATATCTTATTAAGCGGCTAGAATTGTTCCATAGTCTAATGAGATATCACAACCTAGTTAAAGCTAACAATTATGTAAACAAACCAACAAATTGTGATGACGTTATGAGGGTGTTTGACTAATCTTATTTTAAAGAGTTTATAAGCTATAAGAGCTTATAAGATATAATATTTGAAGAACTTATAAGTTATTAAAGTGTTTGGATAATTGATAATTGAGCAAATAAGGTAGAGAAATAATCATGAGTTAGAGAGATAAAATCATAGTTGAAGAGAGAAAATTGACGAGATGTGAAGTTGATAGTGTATATGTAGAAAATAACGAATCATAGTAAAGTTATTTTGGTAAATTCACTGTTACTTATAAGCTTATGAAAAAATAAGTTGAGGTTGAGCTATTTATTTTTAAGGAAACTTATAAACCGTTGGAGCTTATTTTCACAGTTTGTAAATTGTTTAGGAGCTTAATTTGTCAAATATTTTGCATAAGCTTATAAACTCATAAACAACTTATAAGGTTAGCCAAACACCCTCTATATCGAAAATAGTTGAAGATTTATGTCATTCTGTATGCATTAATTACTTTTTCTAAAACGTATATATAAATTAGTCAATTTAACTTCATACCTTGAGATAATTTATTCTTTGTTGTGTTTCAATCTAATTAATAGCAACACGACAGGTTAGTAGATTACCGATTTGATTCACACAAACACCTATGGCTAATATAATTTCAGTTTGATTTTTGATAAAAAATTTATTTCAATTCGATTTGGTCGAAAAAGTACCAAACCAGTCGAAAACCGAAATTACCATATCAACCAATCAAATATAATTTTTGGTTTGGTTGTTTAGCTTCATTTGTCATTTTTAAAAATTACTCACGTCTACGGATGATCTATTAAACTTGTATCAATATTTAATCGAGTTAGTTTACATTCGTAGTTTGAAAAATAAATGATGTAAGTTGATAGTTTAGAATTGAAATAATTAGAATAATTTAGAATAATATTTGATTAATTTGCCTTTAGTACCAACTATTGTTTTGCCAAGAGCCCCCGAAAAGCATTTGCAAACTGACGCTTCTATTCTCCAAAATCACAGATGTCACAAACCATCTTCCCGCCATAGAACTTTACCTTGAGCCAGAGTTGAATTCAACGAGTATCCAAAACTGCAGCAATGGAGTTCAGTTTGAGCGGTACTGCGCTCAAAACCTTCGCTCGCTCCATCACCTGCCTCGCCCGCATCGGCAACGAGCTCGTTTTCCAGTCCTCTTCTTCTCAGGTGCCCCCGCTTTTTGTTTCTTCTCGATTACTTGCTTATTCAACCACTCGTTAGCTTCTCTTGCTGCTATTCATCGTGCGTGAATTTCCGGCAGAAAAATCGCACATCTTCGGAAATATATAAGTTCCGGATTTAGCAGATATCGCATTATTTATTTGCTTATTTTGGCTGTTGATATTGGTTCGCCTCAAAATGATTAGGGTTCGAAGGGTTTCCTTTCCAGCGAGGGTCGATAACGGTGTTTGGTGCCTAGTAATTGAATGTTGAATCTCTAGAATAAGAATTGGGCTGGTTGGGTTTCTTCTTGTCGATTTCGGTTCATTGAGCCTGATCAGCGGATTTGATAATCAAATTTGTTGATTCTCATTTGATGTATAACATATAGAAAACGAGGATTTGGGAACAATGCCGACCGGTTCATGATTTAAGTTTCTGCATTGGCAGCTCTGTCTTCATACTCTTAACTCATCAAGGTCGGCCTATCAATCTATAACATTCAAACCGGATTTCTTTGATGTATTCTCGGTACCTGGGGCTCAAGTACAATGTAGCGTACTTCTGAAGGTATATCTTTTATTTTTCAATAAAAGTTTCAGTTATCGAAGATTGCTTTGATCGTATATTTAGGATAATGTCATACTGTTATTGTTTATGCAGGCCATCTGTTCAGTTCTAAGAACCCCAGTGGCGAGTATAGATCATTTAACTGTACAATTGGCGGATTCTGATGCATCAAAAGTGAAGTGGGCTTTGGACTGTTCTAATGGTACAAAATTTTTTTGCATCATTTTGTATGGCGAGAAACTTGTTATATCTATTGGATTGTCTGTCTGACATTCAAGTTAGATGTGTATCATTTCACAAAGAGGTGACAAATCCATTGGTTGATAAGGGGGGGATCATCACAAAAAGTAGCTATGAATATGACAATTAGGCGTCGGCAGATTAAACTCTTGCTAGATATGAAGAGGCATATGCCAACTAGAATTCTATTAAATTCTAGATACCATTAGAGCAAAGACATGCAGACAAGGATGAACTATCGGTGTTTGTGAAATATTAATTTTATATATTTACGGGATATCGCTGGATATTGATACCTGTAAAAATTGATAATGATTCTGATATTTTGATATTTCTCCAATATCTTTCAAAATTTCTGATGTTTCCCCAATATTTGCTTGATATTCGTACTACAAACTTACATATATTGATATTCATGCTGATAAATACCTAGATTTTGATGGAAATGTCCTCAATCCCATTGTGGAAGTTGGTGACTCTGAAAAGCGGAAATATTGAGGAATTTCCTGATGTTTTCATCCTTGCAGGCAAATATATTTTGGTGACTTCAATACGATAGTTTTGCAAGTTAATAGAAAATATTTATCATCGTGATTGACTTGATTCCTGGCATGTAATCTTTCAATATTAGCCACTAATAGGAAACGAGTCAAGTAAAATTTAGATGGTCTTCATCTCTCTTGCATGCACTGGCTCACCATTATATAAGTTGGTAGTCATCTAATTATAACATCATTGAATTTAAGCTTACATTTTACTGCGGTTGAAATGTATTTTCACTTGCCGCTTTTCTACTTGGAACTATTGAAGAATTAAAATGAGACATATTTGTGCAAAGGTTGAACTGCTGCTTTGAGAGCTCTCTGCATTTGAATGCACTTGGTGAAATTTTGGTGCTTTTGTAAATCTGCTACTTTTCCGTGAAGTGAAGCAATGATAACTTTTGATATAAATACGAGTGCATATTATTTTCTTGAAACATGACTGAATATTAGAATTTAAAAGAGTATGGTATCTACTCCTGTGCATCTCAAGCTTTCCGTACCAGTATCTTTTATTTCTCCACTAGTTATAGGCAGCAGTGCGTTTTCGTGTCATTAATTCATCCATTTAGTTTAATTCTCCATTCTTATTGCTTATAGGTATGAAAAAAACATATTGGATCACTTGCAATTTCGAACCTGATATTCAACATCTATCACTTGATCGAAGAAAGCTTCCTAGCAGTTTTGTTGTTAAGCCGCGTGATCTCAACAGATTACTCGCTAATTTCCAATCAACCCTTCAAGAGATTACAATCATCGCAACACAACAATCTGCTTTGCCTCTTGATGCTGCTGATCAGATTGGGGGAAAAGCTGTTGAATTTAGAAGCTACATAGACCCATCTAAAGGTAAACCAAGCAAATTTGTGACAGTACTATGCTCCCTACATCAAGCTCTCATTGCAGCTAAAGTTAAACTCAAGCTTCTTAATTTCAGAAAATGATTCATCACTGCATACTCAGTTGTGGATAGACCCTGCAGAAGAGTTTGTGCATTATACACATACTCATGATCCTGTAGATGTAACATTTGGAGTGAAGGAGCTGAAGGTGATGGAATTATATGGCAACATATTCTTTTCTTTAATGAGGTTCCTTGAGTGAATATCTCAGTAAACTTACAGTCTTCTATAGACATTCTCTTATTCAGACATAATTATTCAGCCACTGACCTTCCTACTCTGCTACTCATGCTTTTGCTGTATAATTCCATTATAAAATCAGTTTCTAAATGGGCTTTAATTATCTCTTGTTGTCTTGATGAATCAGGTATTTTTTCATTCATTTTCTAAATAGTTGTTGGCACTCATTTATTATTTTCTCTTGTTCCAGGCATTTCTTTCATTCTGTGAGGGCTGTGAAGTTGATATACATTTATATTTTGACAAAGCTGGAGAGTATGTGTCTCTTCTGCCAGTGCTCATTATTTGATAAGACCTTCTCTTTTTCTTCTCAAATTTTGAGCTCACTTCTGTTTAGGATGTAATGTATAGATGCATCGAAAAGATGGATGGCTATTGACTGGCTTAATTTTGCCCAAATACCTAAGTTAGTAATATAATGAACTAAAAAAGAGGTTAAAAATGCATAATTCGCCACTTCATGTATCTCGCAAAAAACACCTCAGCATCTATTCTATTTTTACATTTACGGATCAGTTCACACACTTGCTGGCATTTTAGATTTGGCTATGGAATATGAATGCTATCTTGTTAATTATAAACTGACCATTGGAGAAACAGGCCAATCCTAATGGCGCCCAAATTTGGCGTAGATGACGGTTCTTTTTCAAACTTTGATGCTACCCTAGTACTTGCTACGATGCTTGTATCACAACTTAGTGGTGGGAATTCTTCTGAACCTCCAGCGGCAATGGCTGCTGGGATCACAGAACAGCAGGGAACAAAAAGAAACACTACTGAGAATCCATCTGATCATACCAGAATTTGGTCCGAACTATCTGGTGAGTTCAGCGTACAGGTCAAGTGTTATAGATTGTAAAACATACATGTTCTTCATAAATAAATCCACATGCAGGAAGTGCTGCAAAAGATGGTAATGCTGCTCAAGATCTGCGAGTATTTGTGGAAAGAAATCATAACACCAATGAGCATACCACGATTCAGAGGATTAATGCGATGAATATCTCTAGAGATAAGAATGCTGATGGAGTTCCTGTTCACTTGAAGGGGTATCCTTCAGTTTTATTAGCCATTAGAGTCTTATTGCTATCTTACCTGATTATTCATATGGTACTTGGATTTCATGCTCATTTTCTTACGATATGGGGTTGAAATAATTGTGGAGTCGAGAATTGTCCCTCTGTTGGATGTGGGCACATATGAAGTATTGTAAAGATTGGTTTCTGAATGCTTACTTTTTGTTGCATTTTCATCTCATATGCATCCCACTTCTGAGTTTAATGGTGGCATATCAACCATATGTATGTGAGTAGGTAGTTTACTATATGTCAATACAAGATTCAGTGGAAGTGTTATAAGATGCAAGCATGTGATTCATCCTTTATGTCCATAATTTGTAGAATGTTTGCTAATAATATTTCTTGACGAAAACGTATAGCTTCCATCCAGCAGAAACTGATGATATTGATACCAGACGGCCTGAAGGTTCATCTAAATATGCAGATTTTTCAGTTCTGGTTAAGGCCCAGTAAACTAATACTTATCATTTTATAATTGTACTGTAGAAAATAATGGGCGTGCTCTCTCACAACACCATCCAAGCAATTGGGTAGATGCGGATGATGATGATGATGAAGGGGATGATCCCGAGCTATGTGTGCAGTCAACACCCCCATACTCATGAAGCGTGCAGCTAATTCAAAATTATCCTTTGATTGGTGCAAGGGATAGGATGTAATTGGTTCAATTGTAAGTCAAGTCTCCAACTTCCATTCTTAAAATCTTGACATATCGTAATGTATTCAAAATCAGGTCAATTCAGTCTTTTTACTTTATGAAGTAACATAATAACTGACCGGGACATAAGATTTTGCAGTTTTTCTATAAGCTAACTTTATAAAATAAAACTTGGAAAGATCATAGATATGTATTATGTAAATGTTAATTTTTCTGCAAGCTGACAACGAGGACCAATACAACATTTTTAGCCACAGGTGTTTGTGTGAATCAAAATTACCTCTCCCTTTCCTTGCTGAGACAAAATAGGTTGTGTTTTATTTTCCTCTTTCATATGAAGATCTTGGGGACCCCATAACTAGCTCCTGTTTCCAAACATGTATCTTTCCATGCCTCCCTTTGCTCAACCGAGCTTTGCACTGTATCACCTTTATCCACTTTTACTGCCACATATATGCCACTATACCGCCCCCCCCCCTAACTGTAACAACTATTTGAATCAACTCTGAATTAAAAAAATGAACCCTAGTTATCTGTAAGTTAGAGGTGAACATAGGCGAACATATCTTTTATTGAAAGTGAACATAAGAAGTTAATACGTGTGTTGCTATCACATGGTTTTTTGTGTTGCATGCTTAAAGGAATATTCTACTATTTGTGATTTGTGATCAAGTATGTATTCTATATTTGTACTTAGTATATTACTCATCTGGCCAAGTTAGCTTCTTTCGAGCTACATATTTCCTGCTAGCTTAACAGATTAATAACATGCAACCATTTTTGAGTTGGATTGTCTCGCTATGAGTATGCTTTCGCAAATTATTGTATTTTGTATGGGATATGCATTGCTCAAATAGCAAAGACTGAGATTGTAATTATTTTAAATGAAAATGCATATCAGATGTGTTCCAATTTTCTAAATTTTACTTATTTTCTTTGTTGCTTTTTAGGTTACTATAATTCTGTGGACTTGTAAGTTGGGCTAAATTAAATATGTTTGCGGTTGTCAACAGTAGAATTATATTTTCATGCATATGGGTTTGGTCAATGATCTATGTGTCAAAACATGACCCACAAACTGTGAGATTGAGAATTCATAGTATTAAAGTTAAAATTTAGTCAGAGGAGTGTAAGGTTAGATTGAAATTATTGTGATTGCTTGCTATAGAGGATTTTTTTTTTCTGTCAATTTAATTCAGATCTTTAAAGGTCACACAATGACTCGAACCCGGCACTTTTTTTTAAGATTAACCACTCTATCACTAGGCCAACACACATGTAAAAGATTTTTGGTTGATATTTCTCTTGTGCTTGTTTGGTTGATAGAAAAGTGAAATTGTCGGGAATAAGATTTTTAGGAATTTGATTTTGAGGAAAATGAGCACTGGCAAATTTATTACACATGTTCGATAAATACAAATGGAGATGTTATGATTTCGATTTCAACATCTAGCTCCAAATTGACTAAGGAAGACAATATTAAAGTTATCATTAAGATGTATAAATTATATTTTCATTTTCATACTACTAATGTTTAGAATTTTAGATGCAAAAATTTATTGTATAATCCCATAAATTCAATCTGCTTTTACTAAGATATTTCGAGTAATTGAGAATGCATATGTTAATGAAAAACAATACAAGTTAGACCCATTCCCTTCAAACTACCAAGCACCCCACAGTCCCTTTGCAACTGGCTAAAACCAAGTTCCACAACCACAACCACAACCAAGTTACACCAATTATTAAATAACGCTATAATGATTTCGCAGCAAAGCTAACAATTTTCTGTCTAGTTTGATACGCAGGCATTTGAAAACGTGCAGAGCAATACGGCAATGATGGTCAGCTCGAACTAATATTAAGAAGACACAATTAATTATTAATTTTATTGTTACATTACTATTTATCGATTTCTTGAAGAAATTTATATGTTATTCAATGTATCATCCATGTCTGCCAGCTTTGGGTGAAGTTCCCCGTTTTATTGAAGGTCTTAGCTAAACTTTATAGTATAAACTATTTAACACTTTTGAGGACATTAAAATTTGGATAAATATAAACTTAGTTTATTAAAAAGGGTTTTGTTCTTCCAACCAACCCAAACATTGTTCGAGTGTTTAACAGAATAATTATATAAAATGATTTTCTAAAACAAATAAGGTACAGGTGTATTTGGTAGACAAAAAGGCACCGACTTCCACCAGTTAGGAGGCCAAGCAAAATTCAACGAACTTGAAACAATAAAAATTCTTTCTCAAAATTTTGATTATACTATTTGCCTTCACAGCGGTGCCTATTTGTCAACTGGAATAACAAGTAGTATAATATTATATTTCTTCTTATACTTCCAAAACCAATTATCTTCTTCTCAAGCAACATAATTATCAACAAACTAATAATAACACATATATTTTACTTTTAGGATGAACTAGTGGTGGATATTAGTTTTTCTGATAATCATAATTTTAACTTCAAACTCTACTAATATTTTTGTAAGTGTAATTTATCCCTTACTTGTAGTTTGCATAAGCAAAAATTTACACAAAATGCATTGAAGACACACAAAATAAAAAAGAAAATAATAATGGTTTCCACAAAAAATAAATAAATATTAATAACACATATTGTTATGTGTTTATTAGGTGAATGGAAATAATGAACATAAAAATATTAATTCTAAATCATTGGGAGTATTTATCATTCAGTATCAATCACACAATACATTATAATATATGTATGCAACAATTTTATTGTATTATTGTGTTGTCTGAGTCTGAGGGTGGCCAATTGGAAAGGAGGAATTAAAAAAAAGGAAAAAAACAGCTGGCTGTGGAGAAAATTTAAAAGCGGCGGAGGACGGCTGGAGCTAATTGACGCGCATTCATAATCATCGCCAATTTTATCATGTTAATTGTTAGGACCACACCCCACGCGGCCTAGGATATATTCCACTTTACATTTTATTTTTATTTTTTTGGCATAAGAATATATTCGTCTTTCAAATAAAAATACCCCAAGTTAATGGACAGTTGAGATAAAGCATTTAAAACAAATACCCCCTTCCTTTTAGACGTATATTCGGACGTAATTTAAGATAAAGAATTCGCGTGTATCCAAATTGTTAGGTTTCATTAAATTGGATTTGCCGAGTCTATTAATATTCATAAGCCTTAGCTACTTTATATTTACATGTGTTCCACCCGATCTTATATGTATTTATTGTGCATAAATTTTTGCCACCTAAAACACTAAAATTATCAATGATGTATGATGATAGTTTCCTAATTTAGGAGTTCAGTAATGTGCCATTTTCTTTTTCCTTCTCCGACAATTATTTTATGTTTATTTCTTAAATTATCTTTTTATGTCAATTGTTTCTATAATTTAATATGCATTTGATATGAGGATTTGATTTTCTTAGGGTATCTTCGATAGTAAACTTGTCTTCCAGTTTTTTTGATATCACATCACCTTTAAAAAATTTATCTAATTTTTTTATATTTCTCTCAAATCATATACCTACAACATCAATTTTTACATGGATCCCACCATAATATACATATAATTATATCTATAATATAGTTGTGGGACCTAGAAAAAAGCAAAAAAGAAGAAAGACTGTTGTAGATAGGGATGTATCAAACCGAACTCTCCTCGAAAATGCGATCCCATCGATTGGTTTCGATCGGTTCGGTTCGGTTTTTGAGAAAATTGATTTTCGGTTCGGTTTAAATTTTCAATTAAAATCGATTTTCGGTTTTATATTTTAGGTTCGATCGGTAACCGAACCGAACCAAAATATTATTTTATATATTTATATATTTTATATAATAATTAATTAATATTTTAATTGAATAATTAGGATTAAAATATGTTTATTTTATATATATATATATATATATATATATATATATATATATATATATAATATGTTTCGATAGGTTTTTGATCCGATAAACCGATCGATTTTTTCGATTCGGTTTTGATCGGTCAAAACTATAAACCGGTTGGTTCGGTTCAAAAAATATATTCGATTCGATTTTTGGTTTGAAAATTTCGGTCGATCGGTCGAACCGACCAACCGATGCACACCCCTAGTTGTGGAATCCGAAAAAAGCAAAAAGCCAGCTTTATTTTCAAAAGTTGGCTTTGTAGGAAATACCAAGTAAACACATCTGCAATGATAAAAAGTTGGTTTATTCAACATTTTAAAAGAAAAAAGATACCATTGGAGTAGTTGGCTCTCAACTTTTTGCCACATCAACTTCATTCCAATGCTAAAGAATTGAATATCAACTTCTTAAGAATGAAAAAACCTACCATTCTAGGTATACTTAGAAGATGAAACAGTAGTACTATTGCACGAAAGCTTGTGCAACAGTCTGCCTGCGACACATATCTAATTTAATTGGTGTTTTGATAGCAATTGAGTCTGAGTCTTATTTCATCAGATGGTCTAACAAAACTCCTATTATTTAAAGGTGTGTTCTACATATAAAAACTATACAATAAAGATAAATTGTGTTGCACAAATCATGTGTGCTCTTACCTATAAGATTCAAACTTAAAGCTCACCCCACAATCGCTACTCTATATAAAAGGAGAGAGTAGTGTCCCTGAGCACAAATGGTTGTGAGGCTCGCATGGCCTAGGTTCTGAGCTCAAATCCCACCAAACGCTCATGGGTTTGAACCCCACAAGTATAGTTTATCTCGTCTATATTTTGCGCGCTATCAGAGAGAGGTTTACTCCTTCAACCCAAGTTATCGGTCAACTATAACTATGCAGTTTGTATAATATATCTTGTTAATTAATTTAGGTTGTGAATTATTAATATGGGGATTTGAATTGCATTACTATTTTTATTGGATAAGCTTAGTAATTCTCATATACAAATACAATTTTACATCACAAAATTTATATCCTTAATAGTTAATACATCATTTTCAATTTGAGGAGATCCTTTTCTCTCTCAAGTAGTGGATGCCCTCTAATAGAATTCAAACAAATAAAATAATATCCCATGTTAAAAGTAAAAAAAAAAAAAGGCAAAACTAAAGTAGTGGTAGGATACATTTTCTCAAAGATAAGTTACTACATTTTTTTTTGTCGAAATACTGAATTTTAGTCAAATAAATTGATTTTATGATAATTTTAATTTAATAAATTAATAATACATCAATCAAATTTAATGAATTAAATTTTATGATAATTGTAGTCCATAAATGTTTTTGATACCGAAAAATACAATCGACATCGAAAAATTATCAAAAATGACATCGAAAATAACTTACAGACTACATGTCATTTCCGATATCAATTAAGCTTTTCGGAAACAAAAAAATCAGCCATGAGATAAAATTGTCATAAATTTCAGTTAATTAGATTTGATTAGAGTATTATTGATTTATTAAACTAAAATGATGTATTTTTCCTTTTCTTTTATATTAGAACATAACATTTAAAATATCAGGAAATATACACATGTCAGCATCATGTCAGACATGCCTATGGTATACAAATGCATGAGGTGTAGATCAAATTTGTCGTTAATGAGACTAAAATTTAATTTCCAATGGCATAGTTGTAATATTGAGAAAAACCTGTCTCAGCGCAATTATTAGCCCCTCATTTCCGCCTCTTCCCCATATATATATACAAATTTCAATCAAGCATTTCTTCCACTTGCATTAGCTGTTCAACCCTTTCTCTCTCTTTCTCTTTCTCTTTCATCCTTCCTTCCCCAAACCAGAAGAATCTAGAGAGAGAAACTCTAGAGCGAGAAGCATACATATCGGAGATTCGGAGTAATTAAGAAGGCGGCTTTCTTTTCTAATGGCAGGCACTTGGAAAATGCTGTTGGCGCTCTGCTTAATCGCGTCTGTTCTGCTCCCCCACGCAACTGCCGGCAGCGATGCGGCGGCGATGGGGTGGGCGATGCCAGCGGTGAGATCGGGGTGCAGGGGAACAGTGGCGGAGTGTCTGGCAAACGATGAGGAGTTCGAGCTGGATTCGGAGTCGAACAGGCGCATCCTAGCCACGCGCCGCTACATCAGCTATGGTGCGCTGCAGAGGAACAGTGTGCCGTGCTCGCGGCGAGGCGCGTCGTACTACAACTGCCGCCCCGGCGCTCAGGCCAATCCCTACAGGCGCGGCTGCAGTGCTATCACTCGTTGCAGGAGCTGAACGGATTTCGCATCTCTGCTGCTCTATTATTCTTTTCTAAAATTTGTTTCCTTCCTTGGGAAATATAAATTTTACTTTTCCATTTCTTCCTTTTCTTTTCTTTTTTTTTTTTTTTTTGGGTGGGGGGGGTGTTTGGTATACTAGGATTTAATAATTGAATATACACTGTTGTGTTGTTATGTTGTGCTCTATATACAGTTTTTCTTGAGATTCTTTTATTTGTGAATAATACTCAGTATGAACTCAGCCTAGAATGTTCACTCCTTTTCCTCGATCTGCTTGCTGATTTTATTTAAAAAAAAAAATCTTAAATAGAATTTGATACCTATTAGCACCATGTATTGTATTTGTCTTGGAAGAATTCAATGAAAATTTATCCTTCTTTGGGTGTTAACTAACTACAGCATTTACTTTTCGTTTAATGAGAGAGAGAGTTCACATGGATCTTTACATATTGGAAGATACTTGGAATGTGTCTAGTGTGTGGTAAAGTCGAATTCGAGTTGATGTAAATTTTAAATTTATTAATTGAAAAAATGAGTTTTTTTTATCTCATCACAATGATAGGGTCTATTAAACACAATTTTTTCGTTGATGTTTCAGTTATATTAATTTAATTGGGATTATTACTAACACAATCTATTGAACACATATGGAGCACCCAAAAAAAGAACAAAAAGAATGACCTGGAACTCAATATTTTTTAATTTTTTTTTAGTACTAAAATTGTATAGAAATATGGAGAATGCTAGATATGATGGAGAGACATCCAGATAGATAACAACCCAAACGACAGCTGGATAAGGGTGGTGGGTCCTAAATTATACACACAGAATGCAATAATAATAATAATAATAATAATAATAATTAATATGCGGTTGAGCAAAATATTTTCATTATGTTGTGATTCGTATGCTACTTTATTCCAACAAGTTGGTCTATCCTCTGGAAATAGTAGAAGTGTAACAGGGGGAAATTATGTTCCTTGTCATTTTTGAATTTTTGTTGTTATTTGGTACCACATATAGTAAAATTCAATTAACCTTATAATTAAACTTTCCTCTTAGAAAAAAGAAAATCAAAGTAACACTAAATTTCTCTATTAAGATTCATCATGGAGATTTTAACCTACATTCAAAACAACCGACCGTTAAGGGCATTGACCTACTATAACGTGCTAGTTGCTAACAAATTGGGACCCATCTCACCAGAAAAGCAATCATAAGTCACAGGATGGGAATGTTAAACAATTTTTAATTCACAAATACATAATTATCATTTAATCAGTATTTTGACCAAATTATAATTTTAATGTAGTTCTTTCCTAGAAAGATAAATATGCATTTGTAATATTCATATAGGCATTTCACTCTTATAGTGTTCTGAAATTTTCAAAATAGCCCTTTAAGTTTATAAATTTATGACAACGACTATAATTATTTAGTATTTTCTTTTTTATTATAAATAAATTTTTACTTTTATGTATTTCATTTTCTAATAAGATGTCTATTAAGCGTGAAAATAATGATGATAGACAAAATTAAAGAAAAATATGGACGAAAAAATTAAAATTTTAAATTAACATATGAATGAAACTATAACAAAGTACACGATTTACCATAAATTTTAACAAAGATTTTAAACTAAAAATCATAACAATAACATAAAAGATTAATAGTACACGACAACATTAAAAATAAGACATGGTTTAAAATAAGATGTCATTCGCATGGTTGTAGCTAGAAAAACGAATAGATGTTCTTTTAAATGTGTAGCTAATATAGATCATATCTCTACTTGCATAATTCCATTGTTATGATATTCTTATGTTTCCCAACTATCTCTTAAATGAAAATGATCTTATACAATCCCATTACAAGATTTTCACACTTCTCAACCATATCTAAAAGAAAAAATGATTATACAATTACTCCTACAAAAATCTTACCCATAACTGTCACCAATACAAAAATATATAGATAATCGTGACGATAGTTCAAATTCTCCAACTGTAGTAAATGAAAATTTTGTTCAAGAAAGGATATTGAATAAGCATGCATCTTTCATTAAAACATGGAGAAAGAGAAGTCAAAGCATACACCTAACTAGAATGTCAACAAACATTCAGGTGATGATGTGCCATTGAAGAGTGAAGGAATAAATCAAATATGACATGATAACATTCCACTAGATATTATCAACCCCATTATATATTCCATCACAACTGCAAAGCAATCAGATCTGTTCTTGGAGGCTTTCTCATCAAGAACTTTAGCTGCACCCGTCACCTGATTTATGCTCACCTTTACGAGCTCACCGTAGTTGACAACAATCGTATGGTCATCCCTATTGGCTTAAGCTTCGAGACAAGCTTTATATGCTTGAAATTGGAGTTTGGACTAAGTAATCTGATGTGCTCTTGCTGTATATTGAAAATCCTGAACCGATGAAAGAATATCAACCATCAACTTCTACCAATAGCAAATATGACTATTTTCACCTTTACATGGCTTGTTAATTGGACCAGCTCTCAGTTAGAAGACTTCCAAAAGCAAAAATAATTACTCGATCATGGAGTAGTACTGCTTATATGTGATGAAAATGTAGAGTTCATTAGAATTCCAGGAAGAATCTTTTGGCCTATATGGTTTTAATGTATTCACCTTAGCAAATATGGGACATCAAAATATTTAAAGAGTGATTTTGTTCACCTCTGAAGTATTTTGAAGCAACTACATTGCATCAAGGACTTTGATCCCAGCATTCTTATCCCATTCTTCCGGAGGGGCAGCCTCGGACATAATCTTTTCCTGTCCACGCCAAAGTATCTGAATCCGAATGTCACATCATTAGTCTAAAGACAAGGTCGTCAGCTGCAAAAAGTTGGTCACAATCGGAAACGACTCACCTTATCAATGACACCAAATTCTTTAGCTCTAGTGGAGTCCATGTAAAATGGCCTTTTCATCACATTGGACACAGTTTCTTCTGACTGACCAAATTTAAAAAGAAAATGAGGAATTTTATTCATAAATAAACAAGTATGAAAATAATTCAACATATATTTTCACCCAGAAAAAGAAATTTGACGTATCAACTCACATTTCCAGTGTGCTTAGCTAGAAGTTTAACAAGGACATCCCTGTTTATTATCACCTACAAAAGCATCCCAATAAGTTGCAGAGTCAGATTTAGTACACCTTTGTGTGTGAGAACAGTGAACACATAAAAAAAGCCCGAACCAATTAAACATTTTTAATAAAGATCATAAGTCCCCATATTGAAAGGAAGTCCAACTTTTACCCCAAAATATAAATATAGGTGTCCCTGTGGTGGCATTACGCCTGGACTAAAATACCCATTATTTTTATTATGGACTATCATCACCATTGTAATTTTAAAAAGATCCCAAAAGTATACTTAGAAACCGGTTGAAGGCATATGAGATCTCCGGAAGGATTTCAAATGCAAGATTGAAACCTTCCAGTTAAATGTAATAAGAGGTAGCAAACAAGCTCAAACTTGCCTCTTTTGCACGAATCAGAACATCACTGGCTGGCATTAAACCAGAGGATGGAACACGGGGCTGTTGAATCATAGCTGAAACAGAAAGTTCTAACTGAATTCAGAAAAGTGCAAGAGAAAATACTTGAGAATTGCACACTAAAATCAAACGCAAGAAACTGAAAAGTACCTTTGGCATGTGGCATCATAAACCTTTTGCCTTTGCTTCCAGCAGAAAGTAAGAGGCATGCCTGGCCTATAGCAGCTCCAACAGCAACCGTATGTATCTGCATATGACATAAAGCATAAAGATAACGAAAAGGATGTAGCCATGCACTAAGTACCATTTAAAACAAGTCAAGGCATGCTATAAGAAATGCAACTTAAAATCAGGCAAATATAGTGGTACCCATTTTTGTCAAAAAAGAGCAGAACTGCGACAATAATTACGAAAATGACCCATGAGGTGTGAAATATTTGCAGAAAACCAGATAATAATGGTTCTGCAGTGGGCAACCTTTCCTTTTAAAGAAAAGAGGCCAAAGGAGATCCTGACCACAATGCACCATAGTTAAATATAAGTTCATATATGACATGAAGCAGGATGTTTTGTTCACGAAATAAATTTGCATAACATCGACGTAATTAATAGCTATAGAAACCATATGTTAATGACTGACACTTTCAAATTGAGGCCAGTAAACAAAAAAAAACACCACATCCAGGTAAATTATCTGGAAAGAACACACTGGAATGTTCTCAACAAATTACTCAATCTTGGGCATTCAAAGCAGCTAAACAAGCAACCTGAGCCTGTACGAAATATATAAGAACTATTCATACACACAGAAACCATACCTCATTCTTCAATTGCATCATAGCATCATAAATTGCGAAACCTTCAGTCTCCATCCCAACCTTATATTACAGAATATTTTCAAGCATCATTAAAGACGCTATGAATAGAAAATTCAATGAGGAACTTCGAAGAAAAAGAAACAGTTAAACAATGAATATTGGTTGAAAAAAAGTAACAACACATTAGCGGTCTGGAGGAGAAGATATAAAATTACGAATAGACCACTATAATTAGAAGCAAATTAATAAATGGCAATCAGAAAGGATTAAAAAGCAGTAAATGAGACAGACAATGCAAAATTAACAATTATAATTTATAATGAGAAGTGAGAACAAAGAGTAGTAATATGATTCAGGGACCAAAATTGGAGCTTAAGCTTTGTTTTCTCATTTAAGCTCAATATTCTAAAAATCTTTCATTCAACACTCGTTTGATATCAGCAAAAACCAATATAAATTCACCGACACAAAATATAGATATAAAACTATCAACCAGGGTGGAAATTCATGTTATTTTGTACTAAGTTTGTCTCATCCTATCATGCTTTCTTCATCCATTTTATTTCACCATGAACATAATGAGAACTATAACTTCAACTAAAATTAAATAATTGTGTTTCCCAGTTGTATAGGCGTTGAATATGTAGCGGTCATGCCATATTATATCATTTATCTCTGTAATCAATGTTTGCTATATTTTCTAACATGCTACATACTTGGCGGTGTTCCCAAGTAGTGCCAACGATACCCAAGTCATCACTCTCTTTTTTCATTCAAAGAAAATGCTACTTGTGGTATAAAGGAGAACAGCAGTCTTAAAACATGAAAGGCAATCATTAAAAAGAAGAACTATGTAAAGAAGAGACCGTGAAAGGGACAAGAATGTTCAAGAAAATATAAGATCACATCTTTTGAACAAATTCTGAAGGCAATAACGAAATTAATTCCTTAAGGTCTCACCGTTTCACCGTCATCACGAGTTGTCCCAGTGGAATTTATGTAGAGATAAATTGGCTCTTTGGGATCCATCCACTGAAGATACATCAACTCAGCTACAATAAGCTCGGTAACAGCTGGAACCAACTGAAACCCAGAAAGATCCATATTATTTGCAAGAATCAAGTAAAAGTATTATTCAAAATTTGAGAATAAAAGAACAAGAGAAATAAAATTGCCCAAACTCATTATTTCATAAGTAAGCTTCAAAATTTAAATTATATTGCTAAAATTACTTTGACAAAGTGAACTACTTAATGTCTTAACTTGCCTCTGCCAAAACTTTATTGAACTTCTCCTACAAGTGTATGATATCTAAGAACCACATAGATGTTCTAGCACAGCACTGAAACACCTTATTTAGTTTGAATACATGAAACCTATGAACGGAAAAACAAAAATAAGAGTTGAAGAACGGGCGGCACTAAACCATATGTAGTTAGACTATAATTAAATACATGCTTTTTGAGGAATGATTGGGAAATGAAGAGGTACTTCCAGACAAACTATCGCACAATTCACTATCCTGCTCCGATATGATGGCAATTCATCATCCTTTTATGCCATATATGATTCAGATGTTATAATATGCTGCCATAAACTTTGCTACTGTTGTCAACATCCAACATTATAGATTCATTGTACACGTATACCAACGGAAACAGCCATTAAAGTGAAGAAAACCTAGAATAGAAGTAAAATGGCATTTTGTCAGTCACGTCTTATTAGATATATAATTAAGGTTGTTTAATAAGCTCAGTGTAAATTAAGTGAAAAAGCTAGCCTTTGTCAGGATCAAAATATTATGACTTGATCGTGCATATATAATAATGGAAACAACTAAAATATGTGCAAGATGCCATCAAATAAAAGTAACGATCCAAATTGCTTTCAAAAACCGTCTTAGGAGTTGAGATGAATCTAACTGGTGGTCTTCATGTCAAGAGCAAACTAATAAATGAAAAGGCAGTAGGGTAAGATGTGAATTAGTGACAAATTTTTTGGTGGATATGATTTCCAAACACTGTCTGCTATATATATATACATACATATATATATATATATATATATATATATGGAGTAAGAGAGAGAGAGAGTGATGTTCAAATAAGAACCATTTACAGGTGTGAATGTGAGAACCAAATGATTTTGCTGTGAAAGTTAATAAATCCGTCGGAAAATTACTGAATCCACAACATTCAGATTTTTTGTTTGGGTTCGAATCCCATGAGGGGCAAAAATACAAATTTATTGGATTCAGTAAATTTCCTAGGGATTCATTAGTTTTCACAGCGGATCCATCATTTTTTGGTTCTCACGTTCACACTTTAAAAATTATTCTCACGTTAATCCTCATCTCTCTCTCTCTCTCTATATATATATATATTTGAATTCTAGCTATTAGCTCCATAATGACCTAAAACCTAATTCAAATTTTCTTAATCATTCACTTTAAAATCAGGAAAGGAATAGGCTAAAAGAACGAAGAGTAGAGTCAAAGTAGTAACCGGCATGCCAATGTACACTATTCTCCCGTGCAGCAATAGTGAAGGCAAGTCTGGTGGAGGTCTTCTTGGTCTGTGCTCATTGTATGAAACAGATCTCTACCTGTTTCAAGCAACAATAATAATATTCATAAGTGAAGAGCTTTTGATTTTTCCACAAAAAATACAATCAATACGTTATTTTTCAAAGTATAAGAGCTTAAACTCTTTTTAAACCCTTTCAATTTCTAATTTCTTATCCAGATAAATTAGTACTAGTTCATTCTCGAAAACACCCACTTGCAAGCAAGAACTTTCGTTTCATCAAAATTAACGAAACAATCAAGCAGATATATGTAGAATAGACAAGTAACTGGATTGAAATTTGAAGTGAGCGGTTGCACGCGTCCAATTGCAAACACACACAGAGACTATTAGTCACAAACAGAAACAGGAAATACCTGGGCAGGGGTGGCCATGAGCGTGGGAGAGTCGAATACGTCCAAAAACGGAGGCGTATCAGAGTTTTTGGGTCTGTTAAGGAGCGTATCGGGAGAGTTGGCGGCAAGGGAGGCGAGCCTGGATAGAAAGGGGTCTTTAGGGTTAATAGGAGCCATGGGAATCTTGGCGCTGTTGGTTACACCGAAACTACGCCGTTTGGACGACTGGACGACGGAAGCTGATGAGGAGCAGCAGAGAGACGAAGCCATGGGCATCCGCAGACAGTTAGCCATTGAAATTTCGCCTTTGGAGGAAGGAGACGACGGTAACTGAAGAGTAGATATCAAACAATCCACACCCGATACTGAGCTCCGAATCGTGTCGTCTCGGGTCGAGTAACAAGTGTGTGGGTATCAAATATTCTCCATTCGTCCCTAATACGTTTCTATGAATTTTCGATATGAAGTTTAATAAAAATTATTGAATATTTATAATTGAAGTAAGCTTTTAATTAATATAATATTAAATTTATTAGTAGTAGATTATAAATAGTAAAATATATAAAAATAAATAATATTATTAAATATAATAAATAAAGATAGTGGTGGTTCATAAGTGATAAATGATGTAATAAAGAGTGTTATTATGATAATAAATAGATAGTATTTTATAAAGTAGTTTCTATAAATAAAAAAGAATAAATTTAATGTATGAATCTAAAAGGAAAATTAGTAACAAATTTTAGGGACGAAAGAAATAATAACTTTCATAAATCAAATTTTATTTATGATGATTAATGATGTTATATTGCCACAATTTATGTGAAAAGCTTCCAACGTCAAATATTACAAGTTTTTTCATTTACCCTTCTTCGACATTGGGGACAAAGATTTACTCGAAAAGAAAATCTTTTTGTTCTGTTCTTTTCTTTTGAGTCGGAGAAGCGAAAAATATAATGCAAATCGAGTCGAGAGAGCGAACAATACAAATTGAATCCAAGATTTATTCTTTTTTCTTTTTCTTCTAATCTTTGTGTAAAATGACCTAAAGATAAGATTAGATTTTTACCTCCCTTATGTTTAAAAGGAATAGGCAGTGGGTTACAGAAAACAAATTCTAGTAAATTCTTGAGATTGATGCTTTTTTTTATTTTTTAGTTTCTTTTATTTGTAGTATCCTTCTTTATCCTAAGAAAACATGTTTTTTGGGAATCCTTCGTATGCATACATACATTTACAAGATATATGTACTAATGTTGAATTATAAAGTGAAGTTGGTACATACCATGCACAAAAATTTATTTTAGAGTATTTTTAATTTTTAATAACATTTCATGTGACGTATATTAGCTCCATTGTATTATAATCTTGAGCATGTGAGCTCCTCTTGAATAGAAGCACATCCTGCAATTTAAACTCTCAGAGCTCGTCCAGCACAAGATATGGCTCACCATGCATCAATTATAAAAGGGGATGAGAATGGATAATTGATGGGATATGGCCCAACCGACGGGTCCACTAATGTGCCCAAACGAGCTGGGCCTAACGCCATAAATATGCCCACGCGGTCGCCCTGCGAGACTTAATCATCGCCCAAAACCCTAGCCTCCCTGTAACCGCTATCCTCGGCCAATGGAGGGACGCCCTGTAACCAAGGTCGCGTCACCTCCACGTGGCGCATTTAAAGCGAAGGTCCGGCTCCGGCCAATGGAAGGCATGCGGAGGAAGAGTCACACCACCACCAATGGAGAGGTCGGGCACGCCTACATGGGCGTATTCGGAGTGATAAATAGAAGGAAAACGATGTTAGAAGGGTTAGCAATTTCATCGAATACAAAGGCAGAACCAATACTGCACGAAAAGCTCTAGTAAGAGTATTGAGGAATCATTCTCCGTGGACGTAGATCTCATTAACGATCGAACCACGTAAAAGCCTAGGTGTTCTTTATTGCTTTATATAAATCTCGCACACTCGCATAGCTAGATTCATCATTGGCGCCGCTGGGAAACCCGAACAAGAAAGCTTCGCTTCCTCTACAACTAAATGGCAAGAACACGCACAACCGCCGCCACGCCGGCAACAACCGGCCGAGGACGACCGGTGGTCACCGGTCATGGAAAGGAGATCGCGGACGCCACGGCGCGCCACACTCCGGAGGCAACATGGAAAATGTTTCCATACACCTCGGGACCGCCTCCCCAACGTAGGGAAGATGTCGACCTCAACGAGGACGAGCAAACAGCTCATTCGCCCCACGAGGTCCTCGACCGAGCCGTGAGCGAGTTCCTCCACGCCAATCTTGGCCATTCCAAAGCTTCTCAACCAGAGGACCAAAGGCGGGCCTCGAGGCCCCTGATCGAACACCACGGCAGCCCGGCCGCCCCCATCCGGAATAGCGGATCCCACCCCAAGGCACGATAGCCGAGAACGCGATCGCGCTCGACGCTGCAGCCGCCGCGCGGCCGAGCCGCCGCCTCATTCGCGGAAGCCGCCACCGCGGCGAGCCGCCATCATCGCCGCCTCGCCGTCATGGGCCGATCTCCACCTCGTCATGCCGACCGAGAGCTGAGCAAACAGAGGAAGAAAGGCGAGTCGAACCCCTGAGGGACGATAGGCGCCGCTATCGATCCCCACCCTCCGTAAAGAGATGGCAACGATCTCCGGTTCGACCGACGGAGGATCATCTCCCTTTCTCCGTGGAGATTCTAGACACGCCACTTGCCCCATGCAGGGGCACCCAATATAGCGGCCTCACGATGGCCTCGGAGACCCTCCGACTTTCTTTTCGCCACGCCACCAACATGGCGATCAAGGAATGGAAGATTTTCATGTGCAAAATCTTCCCGAGGTCTTGGTCTCAACGCACGGCGTTGGTTCACCCGCCCGCCGTAACAAAGATACACCGCCTGTGACCTCATGGATCGCTCAAATGGCGCTTCTATCGAAGATGCCGCCCAGCAGCTTTTCCTCCGACTGCCACAATCCGCCATATGGACGAGACGATGTCAAACTTCGCCTCGAGGTTCATCAAAGAGTCGCTCAAAATCGACGACAAGAACGACCTCTACATCATCAACGCTGCTCAAAATGGGATCCGACCCGCCACGAACAAAGAAATCACCAGGAGAAACCAAAGACGCGAGTAAGCTTTGGAACTGGTGGACAACTTCGTCGAGGGAGACGAGTCGGATCGGAAGCGGAAATGCAGGGACGAGCGGTCCGAGAGAAAAAGCCGGATGACCGAGTTGAGGCGCCGATCGCAGGGCGCCTCGGCGAGAATCAAGAGGGCCACCGAGTCTAGCTCTGACCTCGGCCCAACCCCGGCGGCAGAGCCGCCCCTACACAAATCAAGGCGGAAATATTCGAGCTCACCGAGCTCTTCCCAAACCCGCCCCTATGAAAGGGGATCCAAGAAGAGGTCCACGACGAGTATTGTGACTATCACTAAGGGTATGGTCACGATACCGAGGATTGCGTAAACACAGGCTCACAGATCGACGAGCTCGTTAAAGGAGGGCCCTCAAGAAATACCTCGGACGAGTGGTCCAAGAACGTAGCGCGCAAGGACGGAGGTGGCGACAAATCGCGGGCCGACCCCCCAAGCGACCCAACTGAAGACGACGAGGACGAAGGTCCCAACGCTATGGAGCAGTGTCTATGTTGTTACCGGATCGCCTCGGACGACGAGGTCGTCCTCAAGAACGACGCCCGAGGCCGGCCCTCAAGAGCCAAGAACAAGCGACTCGGGATGGTGAGAACATAACGTTCTCCAGGAGGACCCGTGCCCAAGATCATGCCGCACGGGACGCCATCACGATCAGCCGCGGTGGGTAACAAAACGCCCACCGGTCTATATCGACATCGGAGCCTCCACAAGATCATCTTCCGTAGCTGTCGGACAAGCTTGAGGTCGGAGGCATTCTGTACTCCCGTGCCCTCCCGCCACGGAGCTTCACTCAAGAGGCGCCCACCGGGGGGTCATTACCCTTCCGGTCACGGTGAGGCGGGCTCCTGTGCCTCACCACCAAGGCCATCCGATTCTTCCCGGTCCGAGCTCCCTCTCCGCACAACATCATCCCTGGAGAGATTGGGCAGACGCCACCAAGGCCGCCTGCTCGGTCTACCACCACCATCAAGATTCCCACCCCGGTGGGAGTGCTCAGCATCCAGGGAGACCAAACGGCAGCAAAAGAATGCCTACGACTCTCAACTCAAGATGCGGCCTCGCCCCAGGCATAGCAATTACCGAGCCCTCGGAGACCGACACCCCGGGATGACCTGACCGAGGGCCTCCAACTATACGACGACGATCCTTCGAAGGTCATCCAGGTCGGCACCCAGGGCCCAGCGGACGTCCGGCAGCACGTCATACGACTTCTGAGAGAATATAGGGACGTGTTTGCTTGGTCCCCGCTCGATATGACCGGAGTGTCACCCGAGCTCATAACTCACCGCCTCAACATCGACCCGGCTACCAAGCCATCCGTGAGAAGAAAAGGATATTCATGCATGAGCGCAGCCCGGTCATAAGGGACGAGGTGACTCAACTTCAAGGCCAAGATCTTGTTCGAGGTCAACACCGACCGGATGGCTAATCCAATCGTGGTCCGAAGTCTTGCGGAGGGTGGCGCGTGTCGTCGATTATACCGACCTCAACAAGCACCGCCCAAAGATTGCTACCCTCCCGATATCGACAAGAAGGTGGAGGCATTGGTGGGCCACGAGATGTTCACTTCACGGATCTATACAAGGGGTACCACCAAATCCTGATGAGCCCGGAGGACGCACCAAAGACCGCGTTCATCACCGACTTCGGCGTCTTTGCGTACCGGAAGATGCCCTTCGGCCTCAAAAACGCCGGGGCTACTTACCAGAGGATGGTGGATGCAACATTCAAAGACCACATCGGGGAGATCGTCGAGGTCTACGTCGACGACATAGTAGTCAAAGTCGAAACGGAGAGCTGCGCCGACGACCTCGGCACCATCCTCCAACTCCTCAGGTCGGCCAACCTCAAACTCAACCCCCAGAAATGTACATTTATGGTGAAGACCGGCAAGTTCTTGGGATGCTGGGTTTCTCAGGAGGGCCTGAAGGCCAATCCCACCAAGGTGAAGGCAGTGCTCGACATGCAGGTGCCAAGGACCATCCGTGAGATCCACAAACTCACCGGTGCCTACCGCCTCAAGTGATTTCTCTCGAGCCGCAGAAACAGCCCCATTCTTCAAAATCCCGAGGAGGGCTCCTGACTTCGCTGGCGGGAGGAACACCAGCCGCCTTCTCGCACCGAAGGAGTACTCGCCGACCGCCGACCTGTCCGCCCAAAGCAAGGTGAATCTCTCCCTATATTGGCCGCCTCGGACGAGGCCATCAGCCATGATCTTGGTGCGGGATGATGTGGGACGACAACTCCCATCTATTTTATCGGTAGAGCCTCAAAGGACCGTAGACAAGGTACTCGGCCTCGAAAAAGTAGCTACTGCCCCGTGAACGCCAAACGACGCCCGACCCTACTTCCAAGCTCACTCCGTCCGGTGCTAACCGACTTTCCTCGAGACAAGTCTTGTTGAAACCTGAGTCGTCCGGACGTATAGCTAAGTGGGCACTGGAGCTCGGCGAGCACGACATTTCGTACTCACCCAGACCGGCCATAAAAGGGCAAGCTCTCGCCGACTTCCTGGTTGAGGCCAAATTCACCGAGGTAGGCTCTGCCAGCGAGGTAACTCCAGCTCCCGCCCCCACGGCGGAGGAAGCCGCCCTAACACCACCAGATGGTTGCTGGCGGATGTACGTGGACGGAGCATCGTGCAAGACAGGCAGCGGGGCGGGCATCCTCCTCCTCGGCCCAGATAAGCAAGAAGTCACCTACGCACTCCGGTTTACCTTCCCGACCACCAACAACGAGGTGGAGTATGAGGCCCTAATCTCCGGACTCCGCCTCGCTAAGGAGCTGAGGGTGGATGAGATCCAAATCTTCGGCGATTCCCAGGTCGTCGTGAACCAGGTGTTAGGCAAATACGAGGCGAGAGGACCGAATGAAACAATACCGAGAAGCGAAGGAGATGTTGACCTCGCTCGGTACTTCAATCCACCGAATCCCGAGGAAAATAGCCGGCCGACGTCCCCGCAGTTAGGCTGCGTCGTCAACAAGTCCACCAAAGGAGGAGATCGTTCGAAGCATAAGCGAGTCCCACGTCGGCGTCATCACCGAGATAGAGCCGAATTGGATGTCTCCCCTGAAGGCCTACCTGGAACACGGCGCACTACCTTCAGATCGGCTCGAAGCCAAAAAAATGATGGCAAAATCCCAGAAGTATCTCATGCATGAGGGCGCTCTCTACCGGAAGTCTTACCTTCAACCCCTCCTGAGATGCCTCGGGCCAGAAGAAGCCGACTACGTGCTCAACGAAATTCACCGAGGGTCTTGTGGAAGCCACATCGGGTCGCGAGCACTTTCAAAGAAGACGCTGAGGTCGGGATATTCCTGGCCCACCTTGTACAAGATTCGGCCGAGCTCGTCAAGAAGTGCCCAAAGTGCCAGATTCACTCCACAGTCAAAAGCTGCCTCAGACTGATTTGAGCAGCCTGCAGAGTCCGTGGCCTTTCATGCAGTGGGGGATCGACATCGTTGGCCCGCTCGACCGAGCACCGTGTCGACTTTGATATTTAGTCGTAGCCATAGACTACTTCACAAAATGGGTCGAGGCCGAGCCACCGAGCCTCACGGCGTAAGATTCAAACCTTTGTGTGGAAAAATATAGTCCGCCGCCGCGCATACCGCACATCCTCGGTCTCGGACAACGGCACTCAATTCGTCGACAAAACTTCAAGGTGGTGCGAAGAGCTTGGATCGATCAACGCTTCACCTCGGTCGCACACCCGCAAGCGAATGGTCGACCGGGTGACGAACCGCACGATCGCACAAGGATTGAAGAAGAGGCGGATCGAGCTAAAGGCGATCGGGCTGAAAATCTCCTCAAGTCCTCCGGTCCCACAGACCACACCTCTGACGGCGCACGGAAGACCCTTTAGCCCGGGTTCACGGTACCGAGGCCGTCATACAGCCGAGATCGGCGCGCCAAGCCCTCGCACTCTCCACTCGACCGTGCCAGAACGAGGAAGACCTGCGGCCAACCTTGACGCCTCGAGGAGAAGCGAGCTCGCCTTCATAAACGAAGCAATCAAGGCCCGTGTCGCACGGTACCACAACAACGGTCAAAGCCTCCGCCCCATGTGGGCGACCTCGCCCTAAGAAATAATGAAGCCAGAGAGCCGAGCGTCTTAACAAGTCGGATCCGACATGGGAAGGCCCGCATCGCGCTCACGGGACCTCGCAGCGGGCTTACAAGTCGGCTCACTTGTCCGTGCACTTGTCCCCGAACTCGCACATTATGCATTTAAGGAGGTATTTTACATAGCTTCGATTTAAAGTCGACATCATGTTAGTTCCTTAATTGCTTTGCCAAAAGTACGATGTTGATTACATGTTCAATAAAACACCGCTTTTATGATGAATATTTCACTTGACTCATACATATGTGAACATCCGTTTGGATACACCACATTTAAACCTTCACAAGGGACGCCTTACGAAGATGAAAATCCCACCAAGTAGGGTAAGCGTGCAGACACCCATTAAGTTGGGCGCCTGCACGCAAAGCGCATGATTACCCATTAAGTTGGACGCCTACACGCAAAGCATCAGACACCCATTAAGTTGACGCCTACATGCAAGCGACATCCGCACCGATCTCGCCATCTCATACCCCTTTATTTGGGAAGATATGCACTGGTACAAAGTCTAAATGCATTAACGACTACAAACAAAGTACCAAGCCATATACAAGACAACCGGGCTTCAGAGCTCGTTTATACCCATTTATTTGGGAAAATACACACCTATGTATACAGTATAAATACATTTACGACCAAAACGAAGTCCTAAGTTATGTTTGTACCTCTCAAGGGGGAAAATATACACTTCGAAACGAGTCTAAATACATTTATATCTACATACAAGGTCCTATACTATACATAACCTCATTCGGGCTTCCGGGCTCCGCCTCGCCAGGACTTGCCGAAGCTGCACCAATTCTCTACAAAATCTCGGGCCGACGATGTATGCAGAACGAACTCAGTGCCTTCGACCCGGTCGATAAGGCCGAAATCACCACAACTGCTCCCGGCGCTCGGCGCGGGCTCGAGGCAGCCCGAATGAGCGGCGACTCGAGTCATCTTCACCCGCCTCCCGACACTCAAAGTGGCGGCGCAGCACGGGCATTCCGGGAGTGGGACGCACCCGAGGTCACACCCCACCCCCCGACCGGACACCGGCCGTGTGCGACCGCCCCCACCCGGCTCTCCCGCCGACTGAGGTCCTCGGTCGCCGTCCGCCCCCGCAGGATCCCCTCGACGATCCGCCCGCCGGACCCATCAACCTCAAGACTTCGGCATGATCAGAGTAGCCGCCCTCCTCTGCGGGTTCTTCTATGATCGGGTCGGCAGAGCCCGCTGTTGCCTCGCCGGGGCATGCGACGCGTTCGGACGATGTCATACATCTCCATAAACTTCACCACGGAGTCGACGCAGCTTTGAACTTCTTCTGTTGGGCCCTCCTCATCCCTCAAAGACCATGCCCTCCGCCAAAAAGCTATGGACTCGGCCGTCGGCCGGATATGGTAGTCCCACCACCGGGCGGACTGCCTCTCGTACTCAGATGCTCCTCCGACAACCGAGCGAGCCTCTCCGCAATCAATTCAAGTTGTTCCTCGACCGCATCAAACGTCCTCGATAGCGTCGGCAGATATGTCCCCCGGACTCGACTGCGCGACCTTCAACTTCAGCCTCGTTCTCGGCCAGAGGCGGGCCACTTCCGATCAGCCTCGCCCAACTTCTTCTTCAGATCGCAGACGGCCGAGCCGACTTCCATTGTGGCCAAAACTGGGATAGGTCGGCACACCGCTCCTCCAGAAAGCACCTCTTCGTCCTTCTCACCAAGGCACTCGGACTTCTTTAACTTCGTCAACAATTCATGGTCAAGTCCACCCATTTAGGTGTGAGTCTCGAAAATAAACGAGACAACACAAATCTTCAAAATATCGTTTATTACTCAAAAAGGGAAAATTATTACAAGGCCTGTGGTCCTATCGACCCGCAGCTCACGCTATTACATCAGTCCACCGACCTCGGGCTATGGCCGGTCTCGACGACCTCGATGCTCCCTGCTGCCCACCGCCGGGGGACCTCCGACCCGCCTCCTCCCGCCGCCTCCTCCTCCTCCTCCTCGCCTTCAGCCGGACCTCGGCAGGAGCTCCCGGTCATGATCCTCGCCCTCCTTACACCGGGCGACGACCTCGCAGCCGGGAGGTAGAGCTGGATGCCGAGCCTCCAAAGATTTGGAAGGAGTCACCAGATCACCCCGGGCGTAAGCTTTGTCCACCTCTCTTGGGTCGACCTCGGTCCACCCATGCCGACCTTATCAAAATCGGGCATGGCGGCCGCCACCTTCCCTGTGTGATCCGACACCACCTTCGGCCAAGACGGCGGCGAGATCGGCAATGAAAGCCGAGAAGCTCTCCGACTCGATGAGCCGGCTGGCAAAGGCCCTCAACAAGGGTCCTCGGTCGGCCACCTCGCACTCCTCTCGTCTCATGAGGTCCTTCTTCGCCCGGCCAGCTCCTCTTTGAGCTCCTCGACCTCCCTGGCAGCCTCCGCCCAGTGTCTCTTCTTCAGTATGCCTCAAGAAGAACCTCCCGCCTCGGAAGCCTCGGCGGCTCGCCCGCCCTCGCGGCCGGACGCCATGGTCTCACCGCCGCCCTCGCGGCGGCAAGATCCTGCCAGCGCCTCTTGGGCCGAGCTCTCGGTGCAAGACCGTGGCGACACTGCCTCCCAAAGAAGGCTGCAGGCCCCATCATCGAGCTCCCACCGAAAAGGAGATGCACAAGTCAATAACCGATTGCAAGCAAACAAATCTTAATATGAAGAAGCTTCACGTACCTCGGGGAGGATGCGACCAAGCTTGGGGGCGGTACCAGACTCAAGGCGGCCCCGAGGTCGAGACTCCGATGCCGGGTGGACCTCGGCTTAGGCCCACTCATCACCGCCCATGTTGTCCACCCTTCGGCCCCTACTAGGTCCAGCCGCCTCTGCTTTTCTTGGCCTCGCCTGCGCGATGGCGAGCCCACCTCATCCTCAACTTCACCTGCAAAAGAGAAAGACACATTAGCACAAAGAAAATAAAGCGAATAAGGACTAAGAAAAGGGATGCCTCTCCCCGTCTGACCCGTCCCGACGCTCCGACCGAAAACACTCAAATGGCCTTCCCGGATCGTCCCGGTGTAACTTATGGATAAGATCTCACCAAGGCTGCTCAACAACTCCTCCATACGGCCCAAGGGCTTGATTTTCGGGTCCACCAACAGGCGATACCCCACTCATACCTCGGCTCCCTCACCCACGTAAAGAAATACCTATTCGCCAACGGGACACCTTGGAGGACGGCTACCTTAAATTTCAGACGGGGTGATGATAGTACACCCTTCTATGGTCTTCACGCTAAAAAGCGCATCAATACCTCAAGGACAACTCCTCGGCAATGCCATAACAAGAGAGCCCCACCCCACCAACGACCTAACGAATTCGGGTCAATCGACAAATGAGGATCCGAAATACTCTTGAAGGCTAAGATAAATGGGGATGAGGGTACCTAAGACTGCCTCAAACCGCCTACATAGACAAGAATAAACCCTCCGGAGGGCCATCGCCTATCGTCCGGATGCGTGCGACACCACCACGCCTCCCGAATCCCAGACTCCTAACAACTTCAAAAGTTCACGCAACGCCAACCGACCGCCGCCCACCTTCGCACCATCCCATACGAGGATACCGCGGAATACTAGAACTCACCCTACAAACCTACCCAAACCATTGTAGCACATATAGTCTCTTACACCGGCAACTCACGCCCGTAACCCGAGGCGGAAAGGAACTTTCGAGCGAGAAGAAGATGAAGAAAACATACTTACTTTTCAAAGTAGTATACGGCTACTTCAAATAAAATCGATCAACTCAAAATCTCTCGAAATTCTCTCGAATTTTTAAGTGTCGAAGAAGAAGAAAGTGAGCAGTTGCCTCTTTTAGCGCCTATTTATAAGACTAGGCGCCGCAAATTGCCGCTTCAAATTCAACACGCGCCACACGTGATTGGATGTGCGTTACATCGCAAGACGCTGCTCGAAAGCCCAACTACCGCTGGCGCGTATGACGTCACGCCAGATAGGACGGCCGCCACCGACCTAGCAATCATCATACGGACCCCGGCGTCCTCCGGATGGCGCGCCTCGGTCGCACCGTCCTTCCCACAAATGCCAAGGAACCACATCGGACCTCGGCCCTGTCACCGCTTGACCTTTACGGAAAGCCTACAACCAGATCGGACCTCGGCTAACCAGGCCGCAGAGTCTGTGCGGCCCGAGACACACCACGGCATCCCCGAAAAGGGCGGTCTCTCAGGTCGGACATCGGCACCCACCACAGGAGAAACACCACTTCAGACCGCACCTCGGCGTAACAAACGCAGAGGCGCGATATCTAGGTCGGACCTCGACTTCCTTCGATGCCACATCTCTCAGTTCGGCACCAGAAGACCATCACACTAAAAGGACAACAACTCCAAGGAACAACTTCAGCCAAGCCACACCTCACCTCGGCGAAGCGCTTTCTTCACTCCACCTCGGCCTCGCTGTCCCTCGGCTATTCGGGGGGGGCTATGATGGGATATGGCCCAACCGATCGGGTCCACTAACAGCCCAAACGAACCGGGCCTAACGTCGATAGCGAGCCCACGCGGTCGAGCCCAGGCGAGACTTAATCATCGCCAAAACCCTAGCCCCCAAAACCGCTATCCTCGGCAATGGAGGGCGCCTGTAACCAAGGTCGCGCCACCTCCACGTGGCGCACGAAAGGCGAAGGTCCCGGCCCGCCAATGGAAGGCATGCGGAGGAAGAGTCACACCACGACCAATGGAGAGGTCGGCACGCCTCTGATGGCGTATTCAGTAGTCAGATAAATAGAAGGAAACCGATGTTAGAAGGGTTAGCAATTTCATCAATACAAAGGTCAGAACCAATACTCTGCATGAAAAGCTCTAGTAAGAGTATTGAGGAATCATTCCTCCGTGGGCGAGATCTCATTAACGATCGACCCACGAAAAGCTCGGTGTTCTTTATTGCTTTATATAAATCTCAAGACACTCGCATAGCTAGATTCATCAATAATCAATCATATTATAAGCTCCACCATAAATAACTACCAAAGAATAAAACAATTTCACATGTACCAAGTTGATGCCATGGTAAATCTGATCCTTTGTCTCAATGCATAAATCGATATGTCCCAACCACATTATAAAAAATCTTCCTAAACACACTACCAAATACTAGTTCAAAACACTGCTCAAAACATGTAGCTACTTCTAGCTAGAGAATTCTGCCATTCCCACACGCTAAAGAATCATCACTAGGCTGCGATTTCTTCTTCTGCACGGCCGCCATCGATCACTACGGGCTTCATATTCTCAGTCCTCAGAGCCTCAGCAATCCTCTCAACAGGTATGATTGGAAGATGTGCTGCCACCTTGTACCCTCTCTTGGCAGCAACTTCAACCTTCTGGTTGTACATGTCCGAGCAGTAGCCGGCTAGTGGACTAGCAGCTTGAGCAGCTCGTTGGAAGAGGGCGTACTGGTTCAGCACACGCCAGACATACAATGCATACTCCTCGGTTACTGGCTCATACTTGGTGTAGAAGTCCTTGGCTACTGGTTCATACTTGGCATACACTTGTTTTGCAAGTCCAGAGGCAGTTTCCACCATGCCACTTTTCTTCACATCAGCCATCACACAACGAGCAGCAACAGGTGCTCTCCGAGCATGGTCGAAGGCTTTGAAAGATGCGCACCTCAGAGATGAGGGCACGCACTTCTGCACTTTGTGCAAAGACTCATCAACCTGCATAATCCATCCAGATTGGTTCACCCTTTCTTTCTGGAGGAATATAAATTGTTTTCTCCAAAAAGACGTTAACAGAGGCCATCATCATTCAAGAATAAGTACCAATCAATATTGTGTGGAGTTGAAGATGAATCCTTTGTGAAAAAGGATGGAGAAATTGTCCATCCATAACATAAGAGATCATCAATATCGAAAAATTCACACAAGTGGAGCAATGCTTAAAGAACGAGTTCATCATTTTCTAGATCATAAAAGTTCATGTTTTAAGGAGAGGCTCAAAGGTAAAATAAACGAGCTTAACTCAATTGCACAATATTCATGAATGAGCAAGCAAAGGAATCGATCATAAACTTACCCCTGAGATGGAAATGAACATCATTTTCAGTTGACAAATTCTATAACATCATATAGCCATACCAAAGTCAAAAGAAGAATTTCTTGATTACTCTAATCTAAGGAAAAGAAAGATCTCCAGATGTGATTTTAGAATACACAAAAGAGGGTATTTGGTTTCTCTACAAATTCTTAACTTACCTGATCAATTTAATTCGATTGTATAGTAAAAATAAAGAAAACAACTCAGAAAGAACCATTTCTCAATCCAGGAGCTTCAACCTCCGGCAATGCCACTGCGACATCTATTTTCTAAATAGAATCTCTGCATCACCAACCATATCATGCCATAATTACACACTCAACTCATTATTCTCCTTGAAATGAAAAAAAGGGAAAGGAAAAAATGCATACATACTAACCGACCAAAAATTAACATTTGACTAGTTAATTAAATCAAATTCAACCTAATTGAGAGAAATACTCTTTATCAAGGAAAGCCCCAGCGAGTCGTTCTGCGTTTAACCCTAATAAGATCAAACAATCGCACGAAACAAAATCGGAAATCATCAAAAATAAAAGAAACACATAATCGGAGAACAGATTAGAATATCATCATACCCAGCATCCAATACTGAAACGCATTATACCTTGCGATCCGCAAACTTGAGGACTTGAATAGGGAGATCGTGTGATTTAGCATAAAGCGGGCCGATAACGGTCCTAACAGAGTCCTCAACGACGTTAATACCGGGCTTGAGCCGGCCCGATCTCTCTTTGGCGAAACCGTAGAGGCTGGCGATTAACATCAGCGCATGAAGAGCGGCGACCACCACGAAATCGAAGTACTTGAGCCTCGGCCTGTTCTCATCGCCCCTCGCCTTAATTTACAGAAACCAATTAGGCATCAATACATCAAATCAAATCAAATCATAGGGAAGAAAGAGGGTGATTGATGGCAGGATTACGGGTTTTGTCTGTTGGAGATTGCAATCTGTTTTCGCCATGATCAATTACAACAACAGCGCTAATCTCCTCTGTCTGGTTCTTCTTCTTTTCCGATCTATAGAGGTAAAGTCGAGATTTGTTTATGTCGCTTTGGATATAGAGAGAGAGAGGGAGGTGGTGTATTATGTGTGTGCGAAATAAATGCGTGTGCAGTGTGTGAAATTTATGAGCATGCAAATATGCAACTCTTGGAAGCTAACGTTACATCTTCAATTTCATGCAATTGGTGTATGTTTGTATGGCACATATTTTATTTATTTAATAATTTTTATTAAAACATATTTATTTCTTTTTTTAGAAAATGTGATACATTAATTTCACATCTCATGACATCATACTTTATATGATTCTATATGTCAATTACTTTAAAAATCATAATAATCACAGTAACAATACGACTTTATATATCGTTTCCTCGAAAGAAAAATTGATGAATTCCATCATGTGCGTACGATCAAATTTTCAAATATAGTACCATGCAATTGGTGTATATATGGCACATATGTTTTTTGGATTTTTCTTTTTTTTCTGAGAGAAAGTAAGAAGTCAATATTATTTCACATCATGAAAGTAGATATTTTTAATTGTGCCTCTATGAACTCAATTCATTGGTTTGGAATTAATGGATTTGGAACACATTACCAGATTTTTAACGCAGTCCCATAAAGCATTATCTATATAAAATATTGTTAATGGGCATAAATTCCCACAACCATTTTACGAAAGCATGTTTTTTGGAAGAATTTTGCGTCCATCTTAGAAGGGAAATTACATATAGGTATACTACATCATCTCTCATATAAATTTAATTTATATTAATAAAATATTATCATATGAGAGAGGATGTAGTACACCTTCATATTCTATTCTATGGAAATTCCCATCTTAGAAAGCAGGTTGTGTCAATATTGTTGTGAGAATCTTGACCACTTTTAAACTTAATACTCCATCTATCCATCAAATTCGTTCATTGATTTTGATAGTACGAGTTTTTTATAAATTGTAATAAGTATAAAATAATTGGGTATAAAGAAGTGGGGCATACGGATAATAAATGAATATATAAATGGATAGTAGGTGTAAAAATATGAGCCATGACTGACTATTTTGTAAATAAGTGGATAAATTTAGGGTGAAAAATACGAAGTTGATGTTTCCAAAAAAAATGGACACTTTTGTGAAGGAACCAAAATGAAATTAAATAAACATATCTGATGGATGGATGGATTAATAAGTAATTAATACATAACTCATTTTATGAAGATATATTTCGTAAAAATAAATTTAAAATAGTAGTTATTTAATGCCAAAAAATATAAAATTTACAATTTGGATAAAAAATATATTTTACAGTGAATTACATGGAAAGCTGCAAGTACACTTGATGTCCTCAGTTAGCCGCCGGTTAGTATTCAAAGGCGGCTAATTGTTTTTTTCTATTATTTGTTTTATTCAATTAAACATGGTGCGTAAATAATGTGAAATATGAAGCTAACCTAATTTGGCATGTTGCGACATAAATTCACATGAATATGTACTCACATCTAATATTTAGCTATAATAAATAAGAATGATAAGATTTTAACCTACTGAATTGTTGAACTTAATAGGTAATTATATTCAAATTATTTTAATGATAGTCATTATCTTCAAACTTTTCAAAAGAATTGCTAATCAGGCAAATAATATATTTCATGATATTCAAGAGAGCCTATATAATTTACTGCATATATACAACAACAACATGAGATTTGAATTTGTACCCTGAAACATATATTATTTTGATTCTCATTTATTTCCTATGTTGTCTTCTTTATTTAAAATGTGAAAATTTAAAGTTTGATTTTCTTTCTAAGCTTATAGCATATCTGTCGAAACATTGAGGTCAATTATACAAATAACAGTGAACTTCTTCAAGACTATAGATGAGAATGCTTCAAAATTAGGTCAAATTGTGGAGTTCAAGTAGATTTAAATAATTAACTTCACAACAATAAAAGTTTTATCCAAATCTTTAACAAATTCAACTTAAGCTAATGAGACATTAATTCAAACTTCACAACAAGAAAAATTTCACCTTCATCTTTCCCACAAACACAAAATCACGTCGATCAATCCATGATAAAATAAGCATCCTATGAATAATTCACTCTATTGAACACTATTGCAAGTGTTGCTGAGTTTGAACAAGTTCTTTTCTCACTCTCTATCTCTCCAAAATATTTATCTTTCTCTATCTACAGAAAAATATAGATATTACAAAATATGTTCTTATATTTACACATCTCTTTCTTCTCTACTCTATATTTGTATATTTCAACTATGTATATATCCAAATACATACATATATATATATATATATATTTGTATATCAATTAAACCATAACAGATAGAAAGCGAAACATACATCAAAAAAGCAAATCCCACACAAATTTCAAGAATAAATGTTAAGATAATAAAAAAGAAGTATATAAATTAATAAAAAACTTAAGAGAGAGAAAAGGAGAAAAAAAAGTCACTGACTTGCAGAAATAAAGCACTGTGACGGTGACTATTTAGAGAAGATTGTTGATAGTGATGGAGAAGAATTGCGTGAAAGAGAGAAGTGAGAGAGAAATAACATTTGGCTTTTAAAATCATCAAATTAGGGAAAAAGAATACCTAAGTTATGATAGGGAATAAAAATCATAGAATTCAAATGTAATTTTCCTTGTTTTTAGGAATCAGATTACTTTTCTTATTTTTTTTATAAATTAAATCAAACGTATCAATTTAATAATTGGGAATCAGATTACTTTCCCAGAGCACAATCCCTGACAAACAAACGGGCCCTCCGTATAATAATTTAATACCAAAAAATATATACTTTGCTATTTGGATAAAAAAATTATTTTGTATTAAATTACATGGAAAGCCGCCGTTTAGCTGTGTCCTCCGTTTAGCCACCAGCTATAATTTAAGAGCGGCTAATTGGTTTTTTTTTCTATATCTTTTATTTAATTAAATGTGGCACACTAAATTAATTTTTCTCCCTAAAACAAATTCCTCCATCAAGGAAAGTGACCATCGGTGGCTAATTGCTTGTTAATTTAACGGCGGCTAATTCATGCTCGACAAATCGAAAATCCTGTAACCTAACAATATATATTTGTAGGGTGTGATTATTGTGTGGATAATTTTTATAGTGTAAATATGAGAACAAATATCAATTCTTAGGTGGTGTTTACTTTGTATGATTAGGTTGGATAATTAAAATTAATCCAACCTAATCCAGTGTTTACTTTTAACGATTAATATCTGAGAATATCCCAAAGCCCGAGACTATTTTAATCCTTTAAATTGTTCTTTATTAATTTTAATCCAACCAATATAGGTAGGATTGAAATAATCCTTCAAATAAAAGGAGAATTATTTATCCCAATTTTAATCATTCACTAATCATTTGTAGTAAACAAATGATTGATAGATAAAAATTATCTTATCACATATTTAATCCATCAAATAGTCAATCCTTCAAAATGCTAATCATGAAAAGTAAACACTCCCTTAATAAATTAATATGAACACTTCAGATTTAATACATAAATTATAACGTATGTGCATAAATAATTATATGCAGAAATTTAAATATAACTAATTCAAATACATACTTAAAAATAACCATTAGATTTTCAAATCTAATGAATATAATTTCTCATTTATATATATTAAAGATTGTATATACATGAACCAATTCTTATATATATATACAAAACTTATTTTTACAATTTTGCTCTCGAATAAAAATATCGGAGACATAATTATATATTGGGGTAGCCGCCGTTGTTGGCCGGAGGGAAGGAGGTAGCCGTTGTTGGCCCTTGGTAGGGGTGAGAATCGGGACGGGACCGGGTATCCGTCCCGAGTCCCGAAGTCCCGAAAATTTGTATTTTTTGTGTCCCGGTCCCGGTCCCGAAAATGTTCAATTTTTTAGTCCCGTCCCGATCCCGATCCCGAATTTAAATGTCCCGAAAGTCCCGAATGTCCCGAAATTATCCGAAAATCTAAAAAATATCCGAATTTATGAGTGGGAGAATTGAAGAAAACAAAGTATTGATTTAATTCAAAAACATATATAATCGGGACTGGGATTTCCCGAACGGGACTTGGACTCCGATGCACCAACATATAAATTTCTCGATCCCTGTCCCGGTCCCGAACCCGTAAATTTCGGGACTCGGGGTCCCGAATCCCGTCGGGACTCGGGGCCCCTAATCCTGTCGGGACTCGGGTCGGGACAGGAATTTCCCGAGTCCCGATCCCAAATTCTCAGCCCTAGCCCTTGGAGGAAAGGGGTAGTAGCCACAAGAGTCAAGAGAGTGTGTGTAAGTGAGAGGAGTAGCCAGCGCTAGTGTTCAAATAAGAGAGAGAGAGACGGGGGGTTGCAAGAAATAGTGTGTGAGAGAGGTTAGCAAATTAGGGATGACAATGGATCGGATTTTGATCGGATTTTATTAGATCTAGATTCACTCAAAATTTTTTGTTTGGATCGGATCTGGTCCGATTCACCGAGTCCAAAAATTAGATTCGCACCCAGATCCATGAGATCTGTAGGGTTCAGGGTCTAGACTCGGATCAATGTATTTTCTCTTCTAAAATAAATCATAAATCAACTGTAATTCACAGTAATAATAATAATAATAATAATCTAGATATACAATAACACTATAATAATTATCTAGAATTTCTACAATCATCATTATACAAGAAGATGTTAGTTATAAATTTACTTTTATTTTCATGACATCAAATAATATTATAATGTGAATAGAAGTAGCACACATATCTTAACAAATAGACCATTCATATTTAATTCATATTTTTTTTCAAATTTAAGATACAATTTTCTAATGTTATTAACATATCTTCCAATTATATAACCTAGTTTATCCAATTTCGACTATAAAGAAAAATTATATAATATACTTATAAATAAAATAAAAATCATATATATATGGATCCATGGACCGGATCTGGATCGGATCTGGATCTCAGAAATCAAGATCCAGATTCAGATTTTAAAGGAATGATCAGGATCCGATCTAGATCTATTGGATCCTATTTTTTAAAGATTCAGATCCTGAAAAATGAATCTAGATATGTGAATCTGAATCGGGTCCAGGATCCATTGCTATCTCTAGTCGAAACCAATAATTTTATACACAAGAAATGTAAAAGTAGGTCAAAAAGTTGCTGAAAAATGGAAAACGCGGAAAATCGAAAAAAAAAACATTTAAGAAATGTAACAATTTGTGATTGTGGATGTATTAAGTATACACTTTATCATTGTGAATATATTAAGTATACACTATAAAATGTCTATCACGTAATAAAACAATCTATAGTGTGTTTGGCATCACTCTCACAAATATATTCTTTTCTTGGAAAATATATAAGAATATCCCAATATTGAATACTTTTTCCAAAATTATCCTAACATATAAGACGTAACATTTTGCTACTCAATCTTTGAACAGGCATATCTCGAGTTGAATTTTTCGGGCTCGAAAAACATGATTAAATGTGCATTTGATGACAATGGGTCGAATCTGGTTAGGTCTAGATTCAGATCCAATTTTTTTTTTGCTTTGATCCAGATCCGGTCCGATCCATTGGGTCCAAAAAAATTAGATCCAGATCCATAAGATCCACAGGATCCAGGGTCTAGACCCAGATCCATATATTTTCGCTTCTAAAATAAATTCTAAATCAACTATAATTCAGAGTAACACTATAATAATCTAAATACACAATAATATTATAATAATTATTTAGAATTTCTACAATTATCAATATATTGGAAGACGTTAGTTACAAATTTACTATAAAATAAGAAACAACAAACAACTCGATCACTAGTGGTTTAAGTGGTACGACCTGCCGTGAATACCGATTGATATATAATTGAGAGAATTTGAAATAAAATTTGGAGCTTATTTGTTTTGGGAGAATTTGAAAAAAGAAATTGAAGAGTTTTAAGTTGGGGTTAGGTATATATATATAAACTAAATGGATCTACGGGTCGGATCTGGATCGGATCCGGGTCTCAAAAATTAAATCTCAGATTCAAATCCGAAATATGAGAGTAGGATTTAGATCCGGTCCAAATCCATCGGGTTCAATTTTTTGAGGATCCAGATCCTGAAAAATTGATCTGGATCCACAGATCTGGATCGGGTCCGGGATCCATTGACATCTCTATTGATTTGTGCTCTCTGAATTTAGGAATTAGGAATCCATCCACATTTACAAATTTAATTCAGTAAGGTAGCTCGAGAATCTATAGTTTATCTCATCTAACATTAGTTACTTCAGTGTCATTTTGTAGATATAGAACAAGTGTCCTATATTTCATGTAAATTGAATTCATTCCTAAATATTTATGATATTGTTTCTAAGTCCTCATTACACATTATTGTCCTTGTACTTTTATAAAATCACAAAAAGTCCTCTTATTAAGAATATCACGTGTTTACCCCATAATTCAGTAATTATTTGTAATAAAATTACGAGCAAAAACAAGCTTGTTTTAAAAGTTGGGAGAGTCACATCTAGCCTCAAAGCCGAATTTTCCTGCAAAATTCGCTGTTATCAGTGCGGGTTGGACAATATTGTTTATATATGACTGTAATTTACTTGGATAATATTGTATATATTGACGATATGTTGTTGTCTTGTTAAAATATGGTGATATTATTCAAAGATGTGGTCTTCTATACATTCGTCCGCACATGTAAACTTTGATAATTTTCTTTTCTTTAATGTAAATGATAGATACTATTCTTTAATGTAAATGATACTTTTGTTCGTCCGCATCATGTACCGGAGATTTTGTGTTATTCAAATCAAGTAGTATAAATAACATAGACGATATTGTTCAATCCGCACGGGTACCTTCGAATCTTCCGATTTAGCCATCCAATTCCCAACATCAAGTGTTCTTTCAACCTCCATTTTCCATGTGGATTAAAAATTCTTATCTATAAGCTCTGATTAGCATATGGTTATGATCAGGGATACGTTATGCTGCATATGCAACTAGTATTTGTAATAAAAGAAAATACCAGTTGCAATAAGGGAAAATATTACTTGCGATAAAAATAAGTGCCATTAACTATAAAAAAAAATATCACTTATCATACAAAAAAATAATCTTAATCTCAATAAGCTTTGAACTTGAAAAAAATTGCTAGATGTCAGGCACAACAACATCAGATGATGAAGGTTGTGTCTCTTGCTGTTGAAGACTCTTCTTGATCTTCCTCATTCTTTCCATATGAACGTGATAGATCACATTCAGATCTCTTTTCAACAGCAAAAAAGACTCATCTAAGACCTGTGATACAGAAAAATAAAATAAAAAATAATCATCGATACCTACAAATCAAAATATGAACAAATCCTAAATTACAATGAAAAAGTATAATTCATGAAAAAGAAAAATGTCATTCATAGTGAAGGAAAATAACATTTACGCTAAATGAACGTATCCAATACGGTGAATGAAAAATATCATCTACAAAAAAGAAATATATCCGAGACGCTAAAGGAAAGTATCACTCACGCTAAAAGAAGATAGCATTTACGATTTATAAAAAGCAAAGACATACAAATAAATGTTACTTACATCTTTTGCCATGTTTTGAATCTCCATATCATCTTTTTCATCTGGAGGCAACTGAAAAGTGATGCATCGCCCAAGTCCTTTGGATTCCACCTCAACAATTTCTTCAAAAACCTTATCAACAGACACTTTATTTTCTCGTTGTGTTTCACTTTCTCTATCTCTGCGGCTCCGGGGATATACATCATCCACCCATTCACCTTGCCCAAACCGGCCAGCTAAACACTCGGCGTATACTCTCTCTTTTATCTTCTTCGAAGTCCAGTGCCGGATCAGGGGCAGCGTGGAAGGCTCGGCACGACCTTGCCATGTCAAATGGTGGAAGTACAAAAGCGGAAGAACGAGCACACAACCGTTTAAAGTCTTCTTACGAGGCTTATTTTGAAACGCAAGCATGGCTTTGCACAGCTTTTCCAAGACGTACTTGCACCAATCAAAAGAAGTTATTTTCTCAGTATCAATCAGTGATCTCATTACGCTGAGATGAATTGATTGATTCGCGGTCGGTGCCAAAAACGAAGACAAACAATACAACACGAAACACCTCTTAAAGTCATTACATCCATCTCGCAGTTCCTTCAACAACTTCTGCACCGCAGACAATTGAACCGCACCCTTCAGACCGTATTTTTCCTTAAACCCCTCGATAAAAGCTTTAACGTCCTCGTTATCCTTAGTTAACAAAACATCAGACCCTTCGTGTCTAGGCAATAGAAACAAATCGGAAATATCATCCGCAGTCACAACAATTTTTTTATTACCTTCAACATCCAAAACACGGCTTGTAGCGTTGAAATTCTCCAGAAACCAATGCATATGGCTCCAAGGTGTTAGGATTCGCTCTTGATAACATCTAATGCGCAACGGAATAATACAATCAAGAACAGATCTTAGATCTATAATTAAAGCATGCGATGAGCCCTAGAACACGAAGATCGAAGACTTACGTGTTTATTACGCTTCCAGGTAGTAGTAAAGCTTCCAAGGAATCCTTCGAGAGCGTTTCCACTACTATGGTATCCACGTGTAATTAATCACCGCAGAACAATTCTCGGTAGCCAAAATTCAACGAGAGAGCCAAGAATCTCCTATCAATTTTGCAAGACGTATTCAGTGTGTGTTCTCGATTTACGGTTTCACATTAATCTCAAAGATTAACCACCATTATAAAAGAAAACCACCCACCCTTAATTGAATGGGCTATGGGCTTAATTAATTGATGTCCAACATTAAACTTAATTAGGCTCAATCTAATATCTAGTCCATTAAGCTTTCAATCTCCTACTGACTAGTATTAGACAACATACCGTGCACTATGCATATACCCTTGAACCGATTAACAATACACTTGATAGTGTGACCCAATAGCCCCATTACCGATTTATGATCTAATCAAAGTCCGCACAAAACTCTTGAATTGCGTTGTGCGTGAACTCGATATATGACGGACGTTTACGTGGAAAACAATAAACAAACCTTTACATGAAGTTTATGTAATATCATTTCATTCATGACACACTCGATTGAGCCAGGATTTTGCTACGTGTTCATCCCAATAGCTCAATCATCTTTCTCATCTTTATTATAAGACTCATATGATCATATTCAATTACTTTAATCAATATATCTCTCGATCGCCAATGACTTTATGGTCGAATAATATAGAAAAATGAGTGCTCACCGAAAATCGATCGAGGAATGAATCCCATTCTTGGCTCAACTACCATTTTCATTTGTCTCATGATGCACCCAATCCAAGCCGTGTCTTGCCACTTGCAAGCGTTGCCTTGGTCAAAGTCTGACACTCAACAAACAAAATGTATAATGACCTCAAGTCTAAGGACTATTACATACTCCACACACTAAGAAATCGTAGACATCAAACAAACGATTTAATAGTTGGGTATACCAATACTCTCCAAAGTATTCATGTGTCCATCACGGATATCAAATATCTCGTAGTTGTGAGAACCACTACATTCTCTAAGAATGTGATGCGCACCACATGCTAACCTATAATATATCATCAATATCCCATTCTTGATGATCATTGGTTAGGCTATTTTAGAATTATACTATATCATTGATGTCTCACAAAGAAAATGACGATGATAATTCAAGGAACAAATAAGAGAATAACGACAAACATCAAAATAATTATTCCATTAAATGTACAAAACCCATAGATAAACAACATTATCTTCGATTGTGATCAAAAGAAAGTATGTCTCAACAAATGAGTTTCTAAAACATACAAACTATAAACTCCCACTGAATCAAAGCCAATTTCCTACATGTCTAACACCCAAGCCTTCAAAATGTTTGTTGTGGTTTTCTATACACAACGGCTTGGTGAAAGGATCACTAAGTTATCGTCGATGGGTACTCTTTCTAATTTTACATGTCCCATTTCTATTATTTCTCTAATCGATGATATCGCTTGGAACATGCTTGTTTACATTTGTGGCTCTTGGTTCCTTTGCTTGCGATCGCACAAAGTGTTGTCGCAGAACAATGGTATCGGACCGCTTGCACTGGAACAACATCCATTCTTTTACAAACTCCAACAGGCAACCGCCTTTAGCGACTTCAGATGCAACAATATACTCGGCCCGGTGGTGGAGTCGGCGGTAGTAGTCTGTTTGGAACTATTCCAACTCACCGCTCCACCATTGAGGATGAAAACATATCCGATCGAGACTTATAGTCGTCATGGTCGGTTGAAGCTAGCATCGATGTACCCGATCACCGATAGCTCGGTCGCCCACCATAGACTAAGAAATATTCTTTAGTCCTTCTAAGGTACTTAAGAATAGTCTTATGATTTTCCAATGTTCCTCACCGGATTTTCTTGAAATCACTCACATGTCGTAAGCAAGATAGGCCACATCCGCCTAGTGCATATCATGGCATACATGATTGATCCTATAGCGAAGCATATGGGATCCTTTTCATGCAAGCAACTTTGTCATTAGAAGGACAATCCTTCTTAGACAACTTGATGCCATGTCCCATAGGAAGAAATCCTTTCTTAGAATTTTCCATTGAGAAACGCCGTAGCAATTTGTCTATATAAGTGGATTGTGACAGCCCCAACAATCTATTAGGTCTATCCCGATAGATCTTGATCCCAAGGATGTAGGAGGCCTCACCGAGATCCTTCATCATAAAGGATTTAGACAGCCAGTCTTTCACGGATTGCATCATGGATCGGTCGCTACCCATAATCAGAATGTCATCGACATATATTACAAGGTAGACAACGTTTCCATTTTCGCGCTTACTATAAACGCAAGGATCCTCTTTGCTTCTGACAAAGTCAAACAATTTGATAGCTCACAAAACAAATGTTCCAACTCCTCGATGCTTGCTTAAGCCCATAAATGGACTTCTTTAGCCTACATACTGCATTCGGCCTCTCTTTGGACACAAAACCTTCAGGCTGAGTCATGTAGACATCACCTTCTAGTTCTCCATTGAGAAACGCGCTTTTGACATCCATTTGCCAAATATCAAAATTGTAGTATGCACTATTGCAAGTAATATCCTAATGGACTTGATTTTGCAATCGGTGAAAAGGTCTCATCATAGTCAATGCCTTCACGCCGACTATAACCTTCGCCACCAACCTAGCCTCAGAGGTTTGTATCTTACCATCTGCATCTCTCTTTTTGAAGATCCATTTGCGACTATGGGGTAAACCCCATCCGGTAAGTCATCAACTAGTTCCTGACTAAATTGAAATACATCGAGTCCATTTCGGATATTAAGGCTTCAAGCCACATCTTTGAATCGGTGCGGACACCGCTCATTATAGGTCTTAGGTTCATCATCATCCGATTCGATTTCATTATCTTGGTTCTCAACCATTAGATTCAATCTTTCGGTGCACGACGAGTCCTCCGTGGCTCATTGAGTTGGGTTGTTCTTGCGAGTTCAGTTGCTCATTACGAACGTGAGTAGGTTCTTCCGTGTTGATCGATCAACATTTTAGATATTCTCAAGAATTTCATCATGATTTTCTTGAGGTGGAGGTGCACAACTATTGTGTCATCTTGTATTTGATGAGTCTCATTGTCTTCTTGAGATGGTGGTGGCCCCAAGAGTCATTTCCTCCCAAAGATCATCAAATACTCCCACCGAATTCTTGTTTACACCATTAAACAATCCTTCGTCCTCTGTGTCATTTTGTGGTTCTTGAATTGCTTCAAGATCTATCTCGTTGTGACCTTGTTCCTTGGAAACATAGGAGTCTTCAAGAACGTCACATTCTAGAAATGATCACCTTGTGATCTCCAGTGAGTAGAATTCATATCCTTTGTTTCCTTTGGATATCCCAAAAATAACATTTCTCACTTTTGATTCCAACTTATCGATCTGCATCTTTTAACAAAAGCGAGACAACCCGGTCCGCATATGTTTAAGACTTGCCATTTTACCACACCATAGTTCATATGGCGTTTTCTCGATTGATTTAGATGGAACCATATTCAGAATATAAACGGCAGTTAGTAAGGCATGACCCCAAAGGAATAAAGGGAGACTTGCGAAACTCATCATGGATCGAACCATATCTAATAAAGTTCGATTTCTTCTCTCGGATACACCATTCAACCGTGGTGTTCCGGAGGTGTCGATCGACCGATTCCATGTGATTTCAAGTAATCAAGAAATTCTCGGCTTAAGTATTCCTCCTCGATCTGATCGAAGACTCTTAATACTTTTACCAAGTTGTTTCTCGACTTCTAACTTAAACTCTTTAAATTTATCAAGAGCCTCAGATTTGTGTTTCATTAGATACACATATCCATATCTTGAAAAATCATCGATGAAAGTTATGAAGACGAATATCCATCTTTGCTTGAGTTGAAATGGTCCACACACATCCGAGTGGATCAACTCTAGCAATTCTTTGCTCGTAACCCTTTCCCGTAAAGTGATTTCTTAGTCATCTTTCCTTTGAGACAAGATTCACAAGTACCATATGATTCAAAATCAAATGGTGTGAGATAATCCAATTTTCTCAATCTTGCTATCCTTTTCTCATTGATATGACCAAGTCTACAATGCCAAAGATAAGTAGCATTATTCAGATTACTTAGCTTAGGTCGTTTGTTTTGTACATTGAGAATATCTCGTTCACATTCAAGCATATATAAACCATTCGTGAAGAAAAGCTTTTCCATAAGACACTCAGTTATGAGAGAACGAGCATTTACCATTTTCAAAATGGAAGGAAAACCCTTCAATGTCCAACATAGGAATGGAAATAATATTCTTTGAAATCGCAGGAACGAAATAACAATTATGTAAATCTAGTCTATAACCCGAAGGAAGATCCAATCTATAAGTCCCCACGCTGGACAACTCTTGCTCCATTTTCCACGCCGTAGGTCAACCTCCCGTGATTCACTTTCCTGCTATCACAAAGCCCTCCACATTATTACAAATGTGTGAGCCACGGCGATCTAATACCCAAGAATGTGAATTGTTTATGACATATTTATCTCAACGACAAATATACCCGAGCTATTACCCATTGCAACTTGTGCCTTAAATTCGGGCGCTCTCTTACAAGTGCCCTTTTCATGAAGCGTGCACTGAGAGATCTCGAGTATCTCATACTCGAGGTTTGTGCCTCGAGGCAAAGAAACTCTTCAAGTCTGAATCATTTCATAGGGTAGCATACATTCATGTTGCTTTGGAGTTCCAAACTCATAGAAGTCAACATAATGCCCTGAGCCGACATAGCATCTTCAACGTGCTTCTCATGAGCAACCCTGTCAAACGAGGCATACTCAGGAGAACGCTCATCGGGGATGATACTGATTGATTTGTCCAAGACATACTCAATCTTTTCCTTCCTTAATACCAAACGCAGGCAACGTAGCCAATCCGTATAGTTTGACCCAGTCAAACAATTTGTTTCCACCAAACATTTAAACAACATAGAAGACATCGAATCGAAGCGAAAATAAAGAAATAGAACAAAATTAGAACAAAGTAAACACAGATCACAATCGTATCACTAATCAAACAAGGGTTTATTGTATTGATTAGCTCCCACTAATTTTAACATATATTGCACCCCCAAATGCAAAATACGGATTTATAACAAATATAAATCTTAGTAGTCCAAGATCCAAGTCAATATTATTACACCTACGCTTTGGTCGATGATCAAATAATATCACTCGGTGGGCCTCCAAGCCGATTGCAACATTGATTTGTAGTGATTCAAGTCTTATATTATTATAGCCTCTGCTTTGGCTGATGACTATAATAATAATACTTGGTCAGTTTCCAAAACCGATCACAACAAATAAATTTACAATTCTTGGTTTATTAATCCAATTAATATGCATCCACTAGTTATTTTGATCGCTTTGGCTGTTTCAAAATAATTAAGCAAATCAACCCCATCACACGATGCCAACCATGCATCTATGAATGAGCCTTTGCCTTGTCGATTTGGGAGTAAACACTTTGGTGTAAAACTCTTGGACGAAAGAGGCTAGGATCCTCACACAATTATGATGGACGATGCGTTTTGTTTCAAAAACTAGACTTGTATTTTAGTGGGGATATAAAACATGTGATACTAATTGTATATTTAATATCCAATATTAAATTAAAAGCAATTCTTGGGTCGCCTACCTGGCATGAAATGCGGACCACATATATTGGCCGCCGTCACCCAAACATAGTAACACGGACTATAAGTATTGGGCCGCCTACCAAACAAAGAAGCGTTTCTAACTACTATAGTTAAAATAAGCATAAAATCAAATAGCATGCTTATCACAGAAAACAGCAAATAGGGCTCAACGAATAAATTCATTAATCTAATTAATAAATTAATTCTCTAATTAAAAGTGGATTTACGCATTTATATTAATTCCAAATTAATATAAATATTCATTTAGCATTATTATTTCTAAAATAATAATCTAATAAAATTTATTAATCTAATTAATAAATAAATTCCTTAATATATGGACATAAGTAAATCATATTAATTCTAAATTAATATAAAATCAAACTTTATACTATTATTTCAAAAATAATAATAAAGTCAAAATTTATTAATCTAATTAATAAATCAATGTCCAAAACGTGATTAGATTTATTAATTCTAAATTAATAAAAGTAATCCATGTAGATTAGTAATTATATTAATTCTAAATGTAAATCAAACCTTATATTATTATTTAAAAATAATAATATAATTAAAATTTATTAATCTAATTAATAAATTAATTTCTAAAATTGTGATTAAATTTATCAATTCTAAATTAATAAATTAAATCATGTACATTAGTAGATTGTATTAATTTTAAATTAATACAAAATCGAAATTAATGTTATTATTTCAAAATAATATTAAAACATAACTTATTAATCCAATTAATAAATTATTTTGTGTAATTGAAAATTAAAACTTTATTAATTCTAAATTAATAAAATTCTTTTCTTTTTTTAATACATTTAATGTGACCTTTGATAGGTCATCACATTAAAAAGCAAAAACCGACCCAGACGCCTGCCCGAGCTCAAAGCCTTCCGGATCGCGGCCCGGAAGAAGAATGCGGCTGCTGGCCACGGCCCAAAGGCATACACGGCCCACCCAGTGCGGCACCTCGGCCCAGTGCACACGTAAACGGCCCATCCCAAGCCCCCCGGCCCGCGGACGAAAAAACCCGTTAGGGTTTGAGGAGCGCGCGCGTCGCGTCGCCTCCCCGTTCCGCCGCCGCGGCGATTTCGCCGACGACTCCACGCCGCAGAGGTATTCACCCCTTCATCCTCCTCCACCCGTCGCCGATCAACTCACGCCGGGAATTGCTTCGCCAGCGTGAATGGAGCGGCGGCCGTTCCTCTGCGTTTTCCGCGGAGTTTCGATGGTGCACGCCAAGCGTGCTCGATGGAAACGAACTTCTGAGCTCGAACGGCGAGGAGAAGCGTTTTAGAGCGGCCCGGCCGGCGGCGGTGATGATGCGCGCGCTAGCGCCGCGTCGTCGACCGCCGCGTCCTCTGCGTTCCGCGGCGGCGGCGAGACGCGTTCTTGCGAAAAATTCCAGATTTTCCAATTACAGCTTCTTTCGATTTTCTTTTCCATTTTCCAAAATTAAAATTAATTTCGATTTCAAAATCGATTATCAAAATTCAAATTTTCAAAATCCACAATTAAATTAATACGAAATTAATTATAGATCGAGCTCCGGGCTCTGATACCACTGTTAGGATTCGCTCTTGACAACATCTAATGCGCAGCGGAATAATACAATCAAGAACAGATCTTAGATCTATAATTAAAGCATGCGATGAGCCCTAGAACACGAAGATCGAAGACTTACGTGTTTATTACGCTTCAGGGTAGTAGTAAAGCTTCCAAGGAATCCTTCGAGGCGTTTCCACTACTATGGTATCCACGTGTAATTAATCGCCTCGTGAACAATTCCTCGGTAGCCAAAATTCAACGAGAGAAGCCAAGAATCTCCTATTGAATTTTGCAGTACGTATTCAAGTGTGTGTTCTCTGATTTCTGGTTTCACATTAATCTCAAAGATTAACCACCATTATAAAAGAAAACCACCCACTCCTTAATTGAATGGGCTATGGGCTTAATTAATTGATGTCCAACATTAAACTTAATTAGGCCCAATCTAATATCTAGTCCATTAAGCTTTCACAAGGAACGTAGTACAAATCTTTCAAATGCAACAGCCCTCCAAACCCTATTGATTCCACGGCCGACTTTTGGTTATGATTCAACTCTCGAACAAGTGCAGAAAGACCAGACGGTCTACACTTTATCACAAAATCTTTATCACTACAACAAAAAGAAAACATATAAAGTATTATTGACAAAAAAACATAGCATCATTTACTAAAATAAAAAAGTAATATTAACAATATATACAAGTATCAGTTTTAATGAAGAAAAATATCATTTATTATTAAGGATAGTATTATCTATTACGAAGGAAAATATCTTTACTATTAAACAATACCATAGATAAAACATATAATTTACAATAGATATAGTATCATTTATTATAAACATAAATACTATTCATAAGATCGAAAATCGTTACCTGACTTCAGATTTTCCTTTCTTTTCTTTTCCTCATCGTCTCCAAATTTGGCTTTCTTTTTTCTCTTCTCCTCCACTTCGATTTCCCCTTTGTGTTCCATCTTCTCCTCATGAGTCGTTTTTCTTTTCTTTATTTCTTTCTTCTCCTCCTCAGGCATCATTCTCTTATCTCCAACAGGATAATGCTCCAAAATCTTTCCTAGTTCTGCTATTATTTTTCTTTTTTTATTCCAAATTTCTATTCTCTTACCAGGAACAACAAGAATAATATCCTTACCGGCAGGAGGATCCTCCACAAGCTTTTTTGTGTCGAAGTGCTTGAAGACTTCCTCACCTTGCATTAATTATTTTTTTTCAAAATCTATTATTAGGTTAGTACAGAGATAAGCATATCTAAGTCATAACATAAAAGAAGAATAAAAGCAATATTGAAGTAATTTGTGTTCTGATCCCCTTATTGCCACACTACCTATCTATCAAATATTTTCAGGTTAGGGAAAAAAGTAAGTACGCATAAGTATCCTCTATTTACCAAGAGAAATCAGAAATGAACCAATGATAAGTACTTAGCAATAATACAAGACTCACAAATACTTGCAATAAAAGATTTTCTGAACATCAAGACAGAGACAACGAGTTATAGGAAGATGAGAGTGCAATCATACATCAGTAAGTTACAAGCAACAGAACAACAAATACTTTGTTCATCCTCTCACAAGAGTTGATTATTTAGATTCTCATCATCTTTTCACAGGATCATCATGTTGGATTAGAAACAATTATCTTTTAGTCTAACATGTATCACATGAATCACATTTCCTTGGATCATTTATTGCCAAGTATTCCATATGCTACAATGAGTTATCCAGAGATACTATCATCTAACTCAATAAACATACTAATAAAAACACAAAAGAAATACTCATACAACTAAAAAAGAGAGAAAAACCACATACTCACAATGTCACATAAGAGAATCAAACAAAATAAATAAAATTACAATAAATTCAAGTACTCTGTACAATCGAGCAAATAGACTGAATAGAATGGAAAATCTACTATTCCCAGATGCCAATAGTAATAATTTTAAGATAATACGACTCAGACTTTATCACCAAGTTTGTGAAAGTCCGACGATCATGTGCGAGAAAAAGCTACAGACAAGGTTTAGGTGGAACAGTTTTCAACTTGGAAGAAAATTAAGGTTCTTAACCACTAATTAATATTAAACATGAAAAACTCATGACAAAAGTTACCGAAATTGCAAAGCTGGCGCTTGGCAAAGTTTATTTTCAAGAATTTATACATGAAAAAGAATGTTTCGAATATATTAACAATGAGCTACTTTTCTCAAGAAAAAACAATGAAATATTAATTGAAGAAAAAAGTCCAATAATTACCTAGAGATAAAGTCTGGAATGCGGAGCTTATCGGCGATTGTCACAGCTAGTATAATCTTAAGTCTTAACAGAAAGAGAGCCACTCCAAGAAAACCCTTTTGCCTATTTAAAATGGCAGGAGAAAAAGAAGCAGCAGCGTTTGCTTCCATGAGATCAGGAAAGTATTAAATTAAAGTTAACGTGGAAGGAAACTCTGTGCGCAGCGCCCAAATCGATATGCAAAACTGTCCGAGTAGGCCCAAATACCCCATTTATAGGTATCTCAATTCTTGCTTTCCTAAACCTGACTCTAATCTACTGAGCATTGTAATTCAAGGCTATTCTTTTCGTGTGATCAAAGTAAGAATCTTAAATTTCTATTTTTAACTTAACTAGTATTGTTTTCGTGGGATACACGGTACATATATTTAACACATAGATTTCAATTAATAAACTTACGTACACATAAAAAAAAGTTAATCTAACTTGAAATCTATAGGTTGATCTAAATAAATTGAAAATGGATTATTAAGATTAAATTTTTGCAACCCAAAAAATATAGATCAGACTAATTGGATTGATGTGTTGGTTGGATTGACTCCGTAGATTACAGGTTAACTCGATATGCTTAAGGTAAGTAAAGTAATAATTTTGTAAAAACAATTAATAATTACAAAGAACATAATTTTGTATTATAAATTTTAAAATATTTATTTATATACAGATAGAATTGTATAAACACAGTATTCTGACACAAGAATTTGGTAGGGATAAACAACATATGTTTTTCAAATCCTTTAGTTATACTTATATGATATTATTAAACACATTAAACCTATGAAAACTATGTTGTTTACTTACAATTATGTATCTTCAATTTTGATTTATAAATTATGGAATAAATTAAAAGTTTATTTTTTTTATTATAATATTTATCTACATGTAAACTTAAATCTCAAAAAGGTGTATTGGTTATTATAGTAAAAGTTTGACTATTGTCACTTATATATTTGGACCCATGAATTCTTTTTCAATTAAGTATTTTTTTAATATGAACTGTTTGTTACTTATTTTAAATTGAAACCACGTCTTTTTCAACGAATAAACAATTAAGTCTTATGAAGAATTTTAAAAATTTTACAATAGTACTATTCATGCACTCTCTTTATTTAATTCAAAAATTTATAAGTTTATTTTTGTATATTAGATCATTTTATTTTTTATTTGTATGGACCAAATCCATATAACTTTATATTCAAATATATATTAAGGGTTGATTAAAATATGATATTCTAATTTAAAATAAAACAATTAGTAAATCATGTAATTACTTCTCAAGTTTTATAATAATGATATTATATTGTTCTAATCTAGTGTCATTAACTAACTATATTGATATTATAATATACATGAAGGTTTGATTAAAATATAATATATATATATATATATATATATATATATATATATATATTGAAAGTTTAAAGTATATATCGAATATAAGTATTTTTCATTACATACTAATAATATCGTTTATACAATGTATGAATTAAATATTATATTTAATATCATTTGATCATTTATACCATTTATTTTTCAAAGTCTACTAATGAATTATAATTATTCTTATCTTATTGTAGATTAGTTATATAAGTTAGACGTAACTTATATCTGATTATAATTATATAACTCGACTTATATATTTAATTTTATAATTATATATGTTGATATTATAGTTTCAAATAATAACTTAGTAGATCATGTAATTATTTTTGAGTTTAACCAATCGATATCTCATTGCATTAATTCTTTTTTTACATCATAATATACATAAAATATATATTAAGATTTTATTAAAATAAAAAAATCATATACTGTTTTTAAAAGTTTAAAATGTATATAAAACATAAGTTGTTTTCATTATTTAATAGTAATATAGAATATACTATAAATTGAATATACTATTTAACATAATCTATTATATAATTTATATTACTCCATTTATTTACTTTTAAAAGTCAATTTATAAAGTTATAATTATTTTAAACTCATCGTAAATTAGTCATATAACATAGATGTCACTTAGTTTATAATTATAATTTTATTAAGTATAAAAGTTCTTATTCGTTTTTAATGATCAATAATAACATATTTTGTAATTATCAGTAATTATGAACACATATATAATTTTAAAGTTAATACTAATTATATATAATAAATAAGTATTATGTTTCGGTACGGTATACCGATATACCATATCGGAAATCAAACCGAAAAATTCGGCATACCAAATTTTTCGATATGTACTGCATACCGGTATATACCGAAATTTTCAGGATATGCCGTAGTATGGTATATATCAGTATACTGTGGTATCCGAAAAATTGATACCGTTACCATACCGAAAATTAATGGTACAGTATCATACCGAACCAAAAATTACGGTATACCAAAAATTCGGTATTTTTTCGACACGGTAAGTTCGATATACCAATTTTTTGTATTTTTTCCACCCCTACACATATTGTAACGACCCGATTTTTGGATTGATAGCTGACCCTACACATGAGTGTTTCAGTGTGTTTTATCCACACTCACACTTATTGAGAAACTTCCCAGGAGATCACCATCTCACAATTGTTCTAAGCCAAACATACTTAACTTTAGAGTTTGTTGCTCTAAGCCAAACACACTTAACTTTAGAGTTTTTATGAAATGAATCCCAAAAAGAAGATGCATCTTATTGGTATGAGTAATACATATAAAATTCTTTAAGTTCTATTCGAATATGTAGTCTCATACCTACATATTCTCGATGTCCCTCTCATTCTAGTGCATTTCGATTCATTCATGTACCCTCCTCTTTGATGCCTTAATCGGAATCACTCTTTGTCCATATCTCTATATCGACGATCACTCTGTACTTATGTCTTGAACGTCATTCATATATTATCAATGTTTACAACAAAGCACAAAAATATTCATAAAATGAGTTAGGGTACAAAGATGTCTTTGGCTGCGTTGAGGAAATGATACAAAATCTACCCCTCGCTTGATGGAGACTAAATGACCGTCAAAGACCTCAGATTTATTCACTATTTTATTTTTGATGGGTTCAACATCCACTCAATATGTTATTTAGAAATGAGATTGAGTGAATATATGTAATACCCCGCATTTTCTGTAGCAGAGATTAGCTTCTGATTAAGAGCTTTAAAAGAAGGGCATTGCATCCTTAAGAAAGAGTTGTTTAAGTTAGAAGCCTTGACGTTAAGCTTCGAGTTGAGAAGATAGAATTGAGACGGATTTGAGGCAGAATTCGAGATAAGATTCTCAGATCTTATTTAGAATAAGAAGACCTAGATTCTAAGGGTCTTGAGATGATAGATACATGCTCAATGAAGTCTTGATTTCAGAAAATTAAGAATTTCAAAATCTATGTTTTTGTGACGTCGGCGTTTGCCGATTAAGCCCGAATTAAGAGCAGAATATTTAAAATGATTTTCGGAGTCAAGAATATATTTCTATAATTATATTTTGATGCTTATGATTTATTATTGAGTTCAAAAGAAGAGATTTAATTAGAGATTGTTTTATCAGATAATTAGTTTCGATTTCTTGCTATAAAAATGTTATGCATTATTCTACAATATTTATTTTTAATTTCCAAAAGAAAAGTGATTTTTACCTATTAAAGAAAATGAGAAAAAGAAAAGAAAATAAACGAGTTTCTAGATAAGTGATGAATAATCACTTATTTAAGAAAATCAAAATTTAATTAATTATTACATAATATATAATTTATACTTTAGAACCATTATCATCTTCATTCTTTCTCCCTCAACTCACGTCTACACACACTTGCACACATACACATTTTCAAAAATTCCAAGAGAAAAATAGGAAGATTCCGTCTTCGAAACGAGGTATAATCTCGTCTCTAGAACACATCTACGGATTGAAAATTTAAAAATCATGAGCATATGTGCATTACATATTTTCGGTCATTTTGAATAAATTATGAAGGATTATGTTTTGTTGATTATTTGTTGATATTATGATAGATTCGACGTCTACGTATTGTTTAACGTTGAATTTGTGGATCATATGTTTATTGTTTGGAAATTGTATAATTTTTAAAAATTTGAAGGGCCTTGATCTTGAATATATGATGTTGATATGATTGAATTGCCTTCATATATGTGTTATTGGATTGATATAAACATGTTTGGAGCAAGAAAAACGTTTGAAATCGAAACTATTTTGAAAACCCTAAAATGGCCGAAAACCCTAGTCTATATATTGTTGGATTTTTGATTTTATTTGATCATTTTGACTTCATATTTGGATTCTATGATATGAATAACGCTTAAAATGATTTATTCAGATTTTTCGGCCGACGTATTCAAAAAGTGTAAAATTTTAGTTTGCCGACAAAAATGAGTTTTCAATGTTAAAGCTTTGAGCTTTATGTTTTGATGATAGATTGATGATATTTAAAGATAGTTGAGCATGTATAGGAGTTCATTGGTGTTAGATGACGTCTTACGTGATTGGTGACGTTGGACATAATGTTATGTCTTAAGGGGATGGTCCGATTTTGGCTAAGATTGGATAATTGAAGCTTGTTGTTGAGTTTTATATGCTCGTTTGGACATATGATGATGATTTGGTGGAGTTTGGGATAAGTTTGGATTGAATTGCTATTGAAAGGCGATGCGTTTTATAAACGTTACTCTGCCGAATTTTCGATAGAGTTTATTTGTTAATAAAAGATTAGAGGATGCAATGACCCAAGTATTGATAACCATGAGTCTTGATATATAGAAATATAGTCGTGTCGACGACTAAGATAAGTCATGTTCTTGTTTGGTTCTTGATAGGCTCTTATGCCGATCTATGTTGATTGAAGAAGAAGAAGAAGAAGAAGAAGAAGAAGAAGAAGAAGAAGAAGAAGAAGAAGAAGAAGAAGAAGAAGAAGAAGAAGAAAGAAGTGAAAGACGTACACATCCCGAGTGACTGTAGCCAGGTGGGTATAAGTATTTTCTATAATGATATGCTTATGCTTTTATATATTTTCAAATGAAATGATATGATATGCTTTTGCATAGAAGATGAAATGAAATGAATTGCATTGTTTATAAAGTTTCAAAGTTAACTGACTTGCCTATTTTGAGTATGAGCATAAGCATAATGCACTACCTATCCACGGGAAAGAAAAAAAGAAAGAAAGAAAGAAATGACCGACGTCGGGTATGACCGTAGTTGAGAACCTTCGGGTCCAACTCGGGTATGTGATGATAAGGTGTTTGAGAAGGAGGCCTACTTCTCAACATGCATAAAGAATCCGTGGATATTGGAAGGAAAAGAGAAAGATGCATGCAAACATGAAACATGCATATGCATATGATATGGTGATATGAGCAAGTAAGTATTTATTTATGAAAGCATATGTTATGGCAAGTCAAATATATAGCCCTAAGGGCAAAGTTTATTTTTAATGTTTTCGGCGATTACCCATTGAGTGCATTTTTGTACTCACACCCTGCATATGTTTCTAAATATGCAGGTTGAGCTCGAGAGGATGCTGGAATCAAATGTTGCGCGAATGAGCTTCTCTAAATGATTTGATTCATGAATAAGTTGTTTATATGCTAATGTTAATCATTGATGTTGTTATGTTTTGTTGTCCAGAGAATTATGTTTTCATACATAATTCTCAGCCACACTTTCCGTTGACGAACTTTGACCTTTACTTGCTTATGTCTTTCGCTATGACGAAAGGATCATGTCCTTGATAAAAATCTTTATTCAATTGTTATGATCTTGGTATTTTGATTATGATGTTGATTCGTTTTAGTGAACAAGGATTTCACCTATTCATTTGTTGTTGGTTGAAAAATTTCATGATTCTTTGAGCTGTTATTAAATATTTAGTTGATTGTGAATCACCAATTTGGTTATCCTATCTTGATTATTTTGTCCTCAACTGTTATTCTTCTTCATTCAATTCTTTCTTGTGGTTTGAGGACATAAATTATCCTTTGTCACAATCCATTCTACTTCTTTGAACCCTAATTGTTTGAATCCTTCGACGAAAGTCGATATCTTATCTTTCCTCGATGTACATTTGATCACATTTGTTGATAAAATCCTTCTTAACCTCAAGTCACGGCCTGATTACTTGATTAAGTAGTCGGGCTGTGACAGAATTGTATCTGAGCGATTCTGAATTCTGAACCGTGAATCTTTGTAAATTTGTGCAGTTTATGCACAGTTTTGAAATTTTGAGCTTATTAATCCTTGTGAAATTTTGCCCAGCTAAGTATAGCTTTGAACTCTGAACTTGTAAATCTTGTGAATCCTTGTGCAACTTGTGCATTGTTTTGAATTCCAAATTCATGAATCTTTGCAGTCATGTGCAGTTTTTGCACCTTAAGCATGTAAATTCTTTTGAGTCGATTCTGCTTGAAAATATGAGTTATGGAATCAGTTGTTTGATTCTGATTGAGAGTATGAGTTAAAAAGTCAGTTGTTCGTAAGAGAAGCTCAGCATTCGATTCCGTCATCTCTAGCTCACCAGGTAAAAGTTTATGATTATGTTTATGCTTATGATTATGATTATGATTATGATTATGATTATGATTATGATTATGATTATGATTATGATTATGATTATGATTATGATATATGATGATAGAGTATACGCCTCATTGAATGAATTGTTATATGAAAATGTATGTTTGAAATGAGTTATTGATTTATGAGTTGAAGTTGAAAAGAATTATGAGAAAAGATGAGATAGCAGAATAAAACGAGTATGTTTCTGCAAAAGTTCGAGCATTCTTATTAGAATGACAAAGACCGTCCATATAATTCAGAAGAGTGCGATTCGTTTGTCGTCGTCAGCAGTATTTGAAAACGTATTTATCTATATACATCGGATGAGCAGTATACATTGGACAAATTTATCGCTCGATTCCATCATTTGTGGGATGAGATGTTTGATCAAGGCGTATCGACACTAAATGGAAATTCCAATTGATTCCTTTAGTGCCTAAAGAGTGGCAAGTTTGGGTTGTTGCTGTTGCCATTGATTATATTGAATCTGGTTTTGTTGCTTTTAAGCGAACTGATTTTTCCAGATTCATAGTTACCATCAAATTTCTAATATTATGAATACTCAAGCCCCCTACTTTTCATTCATCTTTCCATATTGCTAAATTTATCTCAGTTGTTATTAGCTTCAGTTGGTTGATAATTTTCCTTCTCCACTTATTGATGATGATGGTGAAAACCTTGAACCCATAGATGCTGATTCTTTTAATCCTGAGCATGATGCTAGTATTTCTACTTTAGAAATAGAGTCTTCTTTATCAAATGCTCAGTTATTTATACCTGAATCTGATGTAGATCTTATACAATTTGATTATTCTTAAATCGATATTGAGATGCTTTTTATTGACCAGATTAATGCCATCAGCCTTTCGCATCTTTTGAGATTTTTACATCGATTCAGTTTGTTCTATTTTCTTATGTTTCCAAGACTTCTCATTTGGAGATTTGAGAAAAGATTCAAGCTAGTTGATCAAGACCCAAATGTCTCGAGATTTTGCATATGAACTCAAGTGGTACCAGTTGTTGGCACAACACAGCCACAACCCTAAATATCGGCCAATTGCCTTTTGGGACAGCCTTTCGTGGACGGAATGAAAGCCTATGGTTGTAGATTATATCGGATGCGCTTTGCCAAAGATATCAAATCATCTATATACCTGAAAACCCCAGATGACAAATTTCTTCCTGCTTTTGAAAAAGCCCTCAAAGAAGCAATATTCTTTTCCTTGATATTTATATGATTATTTTGCTACCCAGTTGTGTCAATTTATATCATAAACTTGTGAAAAGCAATTGTAAAGATCTTTGATATCTAAGCCTGTTTGTTGATTGAAAACCTTTTTCTTGCTTTTGATAAGCATAATATGCTGCATTGTAGTATTTACTTGAAATGCAGCATACCATCTAGAAGAAGAAGAAATCTTTACTCTGAAAAGAAAGAATAAGAAAGTACAATTCTTTTCAAGATTTACCTGTACTTTCTCCCCCTTAAACCAATCAAAGAATGGCAGAGTTATGAGTAGATTCTTCATCCTTAATGAAGTTGGTAATCGAACTGATGTAAATGAGTTCGCTCCGTTGATCGAATTCTCAAGTTTGTGGAATGCTATGATCAAGAATATCTCCTATGTATATCGTTAACGCGGAAGGATCAACAGTTTTCTGGTGGAGATTACGTCAGAAAGTTTTTCATCCGGGCAATTAGAGAATTTTACATGGGAACAATTCAAGGAAGAATTGTACGAAAATATATATCTCGGAATTCTGCAAACAGAATGAGATTTTGTGACGACCCGACTTCCCAAGGACGTACGGATCATATGGATCGTCACTGGTATAGTAAGGCAACGGATATAAACACAACTATTCAAAGTAATTAACCATTTAACTACTCAATAACGCATAGACTAAAAAGGAATAAGCTATTCAATACCAACTCGAGTCACAGAAGGACTCGTCAACAGGTGCGAGGTTCAAATATAACCCAGTCAGGGCACAATTCAAAGTACGAGGTACGACCTCAAATTCAATACGGTATAAAGGCAGTTATAATCAAAACATCAAAAATGATCAGAGTTAGGCAGTGACACACTGTCGTTTAGCGTTCAAAATAAATTTATAACCTATTGCCCATCACAGGCGTAGCCAGCGACAAGTATAGGGTCGATCCCACGAGGAGTTGGTGTAGCAATCTCTGATGTCACGATGTCACTTAAAAGGAATGAGAGTAGTGTAATTATTTTGATCACTATAGGTAGACTAAAGTAACCTGAAACAAACTCAAAGGTAAATCAAATAATAAAATGAATCTGGCTTGGGCAACAACTTGGTGAAGATTATTAACACTCCATCATAGGTGCAAAGGTTTTCACTACATGACATGCATCAACCGATTATAAGAGACATACGTCGTGACCCCATTGTCACGCGTCACGCCCACGACGCACCCCTCCAAATCTATCATTTCTGTGTAAAGAAATGCAAGGGACACCCTATGCAAACTATCTAACCCTTAATGCCCACGCACGAGACACCTCAGTATATGCAAGCCTACATGCGGCGTTATGATCTAGAAAGACCCGGTATTGGTAAAGGCAATGCTAGACTACTCCAACTCGCCCACACCATCGTATAATTTGGGGTGCGGGACACCCGACACCTTAATCCAATTATTACTTGCAACCTCCTCGCCCACTATGTTATTCGCGACTAACACACGGGTTTGGTTAAGCTATATATTGCTCGGGACCTAGTGCTTGGGAACACACGCATGCGCATCGTAATGCCCTACTTAGACCTCTCGAGTTATATTAATCATGCTTCACTTAGTTATGCCCAAACTAGAATAAAGACTTAGCGGACATAAAATAAAATGCAGACGCAATGCTTAATTGAGACCATCATGAAAAGGAAACAACTTACTATTACTTGAATGAAACAAGCGGCGAGCCCAAAGTGCCACCAACAAACATCGCAAAACAAATAAAAGTGTTTGCCCCGAAGGGACTTAATGTATGTGGTGGTGTGGTTCGTGAGAAGGAACGAGAAAATGCAGCGAATGATGATGATAATGATGATATGAAGGAGATGCGCACAAGTCGCGCATTCATCCCATATATATAGGTCGAGAGAGGTTGAAGATGGTGTTGGCCCATGGGCTGGATAATCCGTTAGGGCTTCCTTGTTGATCGGCATTATTTCCTTGCCCAGAGGGATTTTAGATGATCTCCTTCGGATTTTATGGGATTTGGCCTTAGCGCGCATCTTTTCCGGATTTAGCGAGATTCATCCCGATCCCGCTATAGACAATTAAAATTTTTAGCAAATGAAAATGCGCCATGTGTAAATCATGAATTAAATAATTAATTATATTTCTATTTTATTAATGGAATTTATTCCAAAATAAATAGATATATGGTTAATATTTAATTTTATCGACAAATAGGAGCATGACACGTGGCAACGACACCTGAGAGGAATAATCACTCAATTGCGCTAAATGAGCCATAAAAGGCCCATAAGCTCAAGCCTAAGCTCAAGCCCATAAGCTCAAGCCCATAAGCTCAAGCCCACAAGCTCAAGCCCACAAGCTCAAGCCCAAGCTCAAGCCCATAAGCTCAAGCCCATAAGTCCAAAAGCCCACTAAGCCCACTAAGCCCACTAGCTTATCTATAAATAGGGGTCTTGGGCTTCATAATGAAAGAGGGAGAAGAGAAGTGAAGAAATCGAAGATTTGAAGAGCCCAAGACACTCGAAGAATCCTCTGCGAAGCATTCTCCGACATTCAAAGTCTTCTTCAAGCATTCAAGGCGTTCTTCCTGCAAATCATCGCGTTCATCCTCCAAATCATTCCAAAGTTGAAGATCTTCGAGGCGTTCTTCAACAAATCAAATCAAATCCGACTTTCGATCTGAAAACAAGACTGAAGTCCTTCAGATCAACATCGTCAAATTCAACCTTCAAGTTCAAGGAGATCAAGGAATCACATCCCCTCCAACAACTTGAAGAAATCCAAAGATCGTTCAAGAAATCAACATTGAAGAGAAGAATCAGAGGATAGATAGAGATCGAACTCATCTCAAATTCATCAAATTCAAATTCATTAATTTTTGTATACAATTTTGTATTTATAAAATTTAAATACAAAAAATTTGTGTTACAAATTTTGGCACGCCCAGTGGGACATCTCTACCTCTCATCTCTAATCTTCACCAAAAAAAATCTTGAACGATGTTCATCCAACAATATGCGAACAAGGTTTATTCAAAAGCTTCTTCAGAGAGCATTGGCGTCATCACGCGAAGTAAAGCCAAACAACTTCAAGAAGCTTCGAAGTCAGCAATCGCCAGGGGAAAAGAACAACACATTGCCACTCTAAATGAAGAAAGTGTTGGTTCTGAAAGAAACTTCACATCCCCTATCTCAAATTCTATCACAAGTTACTCACTTGAGGCACCTGTGATGATGACAAACACTTCCACCGTGGAAGAACAACTTGCAAATCTTACAAGGTTGGTCGAATCTTTGAGCATACATATCCAAGAGCAAGATGCAAAGATTGCAAAGCTCGGGGAGAAGATGAGTCAAGCCACATCAACGATAAAGGAAGTGAGCGTGGCGGCGATGAAGAAGCGGGCGACAAGCAAGAAACTCACGGCGAGAGAAAATCGTCTAGCAAAACTTTCAAATCTCTTCCGATGGCTTCATCAAGGCGGACCAACTCGTGGAGTTCATCGAGGTGACCATGAAGAACAAATTTGATGGAAACTCAAGTCATCATTGATTTACTCTAAGTCAGTACCCAAAGGATTGACAACTTGAGAATGCCTCTTGGTTATCAACCACCTAAATTCCAACAATTTGATGGCAAAGGGAATCCAAGGCAACATGTAGCTCACTTTGTCGAGACATGCAACAACGCTTGGAACATTTGGAATCACCGGTCAAGCAATTCGTTCATTCACTCAAAGGAAATGCCTTCGATCGGTATACGGACTTGGAATCAAACTCACTTGACAGTTGGGAGCGGTTGGAGCACGAGTTCCTCAATCGCTTCTACAAACGCGGAAGAACGATCGAATGGCGGAGCTCACGAGTTCTCGTCGGTTTAAAGAAGAGCCGGTGATCGACTACATCAACGGTGGAGAAACCTATGCCTCAACCTGTAAGGACAAAGTTATCCGAATCCTCTCAGAATCGAAATGTGCATTCAAGGAATGCATTGGGGCTTGCAATACATCCCGCGAGGAATTCACCCAAGACGTTGAAGAATTGGCCACCGAGCTCACGATATGGAGCTAAGTATGGCAATGGCGGATTGAGGGCCTCCAATCCAAGAACCTCACAAGTTTAAAGAGAGACAAGAATTCGAGAAAAGGAACCAAGTCATTTGACAATGTCTCGAAAGAAGAATCAATGGTGACGAAAGCAACTCTGTCAAGTTTCTAAGAAAAGATGACAACAAAACGACAAGCATAATTTTCCTCAAGACATGGGGAAAGAAGGTTGACATTTAAGGAAATGCAACAAAAGCAATATCCTTTCTTAGACTCGACGTCTCTGGATCTTCATGACCGCTCAAAGAAGGACTCGTCGAGCTACCGAAATAAGCGACCAAATGAGGCGGGACGAATCGATGACCCAAGATATTGCAAATATCACCGATTGATCGGGCATCCCATACATGATTGCTTCATCTTCAAAGAAAAGATTATGCGGCTAGCTCATGAAGGAAGATATCACTGAAGAAGAAAATGTTGCATCAAATGTTGTCACCCCGAATCCGACGACATACTGGAAGGTATTGGGGCATTGTATGATACGATAAGCCAGTAAGAGATCGATTGAAGTCAACTGTGATCGATGATGAAGATTGTTGGATTTGTATCTTGAAGCGCTTTGGTTGAGCTTGTATACAATGTTTCACGATTACCACTATTACAATCTCTATCCGAATTGAATACTTGATTGCATATATCTCGTGTCCCCTTATCTCATATATAAGTTAGATCATACGATGTGTAGAAGATCACGTAAGTCCGTATGATTGGTCAAGCAATGAGATATAAAAGTTTCACGGTGAGACAACTTAAGGACGAGTTGTCGGTTTAAGGCATGCGATATAGATAAGAAGTAACTTGACTTAGTTGCTTGTCTATGCTTGATGCGTCTACGGCGTATTGAAGGATCACGATTGAGATGTGTTCTTCTTTCGACCGTCGTGAAGAATCAAGATCTCGGTGACTTACGATGATCTAAACCTCGATAAGGTATTAGGTGAGTATGAGTTCTTGACCATCACTTTGACTTGTTATGAGTGAGGGTTATATGTTCTAACCAAGATTCTCCGCATCTTGGGTGGTGGCGATCTTGTGTGTCACGCTAGTTATCATGTCAGTCACCGTATCCGTTTAGGATGATGGCGTCCCCTAAAGAGCTCAAAGGTTTATTGTACTAAACCCCGCAGTTGAGTTAGCTCAAGTACAATAATAAGGTTGAGTGGTACTACTTAATGAAATGAAGTTATTAATCGCTTTTAAGCGATCGATTGCTATAAATGATTAATGGACGTTCGATATCTTAAATACGGGATTCGTAATGTCTAAGTGCAAGCCCGACTCAACTTCTGGTAATAAAGGGTAAGTCGACATTCTTTCTCTGAGTGGCATGATCGAATGTTTATAAATTAATTTATGTTACAATTTGAACATAAGATAATTAATTTATTTGAGGCCCATCTTTATTCCTCAGATTTGATCCTGGTTTGGCCCATCGGGCCCGTAGCCAAGGAAAATCGGCACCCCTTATGCTCCCAAAGACAAGATTTTATTCTCTTTATCCCACAAGGATATTATTATATTTATGGTATATGCATAGATCCTTTCCATATAAGATTATGGTAATAATCCTGAGAGTATGGAAATAATCCTGAGAGTATGGAAATAATCCTAAGGTTATGGTAATTTTCCATATAGGATTATGGTAATTTCCATATAGGATTATGGTAATTTCCATATGGGATTAAGGTAGTGCATTATAAATATAAGGTATGAGATCTCATTAATCCCACACATATTTTCGGTCATCTCATAGTGATTGAGAGAGAGAATTTTCGTGAGTTTTAGTGAAGAGAGCAAAGGGTGATTTTCGAAGCATTCTCCATAGATCGTCCTCACTCGACGTTGGAGATTGGGCATCCGGATACGTCCGGAAGGTCAAAGCACGAGTCTCGACCGTTCGATCCGTTCATCCGTTCGATCCACCTCGACGGATCCAAAGGTAAACACGTGAAAACCCCTACGTGTTGCGATTAATTATATAGACGCGTGCTAGGTTTATAATCAATGTATGGTGAATTAAATATCCAAGATGGATCCTCGGGCGAGGTTAACATCGTTTCTACACTGGTATCGAGCACGGGATCGAAATCTTGGCTCTGCTGGATTAATTCACGTTTGATTATTACGTGCGTTTAATAATTGTGGATCCGCTGTTCATCGTGGCTCGTTTATTGTTTTGTTGGTTTTTTTTACACCACGAGAAAATCCGTGGTTAGATTAGATTTTATTATGTAAATCTTATCCGTAAAGAAGAATCGAAGACGAAAGAACGAAGAACTAAACGACGGAAAAGCAGTCTCTCGGTACGTCATCGGGTGGTTTCGCGGCGAGCCTCATGTCGCGAAGTTTCGGCCGCGGGGCGACGACGTCTCTCGGCAGACGTTCGGCGACCGGGCGGTGGCCGTGCGTGTGCGCTTAGTCGGTCGCGGTCGCCTTTAGCGATCAGCGGTAGCCCGCGAGGACACGCGAGCACGCTGACCGACAAGTGGTAGCGGCCGGGCCTCGCCTAGCGGCGACCCGGCCACAGACAATGACCCGCCCGGACCCGTTTTCGATTTTTCGGTCCGTGCGCGTGCACGCGAGGCCCATTGTTGAATCCGGTCCGTGCCGGGTGCGCGCGGGTCGTTTCAAGTTTAATTGTACTTTGTAAATCTATGTAATAGATTAGATTTAAATGTGCGATTTCACGATTGGGCCGCGATGAGCGCTTTATTTTATTTTTATCGTTCATATGCATGTCGTGGATGTTTAAATTGTGCGGTAGCATGCTATGTATGTTTATATTACGTTGACAAACCTTTAAGTGTTTTACGTAATTGGATGCGCATAGTAAGCATGCTAGGTTTATCGCGTTTATCGTGCATATTTTAGAATTCTGAGCATGTTTTACATGTTGAGTTCTATAGAAAAGCATGCTAGGATTACGTGATCTGCATGGACAAACCTTTTGAATAAAAAGACTAAGCAAGCAACCCGACAAATTAATTTTTCAAATTAAAATGTCAAGACCTCCACTTTTGATCTCTAAACAAAGTGAGGCGAGCGTGAGTGGCGTCCACACGCGTGGCTTGCTTGCCTTGTTTATCATAAGTTTGTTAGATGAGATTTCTAAATAAAACATTTTAAATCTATTGAGAGTGGGAGTTTCGTGTAAACGTCCACACGCGTGGCTTGCGTGTGCGATTTTCATAAGTTCTCTAGAGATAGATATAAAATGAGATAACAAAAAATTTGAATTGGAAGCGGTATGGTCAGGTGAGTATACCAATTCTAAGAATTCATCTTCTGCATTAAAATTGTGGTCATTGCTTAGGCGTCACCTCAGTACAACTTCCCGAAGTCCTTCTTGCGATAGTGATGTGGTCTAGTAAGGTCGAATCATTAATTTCATTTGTCATAAGGATAAGTTGACATGGATTGAAATTAAAGCGACTAAAAGGTATATTTTAGTGCAGTCGGGGGTTCAGTAAACGCGATCACACGCGTGGCTTGCGTGTGGGATTCTTGGCGATTGGAGGTTTCAATTAATATTGTTTTATCAAGGTTACAATATTATTATTACGTAATTATTTGCGATCGTATGCTTATGTGTTTTACATTATCGTTTCGGATATGTCTCTTACTTGATTATCAATATGCTCGCACAAAATCCGTTATCGGTCCAAATTTTATCGAGTGGAAGCGAAACATGGAATATGTTCTTATCATTGAAGAACACATGTTTGTTCTCACTACTCCTAAACCCGATGCCCTTCTTGACGTCGACTAATGAAGCGGCGAGTCGGCGGACTTTGGAATAAGTCGAACAATATGGCTAAATGCTATATGATGACTACTATATCAAAGGCTTGCAGGCTGCGACATCGATCGATGGTAGAGCGACGATATTTGGTCAAGTCTCGAGGTAAGTTTGGGCGATCGGATCGGACGATCGACTTCCACACATGAGAGAAATCTTGGCGTGTAAGATGGAAGAAGGAAGTTCGGTCCGTGAACATGTCTCCCATGACTCGTCTCATGGATAGTCTTGATCGGTTGGGAGGAGGTATTGACGGCGAAGCCAAGGTCGATATCATCCTCAATACACTGCCAAGTCTTTTGAGAACTTTCGGCGTGAATGCGATCATGAGCAAGACCGAGTTTACACTAGTCGGTTGCTTAATGATCTCGTTCTTTGCGGAAGGAGTTATGGGAAAAAGGAGCACATGCTCTTCTAGCACATCTAAGGGCCCAAAATTTTCATCGCAAAATGGAAATAGAAAAGGGGTACCAAAGGTGGTAGAGGCGAGGAAATAGTGGGAGTAATGGGAGCGAGAACATGGTTGCCACGGAGGCAAAAGAAGCGAAGGAGAAGGCAAGTGCTTAGTGCGGTGGGCCCAGGCGTTGGAAGGCAGTGCCCTATGCTCAAGGCTCAAGTCGCCATTTGCTTTAGTGGCGGAAACATGTTTAGCGACTTGTTCTACCCATTCTTGGGTAGTAGATACGGCATAACAGATCATGTTTGTTACACCTTGCGGGGTTCACTGCGACAAGGAGGCTGTTTGATGGCGAGATAACGATCTCCATAGGCAGCAGCGAAGTCGAAGCTGTTGCGGTTGGAGATGTTTCTTTATGTTTTGGGACAGGTTTTAGTTTTGAAAGGCGTTTTATATGTGCGGATTTTAGTGGAACCTTGTTCTGTTTGAAATTATTTACTCATGGATATTACATTATTTTGATAGTGGTGTTTCTATCATAAGAAATGACGAGTTATACGTGTTGGCACCTTATATAATTAAGCTTTATACTATTTACGCAAAACATAATACCTATAACTATGTTGCATCTTCATCAAACCCAAAAGAAAGTTTTCTTATGAGATGACTCTCTTTTCTCTGGCGTCTTAGATTAGGTCACGTCAATCTAAATAGGATCAGGCGGCTAAGAATGGGCGTTGGGGAATCTCACGGTTACTCGGTTCCGGTCTGCGAATCTGTATAGAAGGAAGATGTCGACCAGGACCGCTTCAGCGAAGGGTTATAGAGCGAAAGAAATGTTGGAGTTAGTCCATTCGACCTATGTGGACCGATGTCCACAAGCTCGTGGAGAATGCAGTATTTTGTCACTTTCATTGTGATTACTCGAGTGCGGATACATATACCGCTTCGCGCAAGTGCGAATGCTTTGAGAAATTCAAAGAGTTCAAGGTGGAAGTGGAGGCGAAGCTAGGTAAAAGTATCAAATCATTTGCGTTACGATCGTGGTGGCGAATACCTCGACAACGAGTTTATGGACTATCTAGTGAAGTGTGGGATTACATCGGGCGCCTTCACAAGACACGCCTGACAAAATGGTGTGTCGGGCGAAGAAATAGGACTCTTTTGGAAATGGTTAGATCTATGATGAGTTATGCTACATTGCCTATTTCGTTACGGGATATGCGCTTAGAGGCGGCGGCATACTTGCTAAATCTAGTACCGTCCAGTCGGTCGAAAAGACCCTTTCGAGTTGTGGTTTGGGCGCAAGCCGGTTTAAGCCACATAAGGATAGGGGCGATCCGGCCGCGTCTTTGAACAAGAAGGCGACAAGTTGGAGGCTAGATCGGCGCAAATTTGTTTATTGGCTATCGAGAGGAGCGAAGGTGGTTTATTCTATAGTCCAAGGATCGGAAGGTCATTATTAGCACTAATGCCCGATTCTTAGAAGAGGATTATATGAAAATCATAAGTCAAAGTTGAAATCATTCTTGAGAATTAGAAGATGATCGTATTCCACCACCGATTAGGCGAAGGTGCGAGATGTCGAGTCAGTGGGAGGATCGACACGGATACTTCAAGAAATTGAAGTGGGTCGAGTTCCACTGGAGATACCGACCGTCTGACAGTGGTACCTACACACAAGTTGTGCAAGTTAGAGAACCACAAGTTCTGCACCCACCGTTGCCATTGTGCTGTAGAACCTCGTCGTGGTGGGAGGTTGTTCGTCGACCCGGCGATTTATGTTCGTGGGTGAATCTTGGTTTAGTCGAGGGAGCGAGCGGCGATAATCGACCCATGGACATACAAGGAGGCGATACAAGATATTGATGCAAGATCATGGCACACCGTATGGACTTAGAAATGGAGTCCATACGGCTATGGATGTATATGAAAGACACCTCTACCGGATGGCGGAAGCCGTAGGTAGTAAGTGGATATCTGAGAGGAAGAGAGATTAGATGGAGGGTTTGACTTTCAAAGCCGGGCTTGTGGCGAAAGGGTACACTCGGAGGGCATCGATTTCGATGAGACCTTTTCGCCGTGCAATGCTCAAGTCCATCGAATTCTTCTAGCCATGTGACCCACTTGAACCTAGAGGTTTGACAAATGGATGTTAAAACCGCTTTTCTAAGCGGTTACCTTGAGGAAGGTAGAGACATCTATATCAGCAACACGAAGGTTATGTGGTAAAGGGTGAAAAGCATCTAGTATGGAAGCTTAAGAAGTCCATTTATGGACTTAGCGAACCTCACGATCATGGAACTTCGCTTTGGCGAGGTGGTAAAGTCCTATGGATTTACCAGTTGCCTAGCGAGTTGTGTGTATCGGTTAGATGTCAGCAGTGATGTGGTATTTCTTACACTTTATGTAGATGACATCCTTCTAGTTGGCAACAACGTGAAGCTGTTATCGAGGCGTAAAGAGTTGGCTATCCGATCGGTTTCAAATGAAAGACTTAGGAGATGCGGCGTACATTCTTGGGATCAAGGTTTCACTGAGATCGCGAGAAGACAATGTTGAGCTTATCTCGGGCGTCTTACATTGATCTTGTGATTACTCGTTTTAGTATGCGAGACCGCCCGAAAGGATTGCTACCTTTCGAACATGGCGTTCCTTTATCTAAAAGCATGATCACTATATTTAAAGGAGATAGAGAAATGAGACAAGTTCCTTCGCTTCCGTGTAGGAAGTCTCGTGTCTGTAATCTTATGCTACGAGGCCCGATATACGCCATGCGGTGGCATAGTAGCTGAATGTCGATCTAACCACGGACAAGCTCATTGGAATTTGCGATGAAGCATATACTCAGTACACGAAAAGGACTCGAGATTATAGGCTGGTTTACCATGCGAGATAGTCTAATGCCTTTGGGTTATCTGGACTTCGGTTCCAAAGTGACCATGATGAGAAAAAGTCGACCTCGGGCTATGTGTTTACCTTGGGAGGTGGGCCGTATCTGGCGGAGTGCAAAGCGGCGATGCATTGCGGACTCTACCATGGAAGCCGAATATGTAGCCGCGCCGGAGGCTTCTAAGGAGGTGTATGGTTGAAGAACTACCTCGTGGATCTAGATGTGGTACTGGTTTGCCCAAAGTATCATAGTTTCTTGTGATAAATCGGTGCGATGGCAAACTTCGAAGGAACCACGGACCCACAAAGCGACAAAACACATAGAGAAAGTACCATGTCATACGAAATCGTTAGGCGAGGTGGCGTGCTGATTGAAAAGATTGATCGACGAAAAATCTAGCGGATCCGTTCACGAAGAGCACGCGCAAAAAGTCTACGATGGACACGTTAGAGGACTTGGATTGCGACAGATGGCACCCAGCTTAGAAAGGAAACTTTTGTATAAGTGGGAGAAGCAAAGTGATGGTTGTTTGTAATAGCTAGTAGAGACACATTGTATACTAAAAGTTTGCTTTAGTATAAGTGGGAGATTGTTGGATTTGTATCTTGAAAGCAGTTTGGTTGAGCTTGTATACAATGTTTCTGATTACCACTATTACAATCTCTATCTGAATTGAATACTTGATTGCATATATCGTGTCCCTTATCTCATATATAAGTTAGATCATACGATGTGTAGAAGATCACGAAGTACGTATGATTGGTCGAGCAATGAGATATAAAAGTTACAGTGTGAGACGACTTAAGACGAGTTGTCGGTTTAGAGTGCGATATAGATAAGTAACTTGACTTAGTTGCTTGTCTGTCTTTGATGCGTCTCTGACGTATTGAAGGATCACGATGAGATGTGTTCTTCTTTTCGACCGTCGTGAAGAATTAAGATCTCGGTGACTTCGATGATCTAAACCTCGATAAGGTATTAGGTGAGTATGAGTTCTTGACCATCACTTTGACTTGTTATGAGTGAGGGTTATATGTTCTAACCAATTCTCCGCATCTTGGGTGGTGGCGATCTTGTGTGTCACGCTAGTTATCATGTCAGTCAAGTATCCGTTTAGGATGATGGCGTCCCTTAAGGAGCTCAAAGGTTTATTGTACTAAACCACATGGGTTGAGTTAGCTCAAGTACAATAATAAGGTTGAGTGGTACTACTTAAGAAATGAAGTTATTAATCGTTTTAAGCGATCATTGCTATAAATGATTAATGGACGTTCGATATCTTAAATCTGAGGATTCGTAATGTCTAAGTGCAAGCCCGACTCGACTTCGGTAATAAAGGGGTAAGTCGACATTCTTTCTCTGAGTGGCATGATCGAATGTTTATAAATTAATTTATGTTACGGTGAACATAAGATAATTAATTTATTTGAGGCCCATCTTTATTCCTTGCATTTGATCCTGGGCGGCCATCCAGGGCCGTAATAAGGAAAATCGGCGCATATGCTCCCAAAGACAAGATTTTATTCTCTTTATCCCATGAGGATATTATTATATTTATGGTATATGCATAGATCCTTTCCATATAAGATTATGGTAATAATCACGAGTATGGAAATAATCACGAGTATGGAAATAATCCTAAGGTTATGGTAATTTTCCATATAGGATTATGGTAATTTCCATATAGGATTATGGTAATTTCCATATGGGATTAAGGTAGTGCATTATAAATATAAGGTATGAGATAAAGTCAGGTTAATGCTCATTAATCCACACGTATTTTCGGTCGTCTCATAGTGATTGAGAGAGAATTTTCGTGAGTTTTAGTGAAGAGCAAGGGTGATTTTCGAGCATTCTCCATAGATCGTCCTCCTCGGCGTTGGAGATTGGGCATCAGGGATACGATCGGAAGGTCAACTGCGAGTCTCGACAGTTCGATCCGTTCGTCCGTTCGATCCCTCGGCGGATCGAAAGGTAAACACGTGAAAACCCTACGTGTTGCGATTAATTATATAGGCGCATGCTGGGTTTATAATCAATGTATGGTGAATTAAATATCCAGATGGATCCTCGGTGAGGGTTAACATCGTTTACCTCTGAAGATGTCTTGCAATCACGTTCTCAGCGAGGATTTGCGGACTTGGGTGCGAGCCTCATAATAGGCCCTTTGTTAGTGAGTTGCTTCACCATGAGCATAAAGTTGACCGCTGTCGTTTAGCGTTCAAAATAAATTTATAACCTATTGCCCATCACAGGCGTAGCCGGCGATAAGTATAGGGTCGATCCACGAGGTTGGTGTAGCAATCTCGATGTCGCGATGTCGGCTTAAAAGGGATGAGAGTGGTGTAATTATCTTGATCACTATAGATAAGACTAAAGTAACACGAAACAAACTCGAAGGAATATCAAATAATAAGGCAGTGCGGCTTGGCAACAACCCGTGAAGGCGATTAATACTCGGTCCCAGAGTGCGAAGGTTTTCTCTACATGACATGCATCAACGATTATAAGAGGCATACGTCGTGACCCGTTGTCTACGTCGCGCCCGACGAACCACTCAAATCTATCGCTTTACGTGTAAAGAGGCGAGGGACACCCTATGCAAACTATCTAACCCGTAATGCCCATGCGAGAACACCTCGATGCATGCGGACCCGAGCGGCGTTATGACCTAGGCGGATCCGGTATTGGCAAAAGGCGTTGCTATGACTACTCAACTCGCCCACACCAGTCGTACTATTTGGGGTGCGGGACACCCAAACTGTAATCGATTATTACTTGCAACCTCACTTACCCACTATATTATTTGCAACTAACACGAGTTTGGTTAAGTTATATAATGCCGGGACCTAGTGCTTGAGGAACACGCATAGGATCGTAATGCCTACTTAGACCTCTCGAGTTATATTAATCATGCTTAGCCTTATCACGCCCAAACCGAATAAAGACTTAGCTAGACATAAAATAAATAAACATGCTGCAGTTAATTGAAACCATAATCAAAGCGGAACCAACTTCTATTAATTGAGCGAAATAGAAGCGGCGAGCCCAAAGTGCGCCCGGCAAAACATCTGACAAAGTAAATAAAAGTGTTTGCCAGAAGGACTTAATATGTGGTGGTGATGATGGTTCGATGCTAAGAAAATGCTATTTAGGAAGATGAGATGATCGATGATGATACGCTGAAGTGGCGTGTTCGTCCCATATATATAGGTAGAGAGGGTGGCGATGGTAATGGCTCATGGGCTGGATAATCTGTGAGTTTTCCTTATTGATCGGTATTTCTTTCCTTGCGGATGGATGGGATGATCTCACTCCGGTTCGAGGATTTGGGGTGTGTGTCTTTTCGGTTAGCGAGATCATGCGATCTCGGCGTATCTTCTCATCACCTCTCGTTCTTCTTCTTGGTTTACGCTCGTCTTCTTCGCTTCGCTTGCCCATTAGCCTACCCATACGGAGATTGAACTTGCGGTGCAGCAAGGAGGTCGCGCCGTGAAAGCGGAACGACTCTTGGAGTTTGAAGCCCAGGCTGTGAGCTAAGCTCGCTTGTGCCCTCGAGGTGCGTCGTATCTCTGTTCACCGCCAGCAGGTTCACTCCTTCTTGCCCATTTACGCCTGCCTTGTTCCTGCGAGACCAATGTGTCCTCCGGACACAAACCTGACAAGAAAGACACAAAAGACTCGATCTGAACCTAGACAGAGACCACGAGAAAAAGGGCTGAAACTTGGGCTCGTCACACTTTTACACTTTAAACATGCTTGTCCTCAAGCATGCAGCGTGTTGCCCGAGACAAAGAAAGAAAGAAACAGGACTCAAAGCAGAAAAGATCGTACATTTCCACCGTAGGGATATCTCGGCGATATAAACTTCGTCGGAACAAACAAGTAATTGAGTTGACTCATTGAAACAGCGACCATCAAACAAGTCAAAATAAAATTTGAGCATATTGGGCATTTTCCTTACAACACTCTGCACTCTTGTGTATGGGCTGGTGTATCGCTCGAGACATCTTTCATTCGACTATGCCATGAGCTTGCGTGCCTCTACCATCTCCTGGTTTAGACAAAGTTTTAAACATTAAATCCTTGGGTCTTTTATTTGGTTGTAATGGGACTTAAGACATGGGTGAGAAATTTTTGAGCAGGTAAGGTCGTCATGGACTCGGGTTAGAGGAATTTATTTTGTCCTCCATGGATTTCCTTTAAGCCTTTTTCTTACAGACCTCGGCCTGAACCATTTAGGACTTCGTCATATATATTCTTTTATTTGAGTCTTTTCTCTTTCAATTACGGGTATCTTCTTTTATATTGGGCATTTGCCCGTTTCGTTGAAGTGCGGAAAACCCGCTTTCTTGCCCGTTGAGACTCTTTGTTGCTTTGCTGCCTGCTCTTCTATTAGCTCCACAGTCTAATTGGCCGGGTGAGAACTTCTTTTCCGAACTAATTTAAGCGAGTGAAAGAAATTATTAAGCTCGAGGGGTGAGCGAGGGATTAACAGTGGGTAGGACATTTTTGGCTCGATGGGCTATTTGAAAGAAAAATTGCCTAAGTCGTCTAAATGTTTTAACTAAGTCGATAAGGCCTCGATTTAAGGTGCCGCATGAAGTTCTAGCAAAAGCTTAATGAAGATGTCGATAATCACGAGAAAGGAAGCATGTTGGTCGAGATCTGACAGTTTAAGATCAATTCTCGCCATGTGTGCTCAAATTCAATTAAGTCGTCCTTATTTACATCGGTTAGGTACTCAAGCGAAATTTCTAAAACTACTGCATTATTCACAACAAAGCAAAATACGGGACAATCAATCCCGCTGATTTACATATACCAGGCCGGCCTGGCGAAAACCGATAAAACTCCATGCTTTGCTGCGTTGAGCAAAGTGGGTGAATGAGGAGGAACAACAACAAACAGCAAGCAGGCGGGCAGGTGGCGGTCCCCTACTCACGCTTTGCCTTGGGCAAGTGGGTCAGTGAGGGGCCGACTCTGCTCGAACAAGCAGCAGGCGCCAGCCCGCCCGCTGCGCTTTGCCTTGGGCGAAGTGGGTGAGAAAGGAGTTGACCTAACAACAACAAAACAAAAACAAAAGACAAACAACAAAGCAAAAACAAAAAACACACAAAAGCGAAAAAAAAAACAAAAAGGGAGGACAAGCGGTCGAGGGCTGGATACTGAATCCAGTGATGGCGAAAGTAGCGAGGCGTCATGGGTTCTTTCTGTTGTTCCTCCGTCACAGTCAAGCGGGCTTTGATGTCATCATCCTCTGGCTATCTCAGAGCTCTCTCTGGTGGTAGGCGTGGCGAGTGTCTGGTCATCGGGCGCTCCGTGGCGGTTTGCGATCACAGTGCATAGTAGATGTCGCTTATGCGCTCGGCATAGGCGTGTCGATATCAGCTCGGGCTCTGCCTCGGATCGGTATTAACTTAGTCCGTGCTTCGACTTCGTGGCCCAGCGGTCACCAAGTGGGCGAGGAGATCCTGCCTTAGGATGAGTCGAGGATGTCCTTGAAGTGGGCTGCTGCAAGCAGCGAAATTGATCTTGTGGCCATACCACGTGCACCAGAATGAACAACTCCTCACGGAGATGGAGTTCTTCTTTGTCTACCTAAAAAAAATTGTAAGGCAGGCGATGGCACGTGCTTGTGCGTTGCTCCTCGGCCGTCAAAGTGGACTCACTCCGTCTCCGTAAGGCGTCTTCTTTCTCCGTCAGCGGAATGACGCCTCCTTGTATGCAGCTTTGGCCTTCTTTTCTTGGGTCCGCGCCGTCTCTCTCGGTGGTTCCTCCGTGATCGCCTTTACGGGAGAGGGCGCTTGCTCCTCTATTATTTTCTCGGTCCTCGGAGTTAGCGGAGGCAGGCTTTTAAGCATCTCGGGGTAGTAGGAGTCTCGGAGGGGTTGCCGTTCTTGATTTTAGCTCTGTGGTTTCCTTTGGCTCGGAGGAATCGGGAGCTTTTGGTGGTTTGGCTCTGGTTTCTGAGCGGTCGTTTTGAAAATGGGAGGGTTTCTTCTTTATGGCTCGGTGAGAGAGAATTTGCGAGAGGTTGAGCGGCGTGGGTGAGGTAATTATGGGTGGCGATTATAAGGGCGTTCGTCGCTTTCTCGACAACCTTGCCACTTGTTCAGAACTCACCCTCTTGCCCGGCGAATGTCAGCGTCTCATCTTGCCCTCTTGATCATGATCACAAGCTATTCTGTAGATTGACCAACACAACACCACCACATGGCAGAGCGAAACCAGCAAAAAGCAAAAGCGACAACAACAACAAATAAAATACGGGTTGCCTCACGGCGGTATGGTTATCGTGGGTGGCTCGACCGGACCTTTTATTACTACTCTCCCGTAGAGGCTTGCACCGATGAATTCCCTGGATCTATCTCGTGATGCCCATAGTAAGCGCCCGGGCGTTGTCCGTTGACGCGAAGATCTTCTTACGTCTTGGTCTGCGACCTCGACAACTCGATTCGGAAATGAGTTTTACTTCATATGGTCCGCACCACGCTTGTTAGCTTGCGGCGTCAACGAATCAGATTGGTATAAGCACAATTGCCGCACTCGAATGACGGCTTTGATAAGGCGATCGTGTGCTTCTTTAGTCTTTCTTTATATAGAGCGGCATTGTCGCAGGCCTCTAGCCTTATTTCTTCGAGTTCTTGATGAAGCTTTCTAGCTTGGCCATCACGGTCCCAATCAAAGTTGAGCTTGTTCACTGCCAAAATGCGCTGCTTACTAATTCTCTTTGATAAGTGACCGTCTTCTTAGAACACGATTCGGTATGGTGACATGCCAAAGGGGTCTTGTATGCGATTACGTATGCCCGTAGCGCGTCATCAAGGCGAGGTGCTCGATCCTTACACATGGGTCCCACTACCTTCCTCAATATAGTCTTGATTATTACATTGGACAACTCCATTTGCCCATTAGCTGCGGATGGTGAGGTTCGTAGTCACGATGGGTTACGTATTTCTTGAACAATTTGGTGATAGTAGTGTTGCGAAATGGGTTCCTTGATCGGCGATAATTGCCTTGGGCCGCCCGAACTGTTGAAGATATTAGCTTTAAGAAAATGAAACTACCTTTAGTCGTTAGTGGCACTTGCCTTGGCCTCGACCCGTTTGAGACATAATCACTTGCCAAGCAAGATGTCGCATTGCCCTTGAGCTCGGTAATGGTCGTAAAGTCCATCCCCATACATGAATTTCGTGCGGGAAGGATGGGTATCATGGGCATCTCATTCCTCTTTGTGATATTTCCTTCTTGTTGACACTCTTTGCATTGCTTACATTCGTAGGCATCTTTGAATATAGTGGGCGGAAGAATCCATTGTCTAAAACCTTTCTCATTGTCCTCTTGTGCCCAGTGACCTCCCATTATTTGGAGTGGCGGTGATTGAGAATATCTTTGATCTCGGTTTGAGACATAGCGTCGCGGGACTTGGTCGACAACTTCCTCCATAAATAGGGTTCATCCCGTATGTGGGTTCGACGAGTCTGCGCGATCTTGTTTCTTTGATACGTAGTGAGCTCAGCGGGGAGTTCTCGGTGGTTTTGTAATTCACCAAATCACGCATACAAGGCTCGAACTCCAGTCGTGCCACTGATGAAGTACAAATGTTCTTGAGGGAAGGTCTACTGCAATGGGCGCGGATCTTCTCCTTGATATCCTACTCAGTGGTCGGCCACAGGGTTTTGTGCCACTCTTGTCTTTGATTTCTACATGAACTCTTGGAAAGTAAGATCCGTCGATTAGTCGTGGCTTTGACTCAGCTACTTGGCCATCGGGTATCGAGGCGATATGATCGGTGTGTAGGCGATGGTCTTGGCCCGATGAGATATGATCGAAATTTTTCAAAGGCAAAACGACCTTGAAAACTCTTTCTCGATCGTCTTTGTAGTTGCGTTGGGCTGCATTTAGAGTTCTTGAGGCATAGTATATAGCATGACTTTCCTTTGAAATAAAATTTGAGCATATTGGGCATTTTCTCCTGGCTACCACCTTTCTGTATAGGCTAGTGTATCTTTCGAGACATCTGTCATTCGACTATCTTATGACTTGCGTGCCTCTACCATCTCCACCGTTTAGACGAAGATCTAAACATTTATCTTAGGTCTTTTATTTGGGCTGAATGGAAGAAGGGTGGGTAGATTTTGGAGCAGTGGGGCCATCATGGACTCGAGATGTGAGGAAGTTGCTTTGATCTCCATTTCCTTTCACCTTCCTGTTCAGACCTCGGCCAAATATCTTGGGACTTAGTCGATATATATTCTTTTATTTAAGTCCTTCATTTTCTTTCGATTCGTTACCTGTCTTTATATTGGGCATTTTGCCCATTTCTTTAAATTAGGTATTCCCTTTTTCTTCTGCCCATTCTGGCTCTTTCTTCTTCCTTCTTCGTACTTTTCTGTTCATATAGCTCCTAAGTCATTATTAGGGTGGAACCTTTTCGGAGCTAATTTAAGTGAATGAAGGAATTTATTAAACAAGGGGCTGAGCGAGGGATTAACAATAGGTGGGACATTTTGGCTCGTGGGCTATTGAAAGAAAGTTCCCAAGTCGTCTAAATGTTTGGCTAAGTCAGTGAGGGCCTCGGCAGAGAGTGCGAAAGTTCTAGGCAAATCAGTGAAGATGTCGATTATCAACAGAAAGAAAGCGTGTTATCGAGATCTGACATTTTAGGCTCAAGCTAGTATGTGCTCAAATTGATCGTCGTCAGCTTATTTACATGTCGGTCGTACTCAGCGAATTCCTAAAATTACGGCATTATCGCAGAAAGAAATACGAGGCGATCAAACCCACTGATTTAAATATGCTAAGCCCAAAAGCGAGGACCCCTAAAACACGCGCACATTGCATTGAGCGAAGTGGGTAAGCAAGGAGGAACCTAACAAACAGCGAGCGACGCGATGAGCGAGGTGGCGGTCAACGCTGCTGCCTGCGCAAGTGCGTTAATGCGGACCAGCTCTTAACTTCGTAGACAAAGCGAAAAAGTGACCGAGCCACTCGCGCGCGCGAGTGAAAATGTGGGTGAGAAAAGAGTTACCCTAACAACAAACAAAACAAAAAAGAAAACAAAGAAAAACAAACAAACAAACAAAGAAAACAAAGGGAAGCAATGAGGTCGATGGGGCTGGATACAGATCGGTGAAAGGCAAAGAAAGCGGTAGTGTTGGATTTGTATCTTGAGTTTGGTTGAGCTTGATACAATGTTTCCTGATTACCCTATTACAATCTCTATCAATTGAATACTTGATTGCATATATGTCCTTATCTTATATAAGTTAGATCATACGATGTGTAGAAGATCAGAGGAAGTCATGATTGGTCGAGAACAATGAGATATAAAAGTTCCAGGTGAGACAACTTAGGCGGTTGTCGGTTAATTGCTGGTATATAGATAAGAAGTAACTTGACTTAGTTGCTTGTCTATCTTTGATGCGTCTACGGCGTATTGAAGGATCCGTGAGATGTGTTCTTCCTGACCGTCGTGAAGAACGAGATCTCGGTGACTTCGATGATCTAAACCTCGATAAGGTATTAGGTGAGTATGAGTTCTTGACCATCACTTTGACTTGTTATGAGTGAGGGTTATATGTTCTAACCAATTCTCGCGTCTTGGGTGGTGGCGATCTTGTATGTGTCTGCAGTTATCATGTCAGTCATAGTATCCGTTTAGGATGATGGCGTCCCTTAAGGAGCTCAAAGGTTTATTGTACTAAACCTGCGAGTTGAGTTAGCTCAGTACAATAATAAGGTTGAGTGGTACTACTTGAAATGAAGTTTATTCGTTTTAAGCGATCGATTGCTATAAATGATTAATGGACGTTCGATATCTTAAATCTGAGGATTCGTAAGTCTAAGTGCAAGCCCACTCAACCGGTAATAAAGGGGTAAGTCGACATTCTTTCTCTGGTGGCATGATAATGTTTATAAATTAATTTATGTTCATTTGAACATAAGATAATTAATTTATTTGAGGCCATCTTTATTCCTTGCATTTGATCCATTGCGTCGGGGCCGTAGCTGAGGAAAATCGGCACCCCATATACCGAGCAGATTTTTTTCTTTATCATGAGGATATTATTATATTTATGGTATATGCTAGATCCTTTCCATATAAGATTATGGTAATAATCACGGGGTATGGAAATAATCACGATAATGGAAATAATCTATGGTAATTTTCCATATGGGATTATGGTAATTTCCATATAGGATTATGGTAATTTCCATATGGGATTAAGGTAGTGCATTATAAATATAAGGTATGAGATCTCATTAATCACACATATTTCGGACTCGTTGTTCTTGGGAGAGAATTTTCGTGAGTGTAGAGAGAGAGAAAGGGTGATTTTCGAAGCATTCTCCATAGATCGTCCTCACTCGGCGTTGGAGATTGGGCATCAGGGATACGTCGGAAGGTCAAGCACGAGTCTCGACCGTTCGATCCGTTCATCCGTTCGATCCACCGGTAAACAGCGTAAAACCCCAGCGTGTTGCGATTAATTATATAGGGCAGCTGGGTTTATAATCAATGTATGGTGAATTAAATATCGAGATAGGATCCCGGGCGAGGTTAACATCGTTTCCTAGATTGGTATCGACACGGGATCGAATCTTGGCTCGTTGGATTAATTCGCGTTTGATTATTACGTGCGTTTATATAATTGTGGATCGTGCGTTCATCGTGGCTCGTTTATTTTGTTTTGTTTTTTCACGAGAAAATCCGTGGTTAGATTAGATTTTATTATGTAAATCTTATCGTAAAGAAAGCGAGCGAAAGGAGACGAGGCGGACGGGAAAAGGGTCTCGGCGTGCGGGCGGCACCGCAGCGTGCAGCGGCGCTTGGACGTCCGGGCTGAGACCGGATCCGTTTTGCAGCCGATCTGTTTTGTGAGTCGGTGCAGGTGGCGCGTGCGATCCACGGGCCCGATTTTGAATCCGGTCCGTGCGGGGCCTTTTGAAGATTTAAAGATACATGCTTGTAAATCTATGTAATAGATTAGATTTAAGTGCGAGATTTCACGATGAGCGCGATGAGCGTTTTATTTTATTTTATACGTTCATATGCATGTCGTGGATGTTTAAATTGCGGTAGCATGCTATGTATGTTTAATTACGTTGACAAACCTTTAAGTGTTTTACGTAATTGGATGCGCATAGTAAGCATGCTGGTTTATCGCGTTTATCAGGCATATTTTAGAATTAGCATGTTTTACGTTGAGTTCTATGAAATGACATGCTAGGATTACGTGATCTGCATGGACAAACCTTTTGAATAAAAACTAAGCAGCAACCCACAAATTAATTTTCAAATTAAAATGTCGAGACCTCCACTTTTGATCTCTAAACAAAGTGAGGCTGCTGTGATGCGTCATCACCGTGGCTTGCTGCCTTGTTTATCATAAGTTTGTTAGATGAGATTTCTAAATAAAACATTTTAAATCTATTGAGAGTGGGAGTTTCATGTATAGCGTCCGCAGCGTGCGCTGTGCGATTTTCATAAGTTCTCTAGAGATAGATATAAAATGAGATAACAAAAATTTGAATTGGAAGCGGTATGGTCAGGTGAGTATACCAATTCTAAGAATTCATCTTCTGTTAAAATTGTGGTCATTGCTTAGAGCGTCTTACTGTACAACTTCCATGAAGTCCTTTGCGATAGTGATGTGGTCAGTAAGGTCAATCATTAATTTCATTTGTCATAAGGATAAGTTGACATGGATTGAAATTAAGCGACTAAAGGTATATTTTAGTGCAGTGGGGGTTAAGTATGGCGTCGCGCAGTGGCTTGCGTGTGGGATTCGCTGGGCGATTGGAGTTTCGATTAATATTGTTTTATCAAGGTTACAATATTATTATTCTGAATTATTGCGATCGTATGCTTATGTGTTTACATTATCGTTTCGAGATATGTCTCTTGCCTGATTATCGATATGCTGCAAAATCCGTTATCGGTCAAATTTTTCAGTGGAAGCGAAACATGGAATATGTTCTTATCATTGAAGAACACATGTTTGTTCTCTCTCCTAAACCGATGCCCTTCTTGGGCGTCGACTAATGAAGCGGTCGGCGGACTTTGGAATAAGTCGAACAATATGGCTAAATGCTATGATGACTACTATATCAAAGGCTTGCGGTATGCGACATCGATCGATGGTGAGTGACGATATTTGGTCAGTCTCGAGGTAAGTTTGGGCGATCGGATCGGACGATCGATTTCACAATGAGAGAAATCTTGGCGTGTAAGATGGAAGAAGGAAGTTCGGTCCGTGAACATGTCTCCCATGACTCGTCGATGGATAGTCTTGATCGGTTGGGAGGTATTGCGTGACGAGGTCGATATCATCCTCAATACCTGCCAATCTTTTGAGAACTTTCGGCGTGAATGCGATCATGAGCAAGACCGGTTTACATAGTCGGTTGCTGATGATCGCGTTCTTTGCGGAAGGAGTTATGGGAAAGGAGCACATCTCTTCTAGCACATCTAAGGGCCCAAATTTTTCTTGCAAAATGGAAATAGAAAAGGGGTACCAAAGGTGGTAGAGCGAGGAAATAGTGGGAGTAATGGGAGCGAACATGGTTGCCAGGAGGCAAAAGCAGGAGGAGAAGGCGAGTGCTTAGTGCGGTGGGCGGGCGTTGGAGGCAGTGCCCTATGCTCGAGGCTCAGTGTGTTTGCTTTAGTGGCATGTTTAGCGACTTGTTCTACCCATTCTTGGGTAGTAGAACAGTTGTTGATCGTATGTTGTTAACTTGAAGGGTTCACCGAGACAAGGGAGTTTGATGGCGAGATAACGATCTCCGAGCAGCGGTCGAGGCCGTTGCGGTTGGAATGTTTCTTTATGTTTGGGACGGTTTTAGTTTAAAGGCGTTTTATATGTGCGGATTTTAGGGAACCTTGTTCTGTTTGAATTTTACTCATGGATATTACATTATTTTGATAGTGGTGTTTCTATCATAAGAAATGCGAGTTATACTTGTGTTGGCACTTATATAATTAAGCTTTATACTATTTACGAAAACATAATACCTATAACTATGTTGCATCTTCTCAAACCACAAAAGAAAGTTTTCTTAGAAGATGACACCTTTCTCGGCGTCTTAGATTAGGTCACGTCGATCTAAATAGGATCAGGCGGCTAAGAATGGGCGTTGGGGAATCTCACGGTTACTCGGTTCCGATCTGCGAATCTGTATAGAAGGAAGATGTCGACCGAGACCGCCCAGCGAAGGGTTATAGAGCGAAAATGTTGAGTTAGTCCATTCGACCTGTGGACCGATGTCGGCTCGTGGAGAATGCAGTATTTTGTCACTTTCATTGTGATTACTAAGTGCGGATACATATACACCGCGCGCAAGTGCGAATGCTTTGAGAAATTGAAAGTTAAGGTGGAAGTGGAGCGAAGCTAGGTAAAGTCAGTCATGCGATTACGATCGCGGTGGCGAATACCTCGACAACGAGTTTATGGACTATCTCGTGAAGTGTGGGATTACTCAAGTCGGGCCTGACACGACAAAATGGTGTGTCGGAGGCGAAGAAATAGGACTCTTTTGGAAATGGTTAGATCTATGATGAGTTATGCTACATTCCTATTTCGTTACGGGATATGCTTAGGCGGCATACTTGCTAAATCTAGTACCGTCAGTCGATCGAAAAGACCCTTCGAGTTGTGGTTTGGCTGAGCCGGTTTAAGCCACATAAGGATAGGGCGATCCGGCCTGTCAGACAAGAAGGCGACAAGTTGGAGCTAGATCAAGCCTGGCATTTATTGAGCTATCGAGAGGAGCGAAGGTGGTTTATTCTATAGTAGGATCGGAAGGTCATTATTAGCACTAATGCCCGATTCTTGAAGAAGATTATATGAAAATCATAAGTCCAAAGTTGAAATCATTCTTGAGAATTAGAAGATGATCGTATTCCACCGAATTAGGCGAAGGTGCGAGATGTCGAGTCAGTGGGAGGATCGACACGAGATACTTGAAATTGAAGTGGGTCGAGTTCACTGGAGATCCGGCCGTCACAGTGGTACCTACAGCAAGTTGTGAGATGAGAACCACAAGTTCTGCACCGTTGCCATTGTGCTGTGGGACCTCGTCGTAGTGGGAGGTTGTTCGTCGACCCGGCGATTTATGTTCGTGGGTGAATCTTGGTTTAGTCGAGAGCGAGCGGATAATCGACCCGTGGACATACTGGACGTACGAGACGATAGATGCAAGATCATGGACACGTATGGACTTAGAAATGGAGTCCATGGCTATGGTATATAGAACTCTCGGATGGCGATACCGAGGTATGTAGTGAGAGGTGTGTCGAGATGTGGCGGTAATGGGTATTTCTGCACGTAGATGACAATTCTTACTATTGGCGACAATGTGAAAGTTGTTATCGGGGCGTAAAGAGTTGGTTATCGATGGATGTTGAATGAATGACTTAGGAGATGCGGCGTGACATTCTTGGGATCAAAGGTTTCTGAGATCTGAAAGAGGAAAATAGTTGAGCTTATCTCAGGCGTCTTACATTGATATTGTGATTACTGCGTTTTAGTATGCGAGGCCGTCGAAAAGAGTTGCTACCTTTGAACATGGCGTTCGCTTTATCTAAAGCGGTCACTATGTTGAAAGAAGATAGAGAAATGAGACAAGTTCCTACGTTTCGCGTGAGAAGTCTCTGATCGTAATCTTATGCTGCGAGGCGATATACGCTATGCGGTGGGCATAGTGAGCTGATATCGATCTAACCTGAACAAGCTCATTGAATTGATGAAGCATATATTGCAGTGACACGAAAAGGACTCGAGATTATAGTGGCTTACCATGCGAGATAGTCTAATGCCTTTGGGTTATCTGGACTCGGTTCCAAGTGACCATGATGAGAAAAAGTCGACCTCGGTATGTGTTTACCTTGGGAGGTGGGCCGTATCTGGCGGATCTGCGGCGATGCGTGCGGACTACCATGGAAGCCGAATATGTAGCCGGAGGCTTCTAAGGAGGGTGTATGGTTGAGAACTACTCTGGATCTAGATGTGGTACTGGTTTGCCCAGAGTATCATAGTTTCTTGTGATAAATCGGTGCGATGGCAAACTCGAAGGAACCACGGACCACAAAGCGACAAAACACATAGAGAAAGTACCATGTCATCGAGAAATCGTTAGGCGAGGGCGTGCTGATTGAAAAGATTGATCTGACGAAAAATCTAGCGGATCCATTCACGAAGAGCACGCAATAAGTCTACGATGGACACGTTAGAGGACTTGGTATTAGCGATGCGCATGGCACCGCTAGAAGAGGAAACTTTTGTCATAAGTGATGGAGAAGCAAAGTGATGGTGTGTTGTAATAGCTAGTAGAGACACATTGTATACTAAAGTTTGCTTTAGTATAAGTGGGAATTGCTTGGTATGTTTTTGAATACAGTGGTTGTATACTGTTTACTTAGTATGTGTTGTATCTGAGCGTTTGGTTGAGCTTGTATCATGTTTCGATTACCATATTACAATCTCTATCTGAATTGAATACTTGATTGCATATTCGTGTCCCTTATCTCATATATAAGTTAGATCATACGATGTGTAGAAGATCCGGAGTACGTATGATTGGTCGAGCAATGAGATATAAAAGTTACGTGAGAACAACTTAAGACGAGTTGTCGGTTTAGTCGATATAGATAAGTGAACTTGACTTAGTTGCTTGTCTATCTTTGATGCGTCTGGACGTATTGAAGGATCACGATGAGATGTGTTCTTCTCGTGAGTCGTGAAGAATTAAGATCTCGGTGACTACGATGATCTAAACCTCGATAAGGTATTAGGTGAGTATGAGTTCTTGACCATCACTTTGACTTGTTATGAGTGAGGGTTATATGTTCTAACCAATATTCTCCGCATCTTGGGTGGTGGCGATCTTGTGTGTCACTAGTTATCATGTCAGTCAGTATCCGTTTAGGATGATGGCGTCCCTAAGGAGCTCAAAGGTTTATTGTACTAAACCCAGCAGGTTGAGTTAGCTCAAGTACAATAATAAGGTTGAGTGGTACTACTTAGGAAATGAAGTTTATTCGTTTTAAGCGATCGAGTTGCTATAAATGATTAATGGACGTTCGATATCTTAATCTGAGTTCGTAATGTCTAAGTGCAAGCCCGACTTGGTAATAAAGGGGTAAGTCGACATTCTTTCTCTAGTGGTGATCGAATGTTTATAAATTAATTTATGTTACGGTGAACATAAGATAATTAATTTATTTGAGGCCCATCTTTATTCCTTGCATTTGATCCTGGTGGCCCATCCAGGGCCGTAAAGGAAAATCGACCCCACATCTCAAGAGGATTTTATTCTCTTTATCATGAGGATATTATTATATTTATGGTATATGCATAGATCCTTTCCATATAAGATTATGGTAATAATCACGAGGTATGGAAATAATCACGAGTATGGAAATAATCCTAAGGTTATGGTAATTTCCATATAGGATTATGGTAATTTCCATATAGGATTATGGTAATTTCCATATGGGATTAAGGTAGTGCATTATAAATATAAGGTATGAGATAAAGTCAGGTTAATGCTCATTAATCACACGTATTTTCGGTCGTCTCATAGTGATTGAGAGAATTTTCGTGAGTTTTAGGAGGAAAAGGGTGATTTTCGAGCATTCTCCATAGATCGTCCTCCTCGGCGTTGGAGATTGGGCATCAGGGATACGATCGGAAGGTCAGCGAGTCTCGACTTCGATCCGTTCGTCCGTTCGATGATTCGACGGTAAACCGTGAAAACCCTACGTGTTGCGATTAATTATATAGGGCATGCTGGGTTTATAATCAATGTATGGTGAATTAAACATCGAGATGGATCCTCGGGAGAGGGTAAACATAGTTTTTCCTCGAGGGTCATGGGTAGCTTTCGAATTTTCGCTCGTCACAGTCAGCAGCTTTATGTCCTCATCTTTCAGGACTATCTACGAATCCCTACGGGTGAGGGAGGCTGCGAGGTTGTCTGTCGTCGAGGCTGGTTCGGTGAAGGCAGTGCGCCACAGTCGTAGTAGATGTCCTCATTCGTTTCGGCATAGCCATATCAATGTATTGCTCGGGGCTCCTTCGGTCGGTGTTGCCGTCCCGGTACCTTGACTTGATGGCGGGCGATCGCACGGGTGGGCGAGAAATTCTTTGCTTGGGATGGTCGGGATGTCCTTGAAATGTGCAGCTGCGAATCGACAAAATTCGCCTTGTGGCCGTGCTCCATGCCACAAATAAGCAGCTCTGTTGGGAGGCGAGTTCTTGCTATCCACCTGCGAAAAGCGTGAGTGATAAGCGATATGATCCATGATGCGTTGTTCTTGATTCATTGCCGCTGCGTATCGACTTGAGCGTTGTGCCGAGCGATAGCCGACCATTTTCTTCCATTGCTCCGATGTGCTTCGGGTATGAAGGTAAAACCTCGCTTGTACTCCGTGGTTTTATCTGAAAACCATCATTCCCAAGATGCAATTGAAATCATTCGGGAAGGAGAAGGCTCTTGCCATCGACTGAATTTTCATGCAATCAGTGGTCGCTCACTTGCTCGGTTGTTACTTGAGGTTTGAATGAACTCCCTTGCCGGCTGATGTATAGTCGTCTGGCCATTCCAAAACTTCGTCAATTCTGGTAGTAATTCCTCCTTCATTTTCACCCGATCTTGTCCACACCTCCATATCAAGCGTCTTGGGCTTCACATGCCCTTCGCGGTTCGTGGATGAACGTGGTAGCCTCTCATGGGACATCTTTCCTCTGGGGAAGAGTGCCATCTTAGCGAGTTCGCTGCGGTTCTTTTAGCGATAGTGGGAACTTCGGCAGGCTACTTTTTCGGTGGTGGTGGTGCCCCGAATCTTTCTCGTGGTCTCTTCCTTTCCATCTTCTTTCCGGAGGATTCTTGTTCGTCGGCTTAGTCAAGGCGGACTCCCCGTCTTAGTGGGTTCCTCTTTTCCTTCAGGGTGACCTTACCTTCCGCCTTTGCGCTCTTCTTGGGCTTTTCCGTCGTCTCCTTGGTGGTTCTTCCTCATTTCGTTGTGGGTGAGAGGCAAGTCTCCGATTATCTTCTAAGTTTTGAGTTCACTCTGGAGAAGGGCTCTTGGGCACCTCGGTAGTGGGGGGGTTTCGGCGAGGTCATCGTTGTTTGGGCTTGGTTTGAATTGGAAAGGATAAAGGCCGTCTTTGTTAACCACATATTCACAAAACTAACTTAGATGATATATACCATTTATCATTCTTTGAGCCTTTATGAGACTTTTCTTTGATTAACGGATGATGAGGAGGTGAGGATGGATATGGGAATCAAAGGGTGAAATTTTGATGTAGTGATGATGAGAAAAGTTTACGTTTAGAAAAACACATCTGTGGTGAAGAATAGTACCTTGTTCGTGAAAGTTAAACCCTAAAGCTCTAGAAAAGAAAGAAAAGAAAAATGTTAAGTTCACTATGAGTGTTGAGCATAAAGGGTCTTTAATCAAAGTGTGGGTATATGAGGCATAAGCGTCATATTGTACGTTGGGAAGAAGAGGAAAATGGACAAAGTCCATATGTGTCTAAATGAATAAATGATGGTCTTGGAATATTCTTGAGTCACCATAGCCATATATGATCCTACCTTAACCAATGTGCTACATTATAACCTATCAAAAGACCTCTTTGATCCTTATTTGAACACATTTATTGTTGAGTGGAGATGTTAGAAGAAGCAGCGACTATGGTAAGATATTGCGTTGCGTTGATGCGTTGAGGTGTATACGTCCTTAATTTCTTTATGAGTTTGGTGTATCCTATATAATCTACACACATTACGTTGAGGTTGAAATAAATGAGCTTTTGCCCTCGATAGTTGTTTTGCGTTGAGTGGACTAACATAAATCATGCCACTAATGTTTTTGGCGTTGATATGTTTGAGGCTAGAATGGTTATCCTCTTTTACTAACGCTCGTTGATCTTTCGTTTGTCTTTATTACTTTTTTGTTTGAGGACAAACAATGCTTTAAGTTTGGGGTTTGATAATAGCATTTACCGTTATAGTTGCTATTTGAAGATGAGTTTAGCTCGTTTAATATGCGTTTGTATCGATTCTTAATGTTTCATCTATTTCTAGAATCTTTACTCTTGGGTGTTCAGCTTTGTTTGTAGGTTTATATATTGATAATCGAGCAAGGAGCGAAGAGCGAGCAAAATTGACGATTCACATGGAGTTCTGTGACGATCTGGCGGTCGTTAAGTGGTTCCGCTTCACAGACAGCGGCGCCCAGCAGAAGAGCAGCGGCCGCGACCACCCGTGCCCGGCGAAACTAGCGTCGAGTCAACTGGGCGATTTCGCGACCCGATTCATAGCGACTAGCGCTAGTCGGGTCGCGGTACAAGCGGCGCCAGAAACAGCGGGCGAGAAGGCAGCCTTGCGAGACTTCTCGCGACCACACTAGCGACCGCGAAGGGTGGTGTGAGGCAGTAGAGCGAAGGAAAATTAGGGTTTGGGGTGTGCTATATATGGCGAAACCTGCTCGCCTCCTCCTGAGACCCCAACCACTGAACCGCCCCAGGACTGTTTCTCTTCAGTTTTTCCTCGGTTTATCTTTATTTTAACCAGTTTAATTCTAGTATTGTTCTTACGTTTTCTAGTTTAGTTTATTGTTTCGTTATCGATCGAGACGTTTTGTCCGATCGGCTCCGTTGTTTCAGTTCTTTCGCGGGATTGGATTGAGACCAACCATTGTTAATCAGCGCTTCCTACGGGTTTATATATATTTAATTTCCGTTTTATGATTAATTAGTATTTCATTCCGTTTATTATATAAAGCTGATTTTCCGTTTCTAATCCACAGGGTTTGCATGATTCGATCTGTATGTTGTGATTCACTGCTTATTGTTGTTACCTTCGGGCATTGATTAGCGATTCGATTGTGCTTATTTATATGTTGATTTGAGATCAATCTTGATGCATATCTAGTTGTCGGTTAATTACGTAATGTATTAATTGTCAATGGTTATCGAATGCGTAATCTGAATGAGCTTGAGTCGTGGCGAGATGGGGCGTTCGTGAGAAGCATATTCTTAGTGATCCTTTTGGAGTTGTTATTTTCCTCTAGAGGCGTAAGCATAATAGGAAAATTAGTAATCAAGCTATGGTGTAAATAGCTGGCAAGTTGTTGGTTATATATGATCTTACATCTTATGCGGATTAAAGCGGTTAGTAATAAGCGGGATAAACATCGTTGTGGATAAGTTGGTGCATCCTAGAGTTGATCTTTCTTCATAGTTATCTTTACGTGTTTTTATTGCGTTATTTATATTTACGTTTGGTTACCTTTGCTTTGGATTGAATTAGAAGCCTAAAACCTCAGCTTTATACGTGGCGAATAATATTGAATTATCGTCGAGCTAACTACATGTTTCGTGATACAATCTACGTGGATCGATACTTAAACACCATATACTTACACGCTTTTTGCGTGTGAAAAGGGATGATCACTTGTCCTCAAGCATGCACGCGTAATTTGTCGAAACAAAGCAAGAAAGAAAAGACACAAAAGACCAAAAGGTTGCTACGTCTTCTAAGCGGGTTATCTCGACGATATAAGCTCATTGGAACAAGCCCGGTGATTAGTGAGACTCGATTCAAACAACGACCATCAAACAAGTCGAAATAAAATTTGAGCATATTGGGCATTTTCTCTGCCAACGCTACGCACTCTTGTGTATAGGCTAGTGTATCGCTTCGAGACATCTGTCATTCGACTATCTTATGACTTGCGTGCCTCTACCATCTCCACCGTTTAGACGAATCTAAACATTTATCCTTAGTCTTTTATTTGGGCATAATGGGCAAGCAGGCGTGGGTGGGAGATTTTGGAGCAGTGGGGCCATCATGGACTCGGATGTGAGGAAGTTGCTTTGATCTCCATGGTTCCTTTCACCTTCTTCTTTACAGACCTCGGCCAAATATCTTGGGACTTAGTCGATATATATTCTTTTATTTAAGTCCTTCATTTTCTTTCATTAAGTACCTTCTTTATATTGGGCATTTGCCCATTTCTTTAATTGGGTAACCCTTTTTTTCTTGCCCATTCTGAGGCTCTTTCTTCTTCCCTTCTTGTTATTTTCTGTTCTATTAGCTCCTAAGTCCGATTATTAGGGTGAAACCTTTTCGAGGCTAATTTAAGTGAATGAAGGAATTTATTAAGCAAGGGGCTGAGCGAGGGATTAACAATAGGTAGGACATTTTGGCTCGATGGGCTATTGAAAGAAAGTTACCCAAGTCGTCTAAATGTTTGGCTAAGTCGATGAGGGCCTCGGCATGTAGAGTGCCGCATGAGTTCTAGCAAAAGCCTAGTAAGATGTCGATTATCAAACAAGAAAGAAAGCGTGTTGATCGAGATCTGACATTTTAGGCTCAAGCTCATATGTGCTCAAATTGATTCGTCGTCACTTATTTACATACGGTCATGCTCAAGCGAATTCCTAAAATTACGGCATTATTCGCAGTGAAAAATACGAGGCCGATCAAACCCACCAATTTAAATATGCTAACCGCGCATAAAAGCGAGAACCCCTCAAACACGCGCACATTGCATTGAGCAAAGTGGGTAAGCAAGGAGGAACAGAACAACAAACAGCGAAGCGACGTGAGCAAGGTGGCGGTCACGCTCGCGCTGCGCTTTGCCTTGGGCAAAGTGGGTCCAAAATCGGACCAACTCTTAACTTCGGACAAAGCAAAAAGGTGACCCGGCTTCACTCGCACTTTGCGCGGGTAAAAGTGGGTGAGAAAAGAGTTGACCACCAACAACAAACAAAACAAAAAACAAAGAAAAAAAAACAAACAAACAAACAAAGAAAACAAAGGGAAGACAACGAGGTCGATGGAAGGCTGGATACAGATCGGTGATAATGCAAAGATGAATGCGCATGAGTAGTGTTGGATTTGTATCTTGAAAAATAGTTTTGGTTGAGCTTGTAAACAATGTTTCCTGTTACCCTTATTACAATCTCTATCACGAAATGAATATGATTGCATATATACGTCCCTTATCTCATATATAAGTTAGATCATACGATGTGTAGAAGATCACAGGAATGCATGATTAGTCGAGCAATGAGATATAAAAAGTTTCCATGGTGAGACAACTTGAGGACGGTTGTCGGTATAAGGCTGCGGTATAAATAAGAAGTGACTTGACTTGGTTGCTTGTCTGTCTTGATGCGTCTACGGCGTATTGAAGGATCACAGTGAGATGAGTTCTTCTGTCGTGAGTCGTGAAGAACCAAGATCTCGGTGACTTCGATGATCTAAACCTCGATAAGGTATTAGATGAGTATGAGTTCTTGACCATCACTTTGACTTGTTATGGGTGAGGGTTATATGTTCTAACGATATTCTCCGCATCTTGGGTGGTGGCGGTGCTTGTATGTCATACTAGTTATGCATGTATCAGTCATAGTATCCGTTTAGGATGATGGCGTCCCTTAAGGAGCTCAAAGGTTTATTGTACTAAACCTGCTGGGTTGAGTTAGCTCAGTACAATAATAAGGTTGAGTGGTACTACTAAGAAATTAAAGATATTAATTATTTTAAGCGATCGAGAATCTATAAATAATTAATGGGCGTTCGATATCTTAAATCTGAGGGATTCGTAATGTCTAAGTGCAAGCTTGACTCAACCTCGGTAATAAAGGGGTAAGTCGGCATTTATTCTCTAGTGACATGAATAAATGTTTATAAATTAATTTATGTTTTGGGTGAACATAAGATAATTAATTTATTTGAGGCCCATCTTTATTCCTTGCATTTGATCCACTGGTGGCCACGTCGGGGCCGTAAGCTAGGCAAATCGGCGCCCCACTATACTGAGGCAAGGATTTGATTTTCTTTATCTATGGGATATTATTATATTTATGGGATATCGTAGATCCTTTCCATATAACATTATGGTAATAATCCTTTCCATAAGGTTTATGGTAATTTCCATATGGGATTATGGTAATTTCCATATGGGATTATGGTAATTTCCATATAGGATTATGGTAATGCATTATAAATATGAGGTAAGAGATTAAATCTAGAGTTCGATGATTAATAATCATCATCATAATTTCGAGACTCCCGTTGTTCTTGGGAGAGATTTTCGAAAAAGTGTAGAGAGGATAAAGGGTGATTTTTCGAAGCATTCTCCATAGATCGTCCTCACTCGGCGTTGGAGATTGGGCGGCGGGATATAGTCGGAAAGGTCAAGCACGAGTCTCGATCCGTTCTGCCTCGGCAGTTGAAGGTAAACACGAGAAAACCCCAGCGTGTTGCGATTAATTATATAGGTGCATGCTGGGTATATAATCAATGTATGGTGAATTAAACATCGAGATAGATCCTCGGGAGAGGCTAAACATAGTTTTTTCCTACTGATTGGTATCGAACACCGGAATCGAATCTTGGCTCTGTTGGATTAATTGAGTTTGATTATTAAATCGCTATATATTATTTGTTGGATCGTCGTTCATCGTGGCTCGGTTTTATTTTGTCGGATTTTGTTTTTCTACGAGAAAATCCGTGGTTAGATTAGATTTATTTTTACGTAAATCTTATGCGTAAAAGTAAAGCGAGCGAAAGCCGAGATCGAGGCGGCGGGAAAAATGGGTCGCGGCGTGCGGCGGCAACGCGCAAAGGCGTGCAGGCGGCTATGGACTGCAGCGTGGCGGTGCAAGGCCGGATCCGTTTTCCAGCCGAATCTGTTTTGTGAGTCGGTCAGTGCCCGTGCATCACGAGGCCCATTTTGAATCCGGTCCGTGCGGTTTTGAAGATTATAAAGATACATGCTGCAATTCTATGTAATAGATTAGGCGGGAAAGTGCAGATTCCACGAGTGAGCCACGATGAGCGTTTTTATTTTATTTTATCGTTCATTGCATGTCGTGGATGTTTAAATAATGCGGTAGCATGCTATGTATGTTTAAATTACGTTGACAAACCTTTACGGTTTTGTAATTGGATGCGCATAGTAAGCATGCTAGGTTTATCGCGTTTTCAAGCATATTTTAGAATTACTGCGAGCATGTTTTACTTGAGTTCTATAGAAATGACGACTAGGATTACGTGATGCGCATGGACAAACCTTTTGAACAAAAGACTAAGCAAGACAACCCGACAAATTAATTTTAAAATTAAAATTTCGAGACCTCCACTTTTTGATCTCTAAACAAGAGTGAGGCCTGCTGTGAATAAGCGTCCACACGCGTGGCTTGCTTGCCTTGTTTATCATAAGTTAGTTAGATGAGATTTCTAAATAAAACATTTTAAATCTATTGAGAAGTGAGAGTTTCATGTATAGCGTCCACACAGCGTGGCTTGCATGTGCGATTTTCATAAGTTCTCTAGAGATAGATATAAAATGAGATAACAAAAATTTGAATTGGAAGCGGTATGGTCCGGTGGTATGCGATTCTAAAATTCATTTCTGTTTGTTAAAATTGTGATCATTGCTTAGACATCACCTCAAGTACAACTTCATGAAGTCCTTTTTGCGATAGTGATGTGGTCTAGAAAGGTCAATCGTTAATTTCATTTGTCGTAAGGATAAGTTGACATGGATTGAAATTAAGCGACTAAAGGTATATTTTAGTGCAGTCGGGGGTTCGTGTATGGCGATCACAGCGTGTGCTTGCGTATGGGATTCGCTTGGGCGATTGGAGGTTTCAATTAATATTGTTTTATCAAAGGTTACAATATTATTGTTATGAATTATGTGCGATCGTATGCTTATGTGTTTACATTATCGTTTCGGATATGTCTCTTTGCCGATTATCGATGTGCTACTACAAAATCCGTTATCGGTCCAAAATTTTATCAGTGGAAGCGAAACATGGAATATGTTCTTATCATTGAAGAACACATGTTTGTTCTCACTACTCCTAAACCGATGCCACTTCTTGGCGCGTCGACTAATGAGCGGCGAGTCAGCGGACTTTGGAATAAGTCGAACAATATGGCTAAATCTTGTATGATGACTACTATGTCCAAGGCTTGCGGTATGACATCGATCGATGGTGAGCCTTGGCGATATTTGGTCGAGTCTCGAGGTAAGTTTGGGCGGTCGGATCGAGACGATCCATTCCACACAATGAGAGAAATCTTGGCGTGTAAGATGGAAGAAGGAAGTTGGGTCCATGAACATGTCTCCCATGACTCGTCTCATGGATAGTCTTGATCGGTTGGGAGGAGGTATTGACGTGACCAAGGTCGATATCATCCTCAATACATGCCAAGTCTTTTGAGAACTTTCGGCGTGAATGCGATCATGAGCAAGGCGGTATACCTGAGTCGGTTGCTCGATGATCTAAATGTTGCGGAAGGAGTTATGGGCGAAGGAGCACATGCTCTTGCTAGCACGTCTAAGGGCCCAAATTTTTCGTTGCAAAATGGAAAAGAAAAGGGCACCAAAGGTGGTAGAGGTAAGGGAAATAGTGGGAGTAATGGGAGCGAAACATGGCTGCCACGGAGAGCTGAAGAAGCGAGGGAAGGCGAAGTGCTGAGTGCGGTGGGCGGGCATTGGAGGCTAAGTGCCTATGCTCGAGGCTCAGTGCGCCGTTTGCTTTAATGTGAGCATGTTTAGCAACTTGTTCTACCCGTTCTTGGGTAGTAGACCGCAGTGTGTTGATCATGTTTGTTACAACTTGAAGGGTTCTGCGGACAAGGGAGGCTGAGTAATGGCGAGATAACGATCTCCATGAGCAGCGAAAGTCGAGGCCGTTGCGGTCGGAGATGTTACTTTATGTTTTGAGAGAACAGTTTAGTTTTAAAGGCGTTTTATATGTGCGGTTTTCGGCGGAACCTTGTTCTGTTTGAAACTATTTACTCATGGATATTACATTATTTTGATAGTGGTCTTTCTATCATAAGAAATGACGAAGTTATACTGTGTTGGCTCTTTATATAATTAAGCTTTATACTATTTACGCAAAACATAATACCTATAACTATGTTGCATCTTCTTCAAACCCTATGGAGAAAGTTTTCTTAGCAAGATGACACCACATTTCTCGGCATCTTAGATTAGGTCACATCAATCTAAATAGGATCAGGCGGCTAAGAATGGGCGTTGGGTAATCTCACGGATTACTCCATTCCGATCTGCGAATCTATATAGAAGGTAAGATGTCGACGAGACCGCCCAGCGAAGGGTTATAGAGCGAAAGAAATGTTAGAGTTAGTCCGTTCGACTGTGTGGACGATGTCCACACAAGCTCGTGGAGGTGCAGTATTTTGTCACTTTCATTGGCGATTACTCGAGTGCGGATACGTATACCGCCGCGCAAGTGCAGATGCTTTGAGAGATTGAAAGAGTTAAGGCGGAAGTGGAGCGAAGCTTGGTAAGAGTATCAGTCATGCGATCTGATCGCGGTGGCGAATACCTCGATAACGAGTTCATGGACTATCTAGTGAGTATGGGATTACCTCCCAACGCACTTCACGGGCACAACACAACAAAATGGTGTGTCGGGGCGAAGAAATAGGACTCTTTTGGAAATGGTTAGATCAATGATGAGTTATGCAACATTACCTATTTAGTTACGGGGGTATGCCTTAGAAGCGATGACATACTTGCTAAATCTAGTACCATCAAGTCGATCGAAGAGACCCTTCGAGTTGTGGTTTGGGCATGAGCGTTTAAGCCACATAAGGATATGGGGCGATCCGGCACGTGTCTTTGAACAAGAAGGGCGACAAGTTGGAGGCTAGATCCGGCGCAAGGCATTTATTGACTATCTAGAGGAGCGAAGGTGGTTTATTCTATAGTCTAAGGATCGGAAGGTCGTTATTAGCACTAATGCCGATTCTTGAAGAAGACTACATGAAAAATCATAAATCCAAAGTTGAAATCATTCTTGAAGAATTAGAAGATGATCGTATTCCACCACCGATTAGACCAAAGGTGCGAGATGTCGAGTGCAGTGGGAGGATCGACACCGATACTTCAAGAAATTGAAGTGGGTCGAGTTCCACTGGAGATACCGACCGTATGTTGGTACCTACCAAGCAAGTTGTGCAGATGAGAACCACAAGTTCTGCACCCACCGTTGCCATTGTGCTGTAGTGCCTCGTCGTAGTGGGAGGGTTGTTCGTCAACCCGGCGATGTATGTTCGTGGGTGAATCTTGGTTTAGTCCCGGAAAAAAGAACATGCAATAATCGACCCATGGACGTCTGTGAGGCGTCTGAAGACAATGATGCAAGATCATGGAACTTACGTTTGGATGAGGTGGTAAAGTCCTATGGATTTACCCAGTTGCCTAGCGAGAGTTGTGTGTATCGTTTAGATGTCGGCGGTAATGTGGTATTTCTTGCGCTTTACGTAGATGACATTCTTCTATTTGCAACAATGTGAAGTTGTTATCGGGGCGTAAAGAGTTGGTTATCGATCGATTTCAAATGAAAGACTTAGGAGATGCGGCGTACATTCTTGGGATCAAGGTTTACCGAGATCGCAAGAGGAAAATGTTGAGCTTATCTCAGGCGTCTTACATTGATATTGTGATTACTCGTTTTAGTATGCGAGGCCGTCGAAAGGATTGCTACCTTTCGACATGGCGTTCGCTTTATCTAAAGGCGGTCACCTATGACCGCAAAGAAGATAGAGGAAATGAGACAAGTTTCTACGTTTCCGTGGAAGTCTCATGCATGCAATCTTATGCACGAGGCCGATATACGCTATCACGGTGGGCATAGTGGCTGATATCGATCTAACCTGGACAAGTTTCATTGAATTGCGGTAAAGCATATATTGAGTGCACGAAAAGGACTCGAGATTATAGGTGGCTTACCATGCAGATAGTCTAATGCCTTTGGGTTATTGGACTCGGTTCCAATCGACCGTGATGAGAAAAAGTCTATCTCGGCTATGTGTTTACCTTGGGAGGTGGAACCGTATCTGGCGGAGTGCAAAGCGGCGATGCGTTGCGGACTCTACCATGGAAGCCGAGAATATGTAGCCACTTGGAGGCTGCTAAGGAGGTGTATGGTTCAAGAACTACCTCGTGGATCTAGATGTGGTACTGGTTTGCCCATGAGTATCATGGTTTCTTGTGATAACTTTCGGTGCAATGGCAAACTCGAAGGAACCACGGATCCACAAAGCAAACAAACACATAGAGAAAGTACCATGTCATACGAGAAATCGTTAGGCGAGGGGCGTCTTGATTGCAAAGATTGATCTGACGGATAACCTAGCGGATCCATTCACGAAACTGCCGCAATAAGTCTACGTTGGACACGTTAGAGGACTTGAATTGCGCTAGATGGCACCCGCTAAAGCCCGCCGCAATAAGTTTCGTCGGGACGCGTTAGAGGACTTGAATTGCGCTAGATGGCACCGCTAAAGCTGCGCAATAAGTCTACGTCGGGGCGTTAGAGGACTTGAATTAAGCTAGATGGCACCCACTTAGAAAGGAAAATTTTGTATAAGTGGGAGAAGCAAAGTGATGGTGATGGTTTTGTTTGTAATAGCTAGTAGAGACACATTGTATACTAAAGTTTGCTTTAGTATAAGTGGGAGATATAAGCAAAGTGATGGTGATGGTTTTGTTTGTAATAGCTAGTAGAGACACATTGTATACTAAAGTTTACTTTAGTATAAGTGGGAGATTGTTGGTTGTATCTTGAAAGCGGTTTTGGTTGAGCTTGTATACAATGTTTCCTATTACCACTATTACAATCTCCTATCCGAAATGAATACTTGATTGCATATATCTGTGTCCCCTTATCTCATATATAAGTTAGATCATACGATGTGTAGAAGATCACGTGAGTCCGTATGATTGGTCGAGCTTAATGAGATATAAAAGTTTCACGGTGAGACAACTTGAGGACGAGTTGTCGGTATAGGCCTTGCGGTATAGATAAGAAGTGACTTGACTTGGTTGCTTGTCTATCTTTGATGCGTCTCGGCGTATTGAAGGATCACGGTGAGATGAGTTCTTCGATCGTGAGTCGTGAAGAACCAAGATCTCGGTGACTTACGATGATCTAAACCTCGATAAGGTATTAGATGAGTATAAGTTCTTGACCATCACTTTGACTTGTTATGGGTGAGGTTATATGTTCTAACCCAATATTCTCCGCATCTTGGGTGGTGGCGATTGCTTGCATGTCATGCTAGTTATCATGTCAGTCACCGTATCCGTTTAGGATGATGGCGTCCTTAAGGAGCTCAAAAGGTTTATTGTACTAAACCCGCAGGGTTGAGTTAGCTCAAGTACAATAATAAGGTTGAGTGGTACTACTTAAGGAATTAAAGATATTAATTATTTTAAGCGATCGAGAATGCTATAAATAATTAATGGACGTTCGATATCTTAAATACGGGATTCGTATTGTCTAAGTGCAAGCCCGACTCAACTTCGGTAATAAAGGGTAAGTCAAGATTTATTCTCTAGTGACATGAATAAATGTTTATAAATTAATTTATGTTATGGGTTTGAACATAAGATAATTAATTTATTTGAGACTCATCTTTATTCCTTGCATTTGATCCCCGAGTGGCCCGTCCGGGCCGTAAGCTAGGCAAAATCGACACCCACATGCTCTAAGGCAAGGATTTGATTCTCTTTATCCTATAAGGATATTATTATATTTATGGGATATACATAGATCCTTTCCATATAAGATTATTGTAATAATCATTTCCATAAAGGTTTATGGTAATTTCCATATGGGATTATGGTAATTTCCATATGGGATTATGGTAATTTCCATATAGGATTATGGTAATGCATTATAAATATGAGGTAAGAGATTAAATCTAGGTCGATGATTAATAATCATCATCATAATTTTCGAGACTCCCATTGTTCTTGGGAGAGAATTTTCGAAAAAGTATAGAGAGGATAAAGGGTGATTTTTCGAAGCATTCTCCATAGATCGTCCTCACTCGGCGTTGGAGATTGGGCGGCCGGATACGATCCGAAAAGGTCAGCACGAGTCTCGATCCATTCCGCCTCGATAGATTCAAAGGTAAACACGAAAACCCCAGCGTATTGCAATTAATTATATAGGTGCATGCTAGGTATATAATCAATGTATGGTGAATTAAACATCCAAGATAGATCCTCGGGAGAGGGCTAAACATAGTTTTTCCTACAGTATGTCGTGGGTAGCTTTCAATTGTTCCTCCATCACAGTCAAGCGAGCTTTTATGTCCTCATCTTCCTCCTGACTATCTACGAATCCCTTCCCGGTGGATCGGGAGGCTGGCGAGGTTGTCTCGTCATCGGCTGGTTCGGTGAAGGCAGTGCGCCTCCCGGTCATAGTAGATGTCCTTCATTCGTTCGGCATAGCCATATCAATGTATTGCTCGGGCTCGCTTCGGTCGGTGTTTGCCGTCGGTACCTTGACTTGATGGCGGGCGGTCACGGGTGGGCGAGAAATTCTTTGCTTGGGATGGGTCGGGATGTCCTTGAAATGTGCAGCTGCGAATGCGACAAAATTCACCTTGTGGCCGTGCTCCATGCACCACAAAATAAGCAGCTCTGTTGGGAGGCGGAGTTCTTGCTATCCACCTTGCCAAGAAACCGTAGGATAAGAGGCGATAGCACATCCGCATGTGCGTTGTTCTTCGATTCATTGCCGCTGCGTATCGACTTGAGCGTTGTGCCGAGGCGATAGCCGACCATTTTTCATTCCATTGCTTCCCGATGTGCTCGGGTATGAAGGTAAAACCTCCTTGTACTCCGTGGTTTTTATCTCGAAAACTTCAGTCATTCCCAAGATGCAATTGAAATCATTCAGGGAGAACGAGAAGCTCATCGTCCATCGACTGAATTTTATGCAATCCGTGGTCGGCCACCTTGCTCGGATTTGTTACTTGAGGTTTGAATGAACTCCCGCCCGGTGATGTATAGTCGTCTGGCCATTCCAAAACGCCCCCATCCAATTCTCGTGAAGTAATTCCTCACTTCATTTTTCACCCCGATGCTGTCCAACACCTCCATATCAAGCGTCTTGGGCTTCACAATGCCCCTTGTCGGCGGTTCAGTGGATGAACTTCGGGGTAGCCTCTCCGCGGTCAGGACATCTTTCCCTCTTGGGGAAGAGGGTGATGCCATCTTGGCGAGTTCGCCGCGGGTTCTTTTTCGCGATGGTACCGGAACTTCCGACGAGGCTACTTTTTCAGTGGTGGTGGTGCCCTCGGAATCTTTCTCATCAGGGGTCTCTTCTCTTTCCTCATCTTTTTCCTTTTCCCCGGAGGGTTCTTGTTCGTCAGCTTCGTCCGAGGCGGACTCCTCCGTCTTGGCTGGGGTTCCTCTTTTTCCTTCACCGGGGTGACCTTCTCCTTCACCGCCTTTGCCTTCTTCTTCTTGGGCTTTTCCGTCGTCTCCCTTGGTGGTTCTTCCTGCATTTCCGTTGTGGGTGAGGGCACCGTCTCCTCGATTATCTTCTCTAAGTTTTCAGAGTTCACTGGAGAAGGGCTCTTGGGCACCTCGGTAGTGGCAGGGGTTTCAGAAGGCGAGGTCATCGTTGTTTCGGGCTTGGTGGTTTCCTTTTGCTCGGAGGGGAAATCGGAGATTTTTTTGGTATTTTTGGCTCTGGTTCTTCAAGTGCTCATTTTGGGAAGTGAATGGGGGTTTCTGTTTTCTAGGATCAGGTTGTGAGAGAGAGAGGTAGAATTTGCAGAGTTGAGGCGACGTGGGGGAGGAAGTTAATGATGGAGTGGCTGGATATATGGGACAGTTACGTCTTTTCTTCTGACAACCGCCTGCCACACGTTATGGAGCTTACCCTCTTACCCACTGAGAAAGCGAAGTGTCTCATCTTGCTCACTTCGATCGTGATCACAAACTGTTCCTGTATATATACCAACACAACACCACACGCAAAACGAAGGCAAAGCCAAATAAAAAAACAAAAAAGAAAACAACTAAGAAAGCAAATAAAATACCAGATTACCTCCTGGTCAGCGCCTTAGTTATCGACGTGGCTCGACCAGACCTTTTAATTATTCTTCACCGTTGGGGACTTGCACTTGATGCAGTTCCCCTGGATTTATCTCGTAATGCCCATAGTAAGCCTTCAGACGATGTCCATTGACCTTGAAGGTCTTTCCTGTCTTCAGGTCTGCGACCTCGACGGCTCCATTCGGAAATTGAGTTTTGACTTCATATAGTCCGCACCACTTGCTTGTTAACTTGCCTGACATTAATTTAAATCGAGACTGGTATAAAAGGACCAATTGTCCTTATGTGAATGCCTTGGCTTTGATGAGGCGATCGTGTGCCTTCTTTAATCTTTCTTTATGTAGCGACATTGTCATGGCCTCACAAGCTTATCTCCTACAGCTCTTGAAGTTGAAGTTTTCTAGCTTGGCCATCACGGTCCCAACAAAGTTGAGCTTGTTTTGCCCAAAATGCCTTGTGCTCTAGTTCTCTGGTAAGTGACACATCTTGCCAAACACAATTGATGCGGTGACATGCCCAAGGAGTCTTGTATGCGGTTATATACGCCCATGCACGTCGTCGAGACGATTGCTCGATCTTTACACAGTAGGTCCCACTACCTTCCTCAATATGGTCTTAATGATTACATTGGACAACTCCGCTTGCCCATTGGCACATGGATGATAGGTCAGGTTCCCAGATGGGTTACACCGCTTCTCGAATAATTTTGCAATAGTGGTGTTGCGAAATGGGTTCCTTGATCGTTGATAATTGCCTTGGGCACGAACACATTGAATATATTACCTTTGAGAAAAGCGAAACCACCTTTGAGTCATTGGTGACACTTGCCTTGGCCTCAACCCGTTTGAAACATAGTCCATCGCAGCGGGATGTCGCGTTGCCGCCAGAGCTCGGTAATGGTCCCATAAAGTCCATCCCCATACATCAAAAATTTCGGCGGGGAGGATAGGTATCATGGGCATCTCATTTCTCCTTGTGATATTTCCTTCCCGTTGACACTCCTACATTGCTTACATAGCTCATAAGCATCTTTGAATATCGTGGGCGGAAGAATCATTTGTCAACACCTTCCTCGCTGTTCTCTTGTGCCCAAAGTGACCTCCACATTCTTTGGAGTGGCAGTGATTCATAATATCTTTGATCTCAGTTTCGGGTACACAACGTCGTAGGACTTGGTCGGCACACTTTCTCCATAAGTAGGGATCATCCCATATGTAGGCGCGACAGTCTGCTTTGATCTTGTTTCTTTGATACGTAGTGAGCCCAATATGGAGTTCTCCAGTGGTTTTGTAATTCACCACGTCTGCATACCATGGTTCGAAATCTGTCGTGCCCTGAATGAAGTATAGATGTTCTTCAGGGAAGGTCTTCGCAATGGGCACAGGGTCTTCCCCCTTCAATATCCTACTCAAGTGGTCGGCCACAAGGTTTTGTGCTCCACTTTTGTCTTTGATTTCTACATCGAACTCTTGGAAGTAAGATCCATCGATCGATCGTGGCTTTGACTCCTTCTTGCCATCGGTATCTCGGGCGGTGTGATCGGTGTAGGCGATTGTCTTGGCCCGATTAGGTATGATCAAAATTTTCAAAGGCAAAACGACCGCCAAGAGCTCTTTCGGTTGTCTTGTAGTTGCGTTGGGCGGCGTTGAGAGTTCTCGAGGCATAGTATATAGCATGACTTTCCTTTCCTCTTCATTGAGAGTTCCCGTGTTGGCTTCAGGGTTCCCACTTTTAATTCGTTAAACATTGACAAGGGCATGACGTTTATAGATGCCCCCAAATCCAGCATGGCCCTTTCGATCCTCGTATTGCCTATTACGCAGGGAATGAAAACATCCCCGATCTCCACACTTTCGGCAATTTCATTGCAGGATCGCAGATACATTTTCTCCCACTTGGAATTTTACATCATCTTTGTATTTCACCTTTCTTGTGCACAATTCTTTCATGAACTTTGCCCACTTCGGCATCGTGCCCAGAGCAGTGATAAGCGGTATATTAATTTCCACCTTTTGAAATACGCGATACATCTCACTCATTTCTTCCTCTCTACATTCTTAGCCAATCTGCCTGGAAAGGGGGGTAAAACCTTAGGATTAGGTTTGACGTAAGTCGGCTCAATGATCACATCTTTTTTTTCCGTTTTTACCTTGGGTGGTTCCACATGATCATCTTCATCTTGATCAATGTGTTACGTGAGCTCTTCCACTTCGTGTATGTTGCATCGTCTTTAGGCATGAAAACTTTCTCTGGCGGTTCTTCCCGCTCTCGTGGCTACTGCTTCAATTGGGCTTGCTCGTTTACCTCTACTTGTGGAGGTAAATTTTCTTCTTCTCGCCGAGGCAGCGTTCGGCGACCGTCAATTGGGAAACTTGGTTCCCAAGGCTCTGGAGGGCTCCCCTTGTCTCAACCTTGAATTTCTCGTTCTCTTGTTGAGCCTTCACATTCTCTCGTGCCATAGTATGCACAAGTTCGGCCAACGATGGCCCACCGCTATGGTCACGCTGATTATTCCTGTACTGTTGGTGTTGTTGTTGTCCTGCCCCTCCGTACTGCTGTTGTTGTTGTCCTGCCCCTTGCTGGTTGTTAGACTACCTAAAATTTTCGTGGTTCCTCTATCCTGGGTTGTAGGTTTGGGAGTTTGTATCATATCTCCTCTGTTCGTATTGTCCAGTACCATTTTGACCCACTGCATTGACTTCTTCTTCTTCAAAAATGGTGGGGCATTGATCCGTGTAATGTGTCACGGCCATGCAGATTTGGCAAACTTTAGCTTTCTTTTGCCCTGGCCCCGTGTTGGTTATGAACTTGTCGAGCAGGTTACAAAGTTTATCCACTTGGTCTCCACGGTTGAAGAAGTAATGGCGCCTTGCCTCGGAACTTCTCCTCGCCGTCTCTTTTCTTGACCATCTCGCCTAACAATCTAAAGGCCTCACTGGAACTTTATTCATTATCGATCCTCCACAAGCATTCACCCAAATTTTCTCGGTTGCCTTAACCCGACCATAAAATATTGGATTAAATCATGATCGGAATTTGATGTTGAGGCATTTCGCCTGCTGTTGCTTAAACCTTCCCATAATCATAAAAGGTTTCCCGTGCCCATTTTGATCTCATGTTTATCCTTTTCCTCATATTACGAATGCGGGCGGAAAGTACTTCTCGAGGAACTTCGATGAAGTTGTGCCCAAGTGGTCACACTTCCGTGGGCGAGTGTGAGCCATTCTCTTGCTCCATCATGCGCAGAGAAGGGAATGATACTAATCTCACATACTCTCCAAGGTTTTCGTTGGCGCGGATAGTTCCACACGCCATCTCAAGTCTTGTAAATGCCTTTGTGGATCCTCCCGGGCATGTCATCGAATCGGGAGGATCGGATGAAGAATGCTTCATCTCCCGGTGGCCATTGATCGCGGGCAAAGTGATGCCCGTTGGCCTCGAGCTCGGTTGTTGGGGAACACAATTTCCCTCAATGTTCGCTCTACTTGCGGTTGTTCACCCGTCGTATTGCCCTCTGGGTTTTCTTCTGGGTTAGCTGCCGCTTGCTTGTCGTGCCCTCCGTACTGCTGCTCTCCTCCGCCTTGCGTGCTTTTCGATCTCAGGATCGTACAACAGTTCTCCGTTCTCTCCTGCAAGCTTAGGTCGTAGCATACAATAAAGAAAGCAATATAAACACAAGAAATAGAGATTACTACCGGAATGCGTAACTCCCCGGCAACGGTGCCAATTTTGACACGCTGTCGTTTAGCGTTCAAAATAAATTTATAACCTATTGCCCATCACAGGCGTAGCCAGCGATAAGTATAGGGTCGATCCCACGAGGAGTTGGTGTAGCAATCTCTGATGTCATGATGTCACTTAAAAGGAATGAGAGTAGTGTAATTATTTTGATCACTATAGGTAGACTAAAGTAACCTGAAACAAACTCAAAGGTAATATCAAATAATAAAACGAATCAGGCTTGGGCAACAACTTGGTGAAGATGATTAACACTCGATCATAGGTGCAAAGATTTTCACTACATGACATGCATCAACCGGTTATAAGAGACATACGTCGTGACCCCATTGTCACGCGTCACGCCCACGATGCACCCCTCCAAATCTATCCTTTCTGTGTAAAGAAATGCAAGGGACACCCTATGCAAACTATCTAACCCGTAATGCCCACGCACGAGGACACCTCAGTACATGCAAGCCTACAGGCAGCTTTATGATCTAGAAAGACCCGGTATTGGCAAAGGAAGCTGCTAGGACTACTCCAACTCGCCCACACCAGTCGTACTATTTGGGTCAAGGGACACCGACACCTTAATCCAATTATTACTTGCAAACCTCCCTTGCCCACTATGTTATTCGCGACTAACACACCGAGTTTGGTTAAGCTATATATTGCTCAGGACCTAGTGCTTCGGGAACACACGCATGCAGATCGTAATGCCCTACTTAGACCTCTCGAGTTATATTAATCATGCTTCACTTAGTTATGCCCAAACTAGAATAAAGACTTAGCCAGACATAAAATAAACAGACATGCAACAGTTAATTGAGACCATCATGAAAAGGAAACAACTTACTATTACTTGAATGAAACAAACGGCGAGCCCAAAGTGCCACCAACAAACATACGCAAAACAAATAAAAGTGTTATGGTAATTTCCTTTCCATATGCATAGATCATTTCCATATAAGATTATGGTAATAATTCTTTCCATAAAGGATTATGGTAATTTCCATATGGGATTATGGTAATTTCCATATAGGATTATGGTAATGCATTATAAATATGAGGTAAAAGATTAAATCTAGGTCAATGATTAATAATCATCATCATAATTTTCGAGACTCCCATTGTTCTTGGGAGAGAATTTTCGAAAAAGTGTAGAGAAAATAAAGGGTGATTTTTCCGAAGCATTCTCCATAGATCGTCCTCACTCGACGTTGGAGATTGGGCAACCGGGATACAGTCCAGAAGGTCAAAGCACGAGTCTCGATCCATTCCGCCTCGACAGATTCGAAGGTAAACACGAGAAAACCCCAACGTGTTGCAATTAATTATATAGGTGCATGCTAGGTATATAATCAATGTATGGTGAATTAAACATCCAAGATAGATCCTCGGGAGAGGCTAAACATAGTTTTTCCCTACAATCACGTCGTGTAACGGAACAGCTCACTGGGGTTGGATGCCTAATCGTGAGCCAAGCTCGCTTGTGCCCTCGGGGTGCAATCGTATCTCGATTCGTCCGCCAAGCAAGTTTCCACCAGATTGCCCATTTCCGCCTGCCTTGCCCTGCAGACGGTGTGTCCTCCCGACACAAAACACAACAAGAAAGACACAAAAGACTCGATCTGACCTAGACAAGACACAGAAAAAGAGCACAAAACTTGGGCTCGTCAGGCAGCAATAAACGTGTGGACATGCATATGACGATGCATGCCCAAGGTTCTAGAATCCTTTCTAATTAAGCATAAAATAACTGCTACTCTGCACCACCTCGCACCCATCATCGATCTTTGCTCAACCTGCACATCAAAAACGAGATGCAGGGCTAAGTACAAAAGTACTGAGTGGACTCATTGCCTAAACATTTTCTTTATCAAAAGTTATTGAACTGCCCACAATAGCACATGAGAATTTTAGTTGAAAGACTCATGCCTATCAAACATTTTATCATTTTCCAAAAGCGTTCGGCCGAACTATTTCATTCACGTTGTTTCCATATCTGATCATTCATTCGTTCATTCATTTGCGCACTATGGAGGTAGCCACCTACACAGAGTCGCCGTGACCGGTCGAGGTAGCTAACCTTAACACACAGTCACACGTGTACACAATCCGAGTTAGTCCTTAACTAAGTCGGATCCGATCGTTACCCTTTTTTAACGTTGGTGGACCAACACATTCACATACCACATGGGATATACCAATCTCAGATAGGATAACAACAAAACATAAACATTTGGCAGTCAATAACATTTCATGTAATAATATTTCATAAAGCTTTGTAAAACATGCTTTGAGATATGCATAACATTTTCGTTTCAAGAAAGCCCACATGCTAATCCAAAGCTAGTAAGTCTAAGTGAGCAGGGGGTGGTTGTTCTTCCTCTCCGACTACGTACGATCAAACCCTTCATAAGAAAATAGCATTTCTTAGATTCTTTCTATCGATCGAAGGTCGTTTATAAATTACGACTTAAAGTTCCCAATTAGGGTTTCTTTATGATTTTATGTGATTGTTTTAAAATAATTTCTATTATCTTACATTCTCAATTCTCAAGCTATATTACTTCATCGTTCATAGGTGAACTTCAATTATGAATCACATATTCCGAGTCTATCCTCGACTCTAAACCTTAGTTTTATTATAACGTTATTACGTTATAGGTTTTCGGTAATCAAATTATGATTGGTGAATTAGGAAATTCTCAAGCCACTAACTAGACTTAGAAATTTTAGTTACGTCCTAGTAGGTTATGCTTGACGACTTGTCGACAGCACGATAATTAAAAGAGAAGTATTGACTTATAATTCAAGTGAACACATGCTATCATGTAAGTAAGTACTTAAGAATAAATGAAGTGCTTCGGGAATATTAACTCTACTTTTGGGACATAAGGATCGACATCTTATGTTCAATCTTTGCTTGCACATTACGACATTGTTTGTTTATCCTAACTCGTCGGAGATTACATATGTCGATAATCGTTATTCGTTATCGAGTTGTTTTAACACTCAACTAATATCATATTGGGTTGTCGTTATTGAGTATTAACGGCGTAGCTCGGCTTTTGGTCTTTCTAACTTAGGAACTCGCATTCGAGTATCCTTTATTAATAGAAACCCTAATTTGTGTCTAACTCGATTCTCGTTAATTCTTCTTAAGTTATCGAAATTGGTCGATTTCTTTTGGATTCTCGTACATATAGTATTATGTTGTTTACGTTTGGGGTTTTGGTTTGTCGGCACAATATAAACATAAACATTCAACACCAAACAATACCATACACAACATAAACAACACTAAAGTATTAGAAAACCCTAATTTCTAACATAATACACAATCATTGTGTAAGTGTGTGTTGTTCCATTCATTCACCATAATCACAACCATTCATTCTAAGCTTATAATTAACTATCATAGCATCATTTAACATTAGAATTAAACCCATACTTAGCCATTTTATTACGTTTTCGATAATTAACAACAATTAGCATATGTATCCAATAAATTCCAATAAAATCATGTTATACTCTATCATACTATAGAGTTTAATTACCAACTCAATATCATCATATAAAATTTTAAACCATAGGTTAAAAAGCATTTAATTTTCGGCAATTATGAATTAGGGAGTTCTTGTGTTCAATAAATTTCACAAAAATTTTATCATGTTTATACCATATACTAAACATGAAATATCATTTCATATCATGCATTAAAATTTAAATCCATGCTTTTCACCCCTTAAGCATTTCGGCAATCACACACACACACACACACACACACACACACACATATATATATATATATATATACATATTCAATAAATTACAATCTTTCACAATATGGTTATATAATGCAATAACATGTAATATTAACATTAAACATCAACCAATATTTATAATATCACATATTATATTATTCTCAACAACAAAAATCAAATAAATCAATATATATATATATATATATATATATATATTTATAGCTCACGATTTTTACTTGAAAAATAGGAGAGGTGTTTGAACAAATTCAAGGTTAATATATGATGTTCATATCATACCTTAAACACCATATCTCAACTATTTCCAACAAATAAAAATCAAACAATACTCTAAAAATATACATATGCATTCGGTCAAAACAAAATAAAATAGGAGATGTATTTCAAAAAATTCCAAGATTTTTATATAATATTCACATCATATATTAAACACCATATCTCAACTATTTTTCAAAAACAAAAATCAAACCATGGCTTAAATCAAGCCCTAAACTCACGGCACTTTAAAAAAAAAATCAAAAATATTCTGAAAATTTATGATATTTATTATACAATCTTATAATACATTAACAAGCAACAATATCAAATAATATTAACAAAATCATGCTTTATCACATATAAAAAGAAATAAAGCATAAATCAAAAAAACAAACATGCTCCAAAAATTCTAAAATTTTAACAGTAGCCTTAGAAAATTATTCTAAGCGTTTTTTATTCATGACTTGAGAGCATTTTATGGCTCCAAAGTCACGAAAAAAATGAGGAGCAAACTAGGGTTTTTAAACCAAAAAAATTCAAATAAAAATTTCACTCCATTAGGATGGAAGAGGATGATGAATAATACCTTTCTATGGTCTTAGAAAGATTATTTGAGTGTGGGAGAGGTTTGAAATGGAGGATTAAAGGCTCCAAAGTGTGAAGAACAATGGAGAGAATTTGAAAAGAGAGAGAAAAATGTTCCAAAGTGTGAGAGGCTGTAATGGAACGTGAGGCTGCTGTATGCCAGCCTAAAGGGCTGTCCTTAGCTCATTTGGATTGGTCTTGGTGGTGGTTGGGAGGTGGATTGGTCAAATTATCCATTTTGGCATGTTAATACCGACTCTTTAAGTTTTAACGCGCTTTCGATTGATTTCTCGGAACCTTAAGGTTTTATTTTATTAAATAGCCTTTAAATGAATTATTTCAATGTTTATAATAATTCCATGAAGTTCAGGCGACGTCCGATAAGTCAATTCCGAGTTATCGCGGAAAAACAGCGTTCGACGATTAAATTATGCTCATTCGAAATTCTATTGAATTCTTGAGCTTTCATAATTTATTTGAGTCTTATAAATCATTTCTTGTTGATTTAGACACTTGGTTCGAGTTTCGGGTCGTTCGGATTAATTTAGGGTTTTCCCGGTATATTTTTCCCGGCGTTCGGTTAAGTTCTTCAGGAATTTCTTTCAGAAATTGATTCTTATAATTTCTAAATTAATAACAATGTATTCCTTCATGATTTTTGAGTGTTATCAATAATTGTCATGATTAGCACGGACTGAAAGTTGATTCGGCTCGTAAATAGTGCTTTTAAGACTGACCGGGCAAGTATGCCCGAAAATTCTCATTCTTCGCTTCTCACATGTTTTCGTGAGAGGATTCTAGAAATGAAATCCTTTTGTTAAGATTCATTCTCGATCTTTCATTCTATGTTCGTGCTATTCGAAACCCTAATCCGTAGTAAGACTAGTCACTAGTTTTGCTTTTCTAGTTTTCGATCTCGAATCGATTCTAATTCATTTCATTGGTTACCTTAAACATAATTAAGGTCTAAGAACCACAAATAATTGATTTAAACATCACTAATAAAATTTTTAAATTTTTCGGTTATTACAGATTTAGCTTACGAGCATAAAGCAAAGAAAGAAGATTGTCGCATTACATGATCGTGAATTCTGCAAATCAATCTGTTATATTCTTTATAAAGTTGAAAAGATGAGAAGACTTACGTGTTGATTGCCCAAATCGAAACGTGGGTGACAATCGATCGACTCACGAGGTACGCTTATGATATTCTGAACTCTATCACGTATGGAACTGACAAGTTAGCTCAAGCGTACGTTCAAGAGATGGTACGTCTACATCGGATGTTCGTGTCATTTACATCGAACAGAAATTTCAAGTTTACGTCTCGTTTTGGACGAGTTTTCAATAAAGATGAGTACAAGATCGAATTTCAGTACAACTTTTCATCCGCATAGATGGTCAATTAAAATGAACCATTCAGATGTTAGAAGACAAGATCAGAACAACAATTTATATGACGCTCTTTGAAGTTTTCTACAGTAAAAAAAGTGTAGATCGTCGCTCTTCAAGGATGCGATTGGAGAAAGAAAGTGCTTGAACCATAAGCGATTAAAGAAATGGTCGAAATCGTACGACAAGTAAAGAAAAGAAACCAAGAAGCTATCGAGATGGATTGAATTGTTTGAGATTCTAAGGAAGATTTGGCCAGTCGCCTATGGATTAACATTTCTTCCAAGTTTGGCAAGATTTGTAATGTGTTCCATATGTCACAGTTACAAAGACACGTTATACATCAAGAGAACAACTGTTCTTGAACAAGATTTCAGCTACGAAAAGAAGTCAGAATGCATCTTTAATCGACATGGAAGTTTGATGAGTTAAAAGAAGCGACATGGAAACTAAAGATCAGATGATAAGAAGTACCTCAGCAAAGGTACTAAATTTCGAGGACGAAATTTTTGTAAGGGGGTGAGAATGTAATACCCCGCATTTTCTGTAGCAGAGATTAGCTTCTGATTAAGAGCTTTAAAAGAAGGGCATTGCATCCTTAAGAAAGAGTTTTTTAAGTTAGAAGCCTTGACGTTAAGCTTGAGTTGTGAAGATAGAATTGAGACGGATTTGAGGCATAATCCGAGATAAGATTCTCAGATCTTATTTAGAATAAGAAGACCTAGATTCTAAGGGTCTTGAGATGATAGATACATGCTCAATGAAGTCTTGATTTCAGAAATTGAGAATTTCAAAATCTATGTTTTGTGACGTCGGCGTTTGCGATTAAGCTCAATTAAGAGCAGAGTATTTAAAATGATTTTCGGAGTCAAGAATATATTTTTATAATTATATTTTGATGCTTATGATTTATTATTGAGTTCAAAAGAAGAGATTTAATTAGAGATTGTTTTATCAGATAATTAGTTTCGATTTCTTGCTATAAAAACGTTATGCATTATTCTACAATATTTATTTTTAATTTCCGAAAGAAAAGTGATTTTTACCTATTAGATAACATGAGAAAAAGAAATGAGTTTCTAGATAAGTGATGAATAATCACTTATTTAAGAAAATCAAAATTTAATTAATTATTATATAATATATGCTTTATACTTTAGAACCATTATCATCTTCATTCTTTCTCCCTCAACTCATGTCTACACACACTTGCACACATACACATTTTCAAAAATTCCAAGAGAAAAATAGGAAGATCCAGTCGTTGAATTTTCGATCCGTCTTCGGAATGAGGTATAATCTCGTCACTAGAACACATCTACGGATTGAAAATTTAAAAATCATGAGCATATATGCATTACATATTTTCGGTCATTTTGAATAAATTATGAAGGATTATGTTTTTTTTATTATTTGTTGATATTATGATAGATTCGACGTCTACGTATTGTTTAACGTTGAATTTGTGGATCATATGTTTATTGTTTGGAAATTGTATAATTTTCAAAAATTTGAAGGGCCTTGATCTTGAATATATGATGTTGATATGATTGAATTGCCTTCATATATGTGTTATTGGATTGATATAAACATGTTTGGAGCAAGAAAAACGTTTGAAATCGAAACTATTTTGAAAACCCTAAAATGGCCGAAAACCCTAGTCTATATATTGTTGGATTTTTTATTTTATTTGATCATTTTGACTTCGTATTTGGATTCTATGATATGAATAACGCTTAAAATGATTTATTCGGATTTTTCTTCCGACGTATTCAAAAAGTGTAAAATTTTAGTTTGCCGACAAAAATGGGTTTTCAATGTTAAAGCTTTGAACTTTATGTTTTGATGATAGATTGATGATATTTGAAGATAGTTGAGCATGTATAGGAGTTCATTGGTGTTAGATGACGTCTTACGTGATTGGTGTCGTTGGACATAATGTTATGTCTTAAGGGGATGGTCCGATTTTGGCTAAGATTGGATAATTGAAGCTTGTTATTGAGTTTTATATGCTAGTTTGGACATATGATGATGATGATGATTTGGTGGAGTTTGGGATAAGTTTGGATTGAATTGGTATTGAAAGACGATGCGTTTTATAGACGTTACTCTACCGAATATTCGACAGAATTTATTTGTTAAATAGAGTTAGAGGATGCAATGACCCAAGTATTGATAACCATGAGTCTTGATATAGAGAAATATAGTCGTGTCGACGACTAAGATAAGTCATGTTCTTGTTTGGTTCTTGATAGGCTTTTATGCCGATCTATGTTGAAGAAGAAGAAGAAGAAGAAGAAGAAGAAGAAGAAGAAGAAGAAGAAGAAGAAGAAGAAGAAGAAGAAGAAGAAGAAGAAGAAGAAGTGAAAAGGCGAAAAGTCCGATCGATTGGTAGTCGGTGGGTATAAGTATTTTCTATAATGATATGCTTATGCTTTTATATATTTTCAAGTGAAATGATATGATATGCTTTTGCATAGAAGATGAAATGAAATGAATTGCATTGTTTATAAAGTTTCAAAGTTAACTGACTTGCCTATTTTGAGTATGAGCATAAGCATAATGCACTACCTATCCACGGGAAAGAAAAAAAAAAAAAAAAAAAGAAATGACCGACGTCGGGTATGACCGTAGTTGAGAACATTCGGGTCCAACTCGGGTATGTGATGATAAGGTGTTTGAGAATGAGGCCTACTTCTCAACACGCATAAAGAATCCATGGATATGGGAAGGAAAAGAGAAAGTTGCATGCAAACATGAAACATGCATATGCATATGATATGATGATATGAGCAAGTAAATATTTATTTATGAAAGCATATGTTATGGTAAGTCAAATATATAGCCCTAAGGGCAAAGTTTATTTTAATGTTTTCATGACACCATTGAGTGCGTTTTTGTACTCACACCCTGCATATGTTTCTAAATATGCAGGTTGAGCTCGAGAGGATGCTGGAATCGAATGCTGCGCGTAGGAGCTTCTCTAAATGATTTGATTCATGAATAAGTTGTTTATATGCTAATGTTAATCATTGATGTTGTTATGTTTTGTTGTCCAGAGAATTATGTCTTCATACATAATTCTCAGTCACACTTTCTGTTGTCGAACTTTGGTCTTTACTTGTTTATGTCTTTCGCTTTGACGAAATGATCATGTCCTTGATAAAAATTTGTATTCAATTGTTATGATCTTGGTATTTTGATTATGATGTCGATTCGTTTTAGTGAACAAGGATTTCACATATTCATTGGTTGTTGGTTGAAAAATTTCATGATTCTTTGAGCTGTTACTAAATATTTAGTTGATTGTGAATCACCAATTTGATTATTTTGTCCTCAACTGTTATTCTTCTTCATTCAATTCTTTCTTGTGGTTTGAGGACATAAAATTATCCTTTGTCACGATCCATTCTACTTCTTTGAACCCTAATTGTTTGAATCCTTCGGGTCGAAAGCTGATATCTTATCTTTCCCTTGATGTACATTTGATCACATTTGTTGATAAAGTCCTACTTAACCTCAAGTAACGGCCTAATTACTTGATTAAGTAGTCGGGCTGTGACAATATATATATACCTAATTAATATTTAAATTATTTCACAAATACCATGGAGGAGCACATTTACATTGTCATAACTCTTCCTAATTTTTATTTATTTTGTAAATTAAAAGAGATTAATAACACTTAGTGTCCCAGTATTTGACGACTTTTACAATGATATCTCACCGTTCGTTCTTAAACTAAAGTTTCTTTAAATCACACAAAAAAGCCACTTCTCGACGTTTTCTTCTTCTAGAGATAGAAATTCATAAATTTCGTGGAATTGAAGAGACAAGATGAAGAGACCACATTCCAAATATTAAGTGGCATTATTTTAAGAAGACAACGACAACGACAACCACATTTCCAAATATTAAGTGGCATTAGTTTAAGAAGACAACGACAACGACAACCACATTGCCCACAACAAGGTAATATCTAGGATCACATTGCCTTATCTTTAAAATGTATATGTGGCAACAATTAACTCTTAGGCGTATTTTTAAAAAATATCACAAAACGATACTGTTTCCCTCGATTTGGTGTCATATGGTAAAATTAACCTCTCAATATTATCTTCATTTAATCCTAATTATAATTCTGTTAACACACGGTTTAGTTAACCAGTCATAAGTGTAATAATAGAGCAAAGATCATGTCGTATTTGTATTTTTCAAATATCATGCCAAATGTCACAACACGGACTAAGATTGGGTCAAATGTCACAATACGGTACATAAAAATAAATATTAAAGCTTGTTAAATACGCATTTAAAGCATGTGACAATGTAAAAATTGTGTTTGTGAACGATGATGATGACTACAAAAATAATGTATGCAAATGCAATGTACCGACAAAGAGAGAGAAAAAATGTTGGAGGAATCTGATTGTGATGATATTATTAATGAAGAAAATAAATTGGACGAGGATCTACTTGTGAATGGAATTGAAAGTTAGGATCAAAGTGAACCAACCACGTAAAATGGTGACGAAGCTTTAATCAAGCACATGTGCTCCAAAAATTCATTTCGAAAGCGGAATTTACACCATTTATTTGGACGATAAATGTTAAATTACAAAAAACATTCCGTTATGATTATTTTTTTATTTTTGATATTAGTTATTGGAGAATGTTTTTGGCTCTTAACCCCTTATTAATTAACTGATAGAATTGAGCTTTATTTAAAAAAATTTGGCAATGTGCTTGTATTTTTATTAAGAAGATAGAATTGACTATATTTTTTGTGCTTATAAATTATCTAAAATTCAAAGAAACTTTCATACCCTCATTTATTGATACCGTACGTATTATTCATTACCTTGTTTTAAGGGGAAGCTCTATCAGAGCCCTTACACCCTAATTTCATAAGAATATGAGAATTCGAGATTTTTACGTATATCTAGAACGATACAAGTTGCGATGCAACTTGTTTACACAAATACAACTATGTTCTCTCCACATGCCATCCAATATTAAATTTACTGTTTATATGTATCATCGATTTAAATATATTATTTGATTAATTACATCTATAAAAATTACACTAAACAGACAATACAACCCAACCCCCCCAAAAAAAAAGATTTATTCGTCCGACACTGCCTACAAATACAAGGAAAACTCACGAAGGGTTGCTTTCAAACTTTGATTAATATATTATGCTAGAAAAAGGAGTTTCAGAAAAATTATAAAGTAACAAGAAATGAAATTAAACGAGGTTTGCTTCAGCAGTTTCATTACTTCATATATACGGCAGCTAGCAGAATCCAAGTAAGATTATTCTTGTTCTCATTAAAACACGCATTCCCCAATTATTCGTTCCAAGTTTCAAGTACCATTCCCATAGCCTTAATCTTCTTGTATTTGATTTAATCCTTTCCTTGTTGGAAATGAATTTTGTGCTTAATTACCAAGTCTCTTTCTTCCCTTATTTGACTTATCATACAACAACTTCGCCCACACCATTATGCTATATTAATTAATATGACCACAAGCCCATTACTTAAACTTTTATTTATTTTGTCAATGGAGATTGTAACCCATAGTTGCTAATGAATTCAAAAGCCTGTAATCGTACATGAGAAGTCAACTACATTAAAAGGACCTAGTGAGATAGGCTCAATCAATAAGGTGTTGATGTACGAGGGTTCGAACTTAAAGCTTTTGGAATGTATAAAATGTATTTTCTTAGATCATTCTTTTCAAGTGCCTTATTTTATAAAATGTTATACGATTTTTTACAAGAACACTCGATCATTTTTCCAACTTGAAGCTCGGTTAAAATTGGCCAAAAGTTGAGTTTCCAAAAACCATTTTTCCTTCATTGTTTTTGAAAGGGGAGTTGATTAACACAAATCACAAAAAACAATGAACCCTCTAATATATATATAGTAAGGTTCAAATAAGAACTATTTTTAACGTAAGAATTAAGAACTACGAAAATTCATTATGAACGAAATGAATTCGATATGAAAGTTAATGCATCCGGTGGAAAAATTATTGAATCCAAAAATTCAAAATTTTCACCACATTTATTATATATATATATATATATATATATATAGGGTTCAATCCTATAAAACGAAAATTCTATTTTTGGATTCATTAACTTTCACAATCATGATTCATCAACTTTCACAACAAGTTTCACACCATCATTTTTGGTTCAATTCATTTTTTGGTTCTCAATTTTTGTTAACTCACATTATATATATATATATATTAAAGGGGAATCATTCCCCATACTATTTTCCTGCCAAAATATGTTCCATTGTGATGGAGAGAGAATTTTTTCTTTTTTCTTATTTATTTATTTATTCATTTATTTTTCTTCTTTCTCATTTTTGCCAAATTTTATTCATCATAAAATATGCAATGTGCATCTTAAATTATAACTCATGATAAAATCTTTAATTTGACATAAAAATAAAAAAATAGATTTACAACGAATTAATCAAAATCATTCAAAATTTTAAAATTATAATTTTTTCTCTCCTCTAACTTACTTTTTCCATAAAAAATAATTTTAGAAGTAAATGTACAAATGTGATGTCGATACACTAATTGATTATCTCTCTCAATTAAAACATGGACATTATAAGTAAATATTAATAATAAGTAAACAAAAGATTAAATAGAAAAAATACCACTTAGGAATGTTGATTAATGTTTCAACCTCTTTAGAATTTATATACTTTTAACTGTCTCAAATCCATGCAGTTAAAAAATAATTTTACTATATGTTCTAATCCCAAACCCATGTATATACATTACCCTTCTCAAACTCGATTTAAACGTAATTTCCAGTACATGTTATCTTCTCAAACCCCATATCGTAATACCCGCTAATTACTCGCGAGCTCTTTTAGATTTTTGAATATAATTTACTACAATACATGTCTCAATAAAAAAGCCTAACATTGCTAAGAAAATATTCGAACAAAAGATTAAAAAGTCGTCACCGCAACTGAGTTGGTAAGTTTTCTCCCTAACCGATAAATTGGGGTTCAGATCATCCGAGTGCATGGGTGTGTGGTTATGTGTGAGTTGTAATTTTAAAAAAAGATTAAAAAATGGAAAATTCCACTTAGGCATGTCATTTAATATAATGTTCAGATTCATTTCGAATTTATGTACTTGTACATGTCCAAAATCCATTTAAAAATAATTTTACTACTCGTTTCTGTCTCAAATTTGTATATTATTACTTGCTAATTATCCAAAAACGTAAATGCCCTTTTGTTTATGTCTTCAATCAATGAAGTCAGATGAAAAACGATGTGAGATTCAAATTTGTAATAAAATGGGAATGAGAAATAACTAATGAAATTCATTAATAGATATATACTCACACAAAGAATTGATATATTATGAAAATATGGCAGCGGTAGAAACATGCATGATCACCAAATTAATGTTGAATTGCTTATATTGTTAATTCAATTATTGGGTAAATTCAAACTGAAACTAAAAGATTTTGGGTAAACAAATTCATTAGTCAGTTGATAATCATACATCGCTTCTAGATCATCTTGCCATCAAAAATGGGGAAAAATGATGACATAGAATAATTAGTCATGTACTCGTAACTCATATGATACTGTCAAAAAAAGTAATTAGATGTAACATAAATCATCTAATTAAGGCAATCAATTTATAGCAATAATCTAATTAAGGTAAATTGGAATGATTGTAATATAACATAATTATTAGATTTAAAATATGGAATTAAATAGGTATAAATCAAGAATTAAAAAAAATAAGATTGAAGAAATGTGAAAATGCCAAATAGGATCAAAGAATGATATGACAATATTCTTCCATAATCGTATTATATATAGATAATGGAGCAAAGATCATGTCTTATTTGTATTTTTCAAAGATCATGCGAAATGTCACAACACGGGCTAAGATTGGGTAAAATGTCACAACTAGTGTTGTTGGCAGTGATAATGGAATTGAAAGTGAGGATCAAAGTGCACCAACCACGTAAAATGGGGCAAATGAGGTCATATAATTCAAAAGCCTGTAATCGTACATGAGAAGTCAACTACATTAAAAGGAGCTAGTGAGATAGGCTCAATCAATAAGGTGTTGATATACGAGGTTCCAACTTAAAACTTCTGGAATGTGTAAAATGTATTTTCTTAGATTTTATAATGTTATACGATTTTTACAACAACACTCGATCATTTTTCCGACTTGAAGCTCGTGAAAATTGGCCAAAAGTTGAGTTTCCAGAAACCATTTTTCCTTCATTGTTTTTGCAAGGGAAGTTGATTAACAGAAATCACAAAAACAATGAACCCTCATATATATATATATATATATATATATATATATATATAGAGAGAGAGAGAGAGAGAGAGAGAGAGAGTTTAGTTGAATAAAACCATTCTTATCCTAAAAGCTAAGAACCAAATGAATTCGTTATGAAGTTCTTTGAATCAGTTGAGAAGTTAATGAATTCAAAATTCGAATTTTTCACCGGGTTCGAATCCCATGAGGCGAAAATTCTATTTTTGGATTCGATAACTTTACCAATGGATTCATCAACTTTCAATGTGAATTCATCATTTTTGGTTCTCACGCTCACGCTAAAAATGGTTCTCACGTTAACCTCCCTATATATATATATTTATCAAAAAAACTAAGAACCAAGTGAATCCATTATGAAAGTTGATGAATCCGTTGGATAAGTTATTGAATTTGAAAATTCTAAAATTTTCCCTGGGTTCGAATCCCATGGGGGACGAAAAATTTATTTTTTTGGATTCATTAACTTTTTCAACGGATTCATCAACTTTCACAGTGAATTCATCATTTTTTGGTTCTCATGTTCTCACGATAAAAATGGTTCTCACGTTAACCCTCCCATATATATATATAGTAAGGTTCAAATATGAATTATTTTTAACGTAAGAATTAAGAACTACGAAAATTCGTTATGAATGAAATGAATTCGATATGAAAGTTAATGCATCCGGTGAAAAAATTATTGAATCCAATAATTTAGAATTTTCACTCAGGGTATCCTATGAGAAACGAAAACTCTATTTTTGGATTCATTAACTTTCCCAACAAATTCATCAACTTTCACAACGAATTCATCATTTTTTTATTCTCATTCTATATATATATATATATATATATATATATATATATATATATATATATATATATATATTAAAGGGTAATCATTCCCCATATTATTTTCCTGCCAAAATATGTTCCACTATGATGGAGAGAGAACTTTTTCTTTTTGCTTTTTTCTTTGTTCTTATTTATTTATTCATTTATTTTGCTTCTTTCTCATTTTTACCAAATTTATTCACCATAAAATATACAATGTGCATCTTAAATTATAACTCATGATAAAATCTTTAATTTGACATAAAAATTATAAAAAATAGATTTACAATGAATTAATCAAAATCATTTGAAATTTTAAAATTATAAATTTTCTCTCCTCTAACTTACTTTTTCTATAACAATTTTTCTTTCTTTCTTTTCGTTTTTTGGGTTTTTATTTATTTTATTTTATTTTCTATTGCTTATTTTTGTGTTTAATCTTTTTATTTTTTTTATTTTCATGACTTTTTTCATAACTATCAACTAATATTGTAAGAACTTAATTATGGAAGCAATTGTTATTATTTTGTTAATTTAGAAATTCTATTGAAATTAAATATATATTTTAAATTAAAATAATTAAACATAAAAATATACTCCCTCCGTCCCAATATTAATGGCTTGTTTTTCTTTTTGGATTGTCCCATTAAGTTGATCCGTTTCCAAAAAAGGAAACATTTTTACACTAAAAAGTATATATCTCGAATTTCATGTCACCCACTACTTTACACACAAAATACAATTTTTCTTAATCTACGTGTAAAAAAGAAAGGAGCCATGAATAACGGGACACAGAGGAAGTATAATATAATATAATATAATATAATATAATATGTTTAATATAATATAATATAATATAATATAATAGTGATGTATAAATTAGTGAAATAGATAACAAATGTATTCATGCACTATCTTCACAACTATTGGATATAAGCTGATTAGATTTGTGCTTAAACTCATGTGAAACTTATACTTTTTTTTGTTAGCTTTATGTTATTATTTAAAAAGTTTTAAATTATAAAATTATTATAATTTTTAGTGCATGTAACCTCTATCAATATAATATATATTAAAGGGGAATCATTTCCCATATCATTTTTTCCGTCAAAACATATTCAGTGTATCCATTTATTCAACCTAATAAATATATTAATGTGCCTTATAATAAGTCAATTAGAAAAAATTAAATTACTTCCAAATAATAAAAAAACAAAATATAGATAATTAATATTCTATGTTTTTCGTTTATCCAAATAAGTATATATGTATCTTATCTACTATGGTCAAGACTAACAAAATTTATATATATTTTATCCATCTCTCATCTATATGTATGGAAAATATATTTATTTATAATAAAATAAATAGGTACATATATAAGTCTAATATTTTATTATCTCAAAATATTTAATTTATTATATTTTTATCTATCAACTCTACTAACATCTATATAAAATTATAGATATTTACACACATTAAATAACTAAACAAAATGTTATATTGCTCACTTTTTAATGTATATATATATATATATATATATATTAACTGGTAGTTGTAATATTGTATTCATGTTATTAAAAAATCTTATTTAGTGTATTTCTATTTTTTCGGGTATGATTATATATTTTATATTAACTTTCTTATGATATATATATTCTTACAAGTTTATAGTAATTTACAATTTTACCTATATACTCGTGGATGTGATATAATTATAATTTTTTATCATTAACTTACTTAAATCAATAATTATTATCATGTATCCACGGAGTAAATATGGAATTTTACATTTGAATTATTTAAAGATATGAATATATTCGAAGACGTTTTAAAAACAAAGGAAATTATGGTTTAGGGCTTTTTGCCATAATAACGTATGGGGTTCCAAAATTAGAGGGGTGAAAAATAGTAGCTCCGACTCATGTTGAAAACTAGCAAAGAGTCGTATCGATCTATGTGCATTGCGTGTCACAACCTTCTCCCAAAACACACACACAAAAAGGCAAGTACTACTTGCCTTGCCTTGCACACACAGAGAGAGAGAGGGGGGACTCAATTCCCATCATATCCTGTCCCTCCATTTACGCTCACCATTACGCCATTTCTTGCACTGCTATGCAATATTGTAACAGCTACAAGCCCCCCAATCCCTATCCATCCCATCTCTGCAGCAACAAAAACAACAACATACATAGAGAGGGGGGGGGGACTCAATTCAATTCCCGACATGATTTCTTGTTAAACAGTGTGTCTGAGGGGAAAATCAAAACCTGCAAAATCCCCCACTTTCTAAGGCCGAGAAGAGTTTGAGGGTTTGCTTGTGTGGATGGATTTCCAATTACTTAGTCGAGCTGAATTCTCATTTCATTTGTGGATCCGCTACCTTAGGTGCGCACCCAGTAACTCCACGCTCTCGCATGCAATAGCGCATAACCACACAGGATAGTGTAACCACACTTGGAAAACCAGGTGTGACATGTTCAAACCCATAAAGGCGTTTGATGGGGTTCGAACCTGTGACCTCT